>CP054668.1:27856339-28282531 GCA_013348765.1 Carpinus viminea
TATATGTGATTCATACATGTATGATGGATCTAGCGGATGAGTTGGCACCATTAACTCTTTAGTACTCAAGTAGACTTTCAAAGACAAGTTTTCCAACATGTTGATTCTTTTATCATTCTTAATTTATCTAAGTATATAACACCAACACTTGCAAGCAATTAATATAAGCACTAGAATCTTTTGTAGTTGTGCATCCAAAATAATTTAAACTTATTATTCCAAATCAAACTTAGATGGAGTTTTGGTTTGTTAAATATATATAATTAATATTATCATGCATACAATATGTTATATTCAATTTGATATATATGACCATATATGTAATTGCTTTGAGATGCCATTTCCTTCCAACGATATATGGAATTTTGTTAATTGAATTGTTAGTAAACATAAATAAACCTAGGTCTATTACGCTTGTCCCAATATATAATGTAGGTAAATTTATCGGGTTTTTAATTTATGTAGTAATAATATGGATAAGAGTTGGATGACGGGCTAGGATCTCCAAGGAATACATTGACGGTTGTAGATCGCTCAGAGATTTTGGCAAGACTCAATTGTAGGACTCGATGGGCTCATTTATTGTCCGTAAGGCGTGTTGCCTCAACAAGCGGCACAATCCGCATGGTATTCGATCACTTGACAGGGGTAAAGGAATGTCACCCAATACAAAGAATGGATTTATCACGGCGAGCCTCTGACGAACTCAGTTGAAGAAACTAACTTGCCGAGATCGGCCATAGATGCAGTCCAAGCCACGAGGATGTGGGTGGCAATATGCAAGCAATGTTGCGCGATTTGTTCTGGTGCATGATGTCGTGGGAGGACAGCAATGAGCCTCAACTCAGGGCAAAAGGTGGTGAAGAACATGTTTTAGATGATACACCCGACCGAGGTGACACTCAGAAGTACGATGATTTGCTTAAAAATTCGGACAAGCCACTCCACGGGAAGACCGACAAAGAAACTAAGTGCCAGTACACCTATACAATTTGAAGTGTTTGGGTGGGGTTACTAACACGATTTTCTCGGCTCTCCTTGAGTTTGTCAATCAGTTGTTGCCTGATGACAGTGAGTCTTTGCCAGATAATACATATCAAGCAAAAAAATTTCTAAAGGACATGGGGCTCGGGTATGAGAAAATACCGCATGTCGTAATGATCGTATGTTGTTTTGGAAGGGTAATAAGGACTTAGACTCATGTCTTAAATGTGGACAATCTAAGTGGAAGGATGAAGTTCATTTGGATGATTATGGTGAAATTATTCCGGCGAGTAAGAAACGTTCGGCGAAGGTATTGTGGTGGTTTCCATTAATTCCAAGATTGCAGAGGTTGTTTATGTCAGCGCATACACAAATATGAGATGGCATGCGAGGGTCGGACAAAAGACGGTGTATTGAGGCATCCCCGACGGAGAGCATGGAAGTCGTTCGATAATTTACATCCGGACTTCTCATCCGACAGCAGGAACGTAAGGCTTGGTCTAATGTTGGATGGATTTAACCCATTTGGCAATATGAGCACATCACACAGTACTTGGCCCGTCATGCTTGTACCGTACAACTTGCCGCCTTAGATGTGCATGAAACAACCATCATTCATTTTATTCCTGGTAATCTCAGGCCCAAAATCACATGGAATGGATATAGATGTGTACCTTCAACCCTTGATTGATGAATTATAGGAATTATGGAATGTAGGAGTTCGCACGTTCGACGTCTCAAACAGAAAACATTTTATGATGCGAGCCTTGATTGATGGACGATTAATGACTTCCCGGCGTACGCAGATTTGTCAGGATGGCCTACGAGGGTTGTAAAGGCATGTCCTTGCTGTATGTATTCGACGAGGTCTACATGGCTAAAACACGGGAAAAAATATTGTTTTATGGGTCATAGGCGATACTTGCCCATGGATCATCCGCTCGTATGAACAGGAGAACGTTTGATGGTAAACAGGAATTCGAATGTGCCCCCGAAGTGCCGAATGGAGAAGAAATATTGACACAGTTAGAAGGGATGGTATTCGGAGACGAGAGTGCTGGTAAGACACCAAAACCCCCCTCCATCAAAGAAGGACCGCAAGAAAAAAAAAAAGAAAAGCAGCCGAAGAAGAAGAGGAAGAGGAATAATAATAAGAACCAAGAAGAACCGGTGGCCCCAAGTATTGTGGAAAAGAAAAGTATTTTTTCAGGTTGCCGATTGAAAGATAACTTGTTGAGGCACAACCTTGATGTAATGCACATCGAGAAAAATGTGATGGACAACATACTTCGCACACTTCTAGACATGAAAGATAAATCGAAAGATAACCTTCAAGCCCGACAAGACTTGCAGGAAATGGGTTTGAGACCTAAATTGCATCCGTACATTGGCGATGACGGGAGAACTTATTTGCCGCCTGCTCCCCACACGATGTCGACTGAAGATAAAATTGCTTTCCTACAAGTGCTTCAAGATGTCAAGGTGCCGGACGGTTATGCATCGAATATATCCAGATGTGTTAAAATGGATGACCGCACATTGTCAGGTCTCAAGAGCCATGACAACCATGTTATCATGCAACAGCTTCTCCCTATTGCATTAAGGGGATCGAAATTGCCAAGTAACGTGATCAAGGTACTAGTTGATATGAGTACATTCTTCAGGGGCATATGCGAAACGACACTGACACACGAGGCTTTGGATAGACTTCAAGAACATGTCTATATGACTCTGTGTTTGATGGAACAAATATTCCCTCCTAGCTTCTTCACTAGCATGGTTCACATTGTCGTTCACCTTGTCCGTGAATGTCGATTGGGTGGACCGGTACAGGACAGATGGATGTACCTTGGAGAGGTAAAACATAATTAATTTATAGTAAACTTATTTATTTTATATGTGAAAAGTGCAACGATTGATTGAATGTTGATGTGTAGGAGCCTTGGGGGATTTAAATCCAATGTTCGCAACAAAGTGACTCACGAGGTTGCATTGCAGAGGGATACATAGCTACTGAGCTAGTGACGTTTTGCTCGGCATATTTAGGTAGTGCAATCGACAGTTCACAATAGGCCACAAAGAAATGCGATGGGTGTAGGGGGGCCGGAACACGAGTGAACCTAGATCGTAACACATTGACAGATTCACCGGTATATTATGTTCAACTCGACAACTTTCGGGGAATTGCGGATGTAAGTCATACAAATATAATTACGTTGCATGCTATTGTAACTTAATGACATGCAGTTTTAGTAGCGCACTAAAATGAACGGACTAACTCAATTGTAGGCGACATGGAAACGCTTAGGCGAGGTTCGAATATGGGGCAAATGATGTATAATCCGCTTGGAGACTCAACATATCAACGCTTTGTAATTGGTACCATGACTATGTAAGACAAATGTCAAATACGAATTTAATCAAGCTCAAATTTCTTTCCT
This sequence comes from Carpinus viminea, assembly GCA_013348765.1. Taxonomy (NCBI): domain Eukaryota; kingdom Viridiplantae; phylum Streptophyta; class Magnoliopsida; order Fagales; family Betulaceae; genus Carpinus; species Carpinus viminea. The sequence goes on from CP054668.1 coordinate 27,859,765, forward strand.
ACACCTATTCTTTTGTGCCAATAGTTAATTATGCATATACGCTTATGTTATGCGCAGTCGATCATTCGGACGATCGATGAGGATGGCACCGGGAGAAAACTTGTCATGCATTGTAGAGGCCAATGGTTTCAAATCGAATATAACAGATATGTGGTCAATGGAAAATTATTCCGCATATTGCATATATGTGAGAAGGAGGTCTCGAGCAATGTGGCGTTTGTGTTAATCGTTGATGAAACGACACGGGAAGTTAACTAAAATCATTGAGGTGGAATACTACGATCGGACTAAGTACGTATTGTTCAAGTGTGATTACGGACAACACAAGAGGCAGGTACAAGTTGGACAAGTATGGTTTAACGCTAGTAAACTTCAAACCTTGTACATAAGGGGATAAAATTATCGATGAACCCTATGTGCTAACTTCTCAAGTCTCACAAGTTTATTACGCCACCGACGATAGGGACTCATTGGGCTTGCGCCAGAGGACCAAAACCTAGAATGTGTACGACCTTGACCGGGTCAAGTGGATGATGACGACCAACCAAGCTACCACAGATCGAGCCTCCTCTTGGATCATAATCATCACTGATCCACATCCGATGACATAGATTACACTAGGACCGACGTACCACCTATTGAGGCGTATGTAATTTAATATAAATGAAGTTGGCATTAATATGTTTTTCGTTGAGTTTGTTTTTTAATTAATGTGATTGTTCATTGTTTAATTTAATCTTTATTTGATTTAAAATGTTGATTACCTTCCATTTTTCTTATTGCGTTGGATTTTAATTTTTCCTTATTTACTATTAATTAGTTTTGAATGTGAATAATGTTGCAGTGAAGCATGAGTGTTCGGGGTGGTAGGACGAGGGTCTAAGGCACCACATCCACCGTTGATCGTGCAAACAAGTAGAGTGATGATGAGTAGACTCAGACCGCGAATTCTATATGACCCGCAGTCATCAGATCGACCAAGATACTCTGCATGAGCCTTATTTGAGTTCGACACTCCTATGGCTTCGCTATCGTTAGGGAGAATTTTCCACACGGACGAACACGACCGAGAGCCCAATGGGCAATCCATATGGTCGGCCCTGTGGACCATATGGATTGATTGTTCCACTCAGATGATGCCCATGTGAGCGCAGTATCCCCAAATGGGAGACGATGTAGAGCAGGTCATGATCCACATGAGACGGTACAGCCCGAGTTAGAGGATATTACACAGCCCGACTCGAGGATGTAGCATGCCGAGGCCCCGATTTCCCAGAGCTGAAGGATCGCGAGGTCTGGACAATAGGTATGTTTAGAGTTATAACCAATGATGGGGGGGAGCACTAAACCGGGGTGGGCCATGGTCCCCCCCCCCCAAAAAAAAGAAAAAAATTTGAAAAAATAGAAGTAAAACAAATAAACAAATTAAAAGAAAAAAGCAAAGTTTAGTTCTAATTTTAGTCATTTGACCCTCTCCCAAAAAAATTCGGGCCCTATTTTTAGATTGCATGGACATATCCAATAAATTTTTTTGGCCCTATTCTTGATTTTTTGGGTTATAGCCATTAAATTTTTATTTTTATTGTTGTGGCTCATACTATGAAATGGTAACTTTGTTTACCCTTACGTAATCTGTAGTTTAAAAAACAACAAAGTGGGCTTATTTGTAATAAAAAAAGATCTAAACAATTGGAATTTTGTTTTTGGCTAGTCTTCTTCCATAAAATTTTCTGGCTCCGTCCATGCCTATAACTATGTATATGTATGTATATATATGTATGTATGTATGTTATTAAATATTTATATATATTTTTGTTTTCATTAAATATTGATTGTAAATTTATGTTCTACTTACCAAATGCAGATACAAATAATAATATTGAAGTGCTTAACATGAAGGACCCCCACAAGTTATATTCAATACCAGATGGGAAACGGGTCGTTGTGGAGTTCAATGGCATGTGGCAACCCGTAAGGAAAAGCGTGGGCAAGTGGCAGCGGATGACGGGCAAGATGGTCAGGCGCGGTACCTTCATCCGTATATCAAACGATTGGAAGAAGGTACCGTTAGACCAGAAGGAGCTACTTTTTGATGCTTTGATGGTAAGTGTAAAGAAATTGTTCTTAATTTAATGTTTTTGATGTGTATATAACTTAATATGTCAAACTTATTTCCGAATTGCATATCATTATTTGGTCTATTAATTATTCAATTGTTCACTAATGTAGAAATACTTTTACATAGTGCCTCGGCCTGACATTGCTAAAATAAAAAGACTTGTATGGACATGGGGAGAAGCTAAAATATTGGCGCCCGAATTGAAAAAGCCATTAGCCATTCGAGCGGATGACACTCTGAGTCGTGAAGGCAAGAGCGTCGACAATCCTCGAGGGGTATGAGGTGGATGTGGACATATTGCTGCATAAATGGTGTGAGAAGAAGAATCGTTGGTCAATTGTTTGTTTGTAGTTGTGTAGCATCATAAGTAAATAATTATTTATCATTGACATATAAATAAATAAACTAATTTGTGTATGCAGGAATATGCCGCAAAAATGACACAACCAACATTGTACACAACACCGCATTGCGCGTTCAAAGAGCTACGCACAACACGCAATGAGACGGTATGTTTGTCAAACCAAAATACATACAAATTAGTTAATTAAATATTTCAATATTATAACGTGAAAATATGTTGCTATTTGTTGAATTTTGGTCATGATAATAAGCGAAGCCCCAACACGAGCAAAATTATATCAAGACCCACACGAAGAAAGGCGGTGGATTTTCAAATGACTTGGTTGCCGAGAGAGTGGTATGCTTGAAACACATGTATCAATTTTTATATATGATTAATAGTTGGATGTGTGATGACCGTGTGTATGTAATGTGCTGAGATGCGGAGGCTTGAGGAGTCCGACCTACTGCACTTGTAGAGGGGCCGAGGGGACGATTCGGTGGGCACCAATGATGCGTGATGCACAGCTCAAGGCAATAAGGAGTATGCGGTCGTGTCCGTGGCGTGAGCAAGAATATTCTGCCGTTCGGGACACATCCACTCAGATACACACTGCCCAAATGCTACCCCCGCCATAGTAGAGGAAATGATTCAGACTTGAATTGAGAGAATAACAGCAATCGAGGGAGGAGATGAACCAGCAGATGGATGCAATGACTCGCAGCTTTACTCGGATGGAGGAGGCGTGGCCACCAAAGGCACAAGATGAGGAGCGGTTTCGCTCGCTTGAGGGACATTGGGTTCGGGGATGTCTGAGCGGAGGGACCACTGGCATGCTTCAGAGATGTAGGGTCACCGACGTACGCCCACCGATCATCAAAGCGATAGAACACAAGGTAACAGATATATTGCATTTTATTAAACATTAAATAAGATCATATAGCATAAAAAAAACTTGAAGTGTGATTTTAAATTTCGTACAAGAATAAAATGTTGTGCATATATTTAATATCCAAGATGAACATATATAACATAGTTCGTTATATACTATGTAGATAAAGATGAATGAGACTCAAATATGACCTCGACCACAAAAAGTCGCTCTTTCAAGGTGACAAAATGACAACCACTTTACGATAGTGCGGTACGATATGTGCTATTTTAGAAAATTATATTTACTTGAAAAATATTTCAATGCTTACCCTCTTTCTACTACTATAACATTATGTACATATAAAATTGGATTAGTAGCTATCTTTGTTCTCTCGATCCATAGGAAGATCTAAAGCTAGAAAGTTAAAATATATCCAAAATCCATATGTAGTGCATGAATGAATGGATTATGGATGAGGGGTTGAGATTCTAAAGGGCAAGAGATGATAGTCTACTTTATTTTCAGTTATGGTACTAGCTAGAGGATAAATTATGTACTAGGAGGTTTAGTTTAATTGGCTATCACTCTCGTAAATAATAATGTTTTTTCTATCTGTCTTTCTTTGGCTCTCACTGTCTCACAGGTTTTTTTACCTTTAAAAAGCAATTGAACTAAACCATCAAATTACCCCATATTTATACTATATTATTTGTTAGTTAGAAGAATTTTTCAGTGATTGTCTTTTCCCAATGGGCGTACGTAGGCCGTTGTGGTGAACCATTTGAATATTGTGTTTTATGAGTGAATAATGCATTTTCTTATTGATCATCTTATAATGATTGTTATATTAGGACTAATTTTTTTTTTTTTGAGAAAAAAAAAATTAGTCCTAATATAACAATTAGGACTAATTAAACATTTCGTAACATGATTTCGTAACTAATTAAACATTGTTATATAACACCAGGCGGCGTTGGCTCACCATTTGAATATTGTGTTTTTTGCAATGCTCGCACCACGGTTTCTTATGCTCGTCATTGTCAAAATCAACACCTCTTGACACGAGCAGAGCTTTGAGGTTCTAGGTTGAAACCAGGTTTAGTGTTTCGTAACATGATTTTTCTCCTTGACTCCTTATGTCTAACTTCAAAAAAAACTTCTCGAATAGAGGGCAATGGCTTCCTGCCAAGAATGCGGCCTCGAACCTTGTCCAAACTCCGATTAAGGCCGGCTAAAAACATGTAAACCCTGTCATTTTCCTCTCTTCTTGTGGCGAGCGGAGTCGTTCGAATTCTCCCAAACATCATCATAACACTAATCAAGTTCTTGCCATAACGTTACCAATTCGTTGTAATAAGTATTAAGTAGTACCATCATGATCATTCTGCTTGGATTTCTAGAGTCGAGTTTTCAACTCAAAAATTTGAGAAGAATTCTCTAGGTCTGAATAAGGATCTCAAACAGCCTCCCAGACATCTTTAGCAGTGGGAAGAAATAGGTGAGGTTTTCCAATGGTAGGTTCTATGGAATTGATGAGCCAAGCAATAACAAGAGAATTTTCGGATTGCCATTTTTTAAGATTAGGGTCACCAGCAGTAGGTTTCGATATTTCGCCAGTCAAATGCCCAATTTTGTCTCAGCCATCGATCGCCAATTTTACAAATTGAGCCCACTTGAGATAGTTGTGCCCATTGAGTTTTGTAGCCGTCAGATAAAGGGCTGAATTCTTAGGATAGTAATCGGCAGATACAGGTGTGGGAGGAACAGTGGGTTTGGGTGGAATGGTTTCGGAAGTAGCGGAAGAGCTGGTAGGATTTCTTTGGGCGCTGATCATTGCCGACTTATACGACATCATCAAAAGAAAGAAGAAAATAGAAAAAGAGCACGAGGCTCTGATACCATGAGGGTTTTTTGAGAAGAAGAGTAATCATTCTTATTAAATTTCAAGAGAGACGATTACAAGATAACTTGTAGAGGAAGGCCACCAAATCTTTTTTTTTTTATAAGCCAGAAGAGTATATTAAAAATCGCAAAAGGGGCGCAACCCTTAGTACATAGGGGGTATACAAAGGGGCTAGGGGGGAGGGAGAAGAGAGAAAGAAAATCAGAATAACTGATCACCCTTGGGGCCAGCCATCCCGCTGTCCAAGAGAAAAGGGTATACAGAAAAAAGTGGAGAAGCTCCTCAATAGACCTCGAGGAATCCTTAAAACATCTAAAGTTTCACTCACTCCAAATGCACCACATAATACAGAGGGACCATTTTCCAAACAACAGCACTCCTGGAACAACCACTCGACCACCAGCTAGCCAATAGCTCCTTAACCGAGCAAGGCATAACCCGGCCAACAAAGACCAAACCGATCGAAGAAGGCATTCCACAAGGCTCTTGCTATCACACAGTGGAGAAGAAGATGATCAACTGATTCTCCATCCAATTTGCAGAGCCAACATTTGTTCACCACCACCAAACCTCTCCTCCTAAGATTATCCACAGTGAGAATCTTACCCCACGCTGCTGTCCAAGCGAAAAACGCCACTCTAGGCGGAGCCTTGGATCTCCAAATGCTCTTCCAAGGGAAAGAGGAAGACGTGAGGGCGAAAGAGCTCAATAGAAGGACTTAACCTCGAACAAGCCCTTGCTTGAATGCAGCCACCTCAGCTTGTCAACCCCGCCTCCTCTCAGATTGTAATCGTAAAGGCACTTATAAACAGCAAAACAGGAAACAGAATCTACTAAAATCTGAAATAGTAATTGCAGATTTTATTTTCAAAAAATAGAATTTCCTAATTTATTCCCTAGAAATCCGACACTAATAAATTTAGATCTTGGATCTGAAATGTGGAACCCTTGCAGTTTCAAAAACTTAATCCTAGTGATTCCAACATTTTATTTTATTTTTTCCTTTTTTCCGAGTTAAAAAGGCACGACATAGAGAAGTAACATGAAATCATTATGGATTATGAAGTTCTTCAGCAAAAGAGGCTAGAGTTATTGTAAGTCTAACTATAGACTACCTTAGAGCATCCTATCTACTAATTAATCCACTGATATAAGTTGCAAATGAGCCTATGACCATTTTACCTGACTGGTTGTTATTGCTTCACCCTATTATGCTCAAAAGTGGCTTATTGTGCTTGAAAACTAGTTTATCTTAAAATCTTATTTTGGATTTAGGTCAAGAAGAAAATCTATCTCTTCCTCACCCCACTATGCATCTTCTCTGTCAATTTGAATTTTACAAGCATGTCTTTAATTGGTAATTGTGCTCTCTTTGTTTAAAAAAAAAAATGAATTTTTTAGGGTCTTCTATTATTGGGTGCAAAGTTCATTGCTGCATGGCCTATAGTGTTTGTAGTTAGTTATTTACCTGCCTTACTTGTTGCAGGAGCCAATTGAGGTTTTTGGGCTTCAGAAGGAAATTGTGCAAATTTCTGCTGGTTATCATCACTCTTGTGCTATTACAGGTATGCAGTGAGGAATGTAATCCTTGTGAAACTTGTTGAATGTTCATTTGCTTGTAAATGATGCATTGAGAACTTTTCTTTTGAATTTTTTTTTCTATTTTCCATAGGTATATCATATATTTGACAGTAGACAAGTAACTGTCAAAGCTGTCATATTTTACAGATGAAAATAGAGCATAAGTCTAAATTTATAGTTGCCTTGATTATATTACTAAAAGCAATATCCTCCAATTATCATAAAACGAGAACCCATCTAAAAGTGTCGTCTACTGTGTTTTCGGCCAAAAGTAACCGAAAACCCTATAAAAAAAAGGGCTTTGTTTGTCAAGTTGACGTCTGCACTTGTACAACTAATGTTAGTGGCTGTATGAAGAAAACTTTTGAGTTATCCGGTTTTTAATAGCATATGGCTCACTTTGATACCAAGTGTGTGTATATATTTATATGAGAGAGAGAGAAAGAGAGAGGACCCATCAACAGCCTAATTGCAATGAAGTTATTTATTTGACCTAATTATGTAATTGCAATATGAAAGACTTACATGACAAAGCATTGAGTATATTATGGGCATCATTGACGCATAAAGGTAGGCAGATTGGTATTCTAGATATAAGACCTTTTAGAGAATTTATCTGATATAAAGGAATCTTTTCTAACATATGCTTTTGAAGTTGTGATTTTCCTAAATGAATCAAGCTGCAATATAACGTTAGATGGCATAATAGAGTGCCTGTGGCCATCTTTTATGAGAAACGTTGATGGTTTGAAGCTCTAGTAAGGATTAGGCAACTTAGTTACAAAAGATGCATGAAGCTATCAAACATTTTTAGTTCTCTTTTTGTTGCATTAGCCCATCTTGGACGCATTCATTTTTTCTTTAGAACAATAATAGTTGAGATGTTCACCTCTCTTCAGAGCATCAACAATTAAGCAGTTCACCTTTTCCCAGCAAGGATACTAAGCTGCTTATCATTATCATCAGTTTCTTAGAAGGAACTTGGGTTTGTTGTCTGTTTAATTGAAGATCCTTGTTGTTGATGAATTTTGAAGGGGTTACATGTTTTCTTCTCTTAGAATCGGTAACTATCCTTGCTTTTCGGTGATGAATTGTTTCTATTAAGCCCATTTATCAGTTCAGTTTCAGAGTAGGTTGTAAGAGTGTTTTTTATTCTAGATGCGTTTAATAACTTATAACCTTGATGATTGTAATGTATACAAATTTGAGTTTGCTTCATACTGCATCCCCTTTTGCATATAAAGAGACTTTGTATATGATTTTGCATTTTGCAGCTAAATATTGATCCATGAAATTCTATATTTAAAAATTTTATATATATATATATATATATTTTCTGGTTAGCTGTTAGTTGGTCTCAGTATATATATATTTTTTTTCTGGTTAACTTTTAATTGATCTCAAGCAAGCTCAAGGTGGAAATCATTCTTTACTTTGACCTGAGTGTTGAACATTTTGTTAGAGTCAAACTTACCCCACGTGAGCAAAAACTGCACTTAAGCTGTCTTTTGTCAAGGATTTTGCATTTTATGAGCAGAAATGTATCTGGATTAGAAAAATTATGGAGTCAATCATTTTTAGAAAGTTGTTTTCATGATTTCTTGACAATTTTTATATTTTTCTACAGATTCTCGATCAGGGCGGTCTTTACATTGTTTGATAGCTTCAATTCCACGGAGGACTTTAAGTGGTGTGTTGGATACATACATGAGACTGCTGTCGATCACGTGACTTGTATTTTTGTATCATTGTATTTTTTTGTTTTTCTATGTTATTATATATATTGGACCAAAGTGTTGATCTATTTTTACTTAAGTTGTTTGTTAATTAATGTTTATATAGGATGAATGTGGTTACTTGTTGTGTGTATAGTTTGGATAACATTAATGTGTGTATAAGATTATATTTTTTTGATATAAATGTGATGGATGTAGTGTTTTTTTATATAATTCTCATTATGAATTTGCTTTTCATTATAGAGATATGATGATATTAGGTTGGATGTTCAATATTGGAGTCAATTAGGTGATTTAAAAAAAAAATAATAACCAAAAAAAAAAAAACCGAAAAAAAAAATTTAAATATTCCTAACGTGTTTGATATCCCCCACGTTGGTAAATGACAAATAAATAAAACACATTTGCTAACGTGTGTATCACATGCAACGTTAGTAAATGGATGTTCAATTTCTAACGTGTCTATAAATAGCACGTTAAGAAATGGCGTTAGGAAAGGAAACACAAGCTAATGTGTGCACCAAATGCAACGTTAGTAAATGGAATTGTAATTTCTAACGTGTCTATTAGTAGCACGTTAGGAAATGTAAATTCCTAACGAACGCGTGTCTATGGGTAGAACGTTAGGAAATGGAAAATAAACGGTTGTAAATGGAATTGCAATTGCTAACGTGTGTATGAATAAAACGTTAGGAAATGGAATTGCAATTGCTAACGTGTGTATGAGTAAAATGTTAGGAAATGGAATTGCAATTGCTAACATGTGTATGAGTAAAATGTTAGGAAATGGAATTTCAATTGCTAACGTGTCTATGAGTAAAACATTAGGAAATGGAATTTTTTTTTTTTTTTAAAAAAATAAGCTAACGTGGCAATAAAACATAATATAAATAAGAATTGCAATTGCTAACGTGCCTATGAGTAAAACGTTAGGAAATGGAATTTCAATTGCTAACGTGTCTGTGAGTAAAACGTTAGGAAATGGAATTTTTTTTTTTTTTTTTTTTTTTAAAACATAAGCTAACGTGGCAATAAAAGGCAACGTTGCCCCAGGGGTAATGTGGTAATTATGCCACGTTACCCCATGGTAATGTGTGATTTTTAGCACGTTAGCTTTTGTTTTTAAATTTTTTTTTTTTAATATTTTCCATTTACTAACGTGTGAACAGTAACACGTTAGCAAATGCTAACGTTTCACTTGTATGACACATTAGAAAATTTCCATTTCTAACTCCCACTTTACCAACGTGTTAAAAACGTTAGAAATAGTATATACGGCCCATTTACTAACGTTTTAAGATATCTAACACGTTAGTAAATGAGCGTTACTAAATAATATGTTTTTTGTAGTTTGTGAATCTCAAACACGCTAGCTACAGCATGGGCTGATTATTGATGACATCAAACTGGTTTTGGGGTCTCTTCGTAGTTGGAGCATTAGACATATAAGAAGAGAGGCCAATGTAGCAGCTCATGGTTTAGCAAAGCATGCAATTAGGATTTTTGAATCCTAAGTCTGGCTGGATCATGAGGACACTCCTAGTTGCATTTTAGATACATTTATTTTAGAGCAAGTTGCTGTGTCTTTGTAAGGCTTTGGCATGTTTTTTCAGCGATTTTGAATGAAGTGCTTCGACATTTCCCTAAAAAAAAAAAGAAGTTTGGTGTCATCTAGAGAAAGTTGTCTAAAGTATAAAACATATATGATAAAGGCTCAATTGCGCCCCATTTAAGATCCAACTTTTGTAGACATATGTTTTGATTTTTGTCTTTTTTTTTTTTTTTTTTTTAAATTTCAATTTTGAACTTGACACAATTCTTATGTGGCTTTATGCCACATAAGTAAAAGTTGGGTCTTGGATGTAGTTCAGTTAAACCCGTATCATATATCTTAGTATAAAATACTTGAAAATGATAAATGATTTAAGTCAATGTTTTTTTCTTCATATTTTCTCATCTCATCTTAGAAATAAATTATTAAATTTTTAGACTTATGTAAACCTACACAAATTCAATAGTGGATCTCACAAATCTAATGGTTGATTAATTGAATTTGTAGGAGAATATGGGGAAAAAAAAAGTATGGGCAAATTGTTGACATCAATAATTTATCGTTGAAAAGTATAATTGCTACCGACAACTATATTAACTAAGTTTTTTGCTATGAAAGAACCATTGAAAAATGTATATGCGGTTTTATATGACTTAATTTTAAATGAAGAACTAGATTTTTCAATCACAATTTTGGTGAATAATTTTGTAATGCAAGTCCCACAAATTACGAAGGAGGTAGTCATTATGTACCCGGCACCTTTTAGAAAGGCACAAGTGCATGAGGGGAGATGCTTAGCAGGCAGAGTAAAGATGTGATGGTTCAATTGCTATTGGGAATATTGTGGAGGATTTGAACTGTTTTAATTAGCTGACTTTTCAGTCCATATTCTGGACCTTCATATTATGCAATGTAAATGAGAGTAGTAGTTTATGTAATGTAGAAAGAGGTTTCGATGTAAAACAATGTTTTGTATATTAGTCATGACTTGGATTTATTTCACATTCTCTAATGAAAAGCCAATCGATCTTGTTCAATTCAATTTGGACATTGATGGCATCATTATCTAAATTTAGGATGACATTTTCAAACCAATTCAGCCTTCATATCTATTTGTAAATAAAATTAGACACACAGAAATACAAAATGAGTAAAAGGCAAAACCAATCTGAGATTAAAGGTGGGAAATGAGAAGATTAAAGGTCTTGAAAAAACGTAAAGAAATAATATTTAATTAGTATAGAGAATGATAAAGGGAAGCTATTGTGAAGTGTATGTAGATAGGGAAGTAAGAACTAAAAAGTAGTTTTGATCCTTAAATTTAGAAAAAATGACAAGAAAGCTACTAGGAATGCTCTAATCAAAGCACGTAAATCTCCATATTTTGTAATTGTTTTTTGTGCGCTCTTTTTATTTTTTGAATCTTATTGATTCTGAAAAATATGATATGACAGATTTTCTAACCACTTGTAGTAAAATATGATATAATATGCTCTTACAAGTCTTCTTACTCCAAATTCCTACATCTTTCAAACCAATTAAGTTGTCATAGTTGTCTGTAGATAAAATTGGATGCAACAAGCGTTTCAGATGTAAACATAAAAACACCCCTTAATTTGTTGATATCATATGATGTGTAGGAAATTTTAGTGGAATGTCCATTGGTTGCTTGAATGTGGCCAATTATGGTGGACTCCACTGATTTTAGTGAGGAATCAAACGAAAAGGCAAAATAGAAAGTATCGGTTGAAATGCTTTTTATTTTATTATAAAAAGAGCTATTGATGGTTGGGTGGTGGAGTTGCTTTCTGCGATGTTTACATGGTGCCGGTGGAAATGCTTTTTATTTTATTTTAAATTTTGTTGGGGGTGATTTTTTTTTTTGGGGTAGGGTAGGGAATGGGTTTGGGTTGGTGCCTGTGAAGGGTGGTGATGTTCTTTTGAAATAAAGATTATTTGCTTTATTTTTCTTATTTATTTTACAAATTGGTTCCTTTTATTTTCTTGAAGGGGCTAACTTAAGGGTTTAAGAGTTAATAAACTCATTCTCTAAAAAGAAGTACACAGAGGTGTCCTGCAAGTAGTGCTGATGAATTTTTGGATTCTGGAAATCTTTTGTTTTTGTTTTTTGTTTTTTTTTTTGTCTTTTTTTTTTTTTTTTCCTTTTAGAGAGAGAGCTTTGAATGTGGCCAATCATGATGGACTCCACTCAAAATAGAAGGCTGAGACGCGCATTATTTGACAAGGGAGAAGACTTGTAAACAAGTCTTTGTATATAATTTTTTTGGATGAATAAAGTATTTGTATATCAAACGGCTGTGATGAGAATGATGTGAATTACAGTGTATTGGGTCCAAGTAATCATGATTCATGACAGAAGAAAAGCATGCACATGCGAAGCCCCCAAAAGCATCCCATCTTCTTCATAGCAGTTTCAACTTCTTGCAATTTGCAACTTTTGAGACTCTTCAAGCTTTCACAGAAGAAACCTTCGCAACTTTCTTGCAACTACTTCTGGGTTTGAGAGATTTGCTATCTTTGCATCCTTTCGTGATTTAATTTTTCTTTTTTCACAAAGAAAGCCATGCCAATTGGAGAGATTTTCCTTGCTGCGTTCCTCTAAGTGCTGTTTGAAAAACTACTGACTCCGGAGTTGCTGAAGTTTGCACGTCGATATGTGGGACTTGAAGAAAAGCTGGCCAAGTGGAAGAAAACGTTGCCAAGAATTCAGGCTGTGCCTGATGATGCGGACGAGAAGCAACATACTAATGGGGCGGTGAAACAATGGCTAGATGATCTTAGAGACTTAGCTTACGATGTGGAGGATATACTTGATGAGTTCACCACGGAAGCTTTGCTATGTGAATTGAAGGGAGAAAATCAAGCCAGCACAAGTAAGGTACGCAACCTCATCCCTGCTTGTTGTACTGGTTTGACTCCATATGTTCTTGAGATAAGCATTAGGCTTAAGTCAAAGATCACTGAAATTACTGATCGATTCAACAATCTAGTGAAGCAAGAAGTTGATTTGAGATTGAAAGAAACTGTTGCTGGGAGGTCGTATAGGAAAACTGGGACACTGGCGCCAACATCTGTCATGAATGAACCTCATGTTTATGGCAGGGACAAAGATAAAGATGCTTTACTTGAACTATTGCGGAGTGAAAAATGTAGGGATGCTCAATTCTCTGTGATTCCTATACTTGGTATGGGGGGTTTAGGAAAGACGACTCTTGCCCAGTTTTTATTCAATGATAAAGAAGTGCAAAGAATTTTTTATCCAAAAGTATGGGCTTGTATTTCTGAAGATTTCGATGTTGACAGAGTAACAAAAATAATTTTACAATCTCTAACCTCTGAGCACTGTGACAGCAAGGATCGAAATTGGTTGCAAGTCAAACTCCAAGAGAAACTGAAAGGCAAGAAGTTTCTAGTCGTTCTAGATGATCTTTGGAATGAGAAATACCATGACTGGACTATCTTATGTGCTCCTTTCCAAGTAGGGGCTCTAGAAGTACAATTGTCATCACAACTCGTAACCGGGGAGTTTCATTAACAGCGGGTATCATTCCAGCTTATGATTTACAGCTGTTACCAAAGGAGGCTTGCTTGCATTTATTTACCCAGCATGCATTAGGAGCAAGCGATTTTAGTGCACATCCAAACCTTCAAGATATTGGTGGAAATTGTTAAAAGGTGCAATGGGTTTGCCTTTGGCGGCAAAAACCCTTGGAGGCCTTCTACGCACTAAACATGATCCTGATGAGTGGAAGGATGTGTTAGAGAGCAAGATATGGAATATCCAAGAAAAAGTGAAATTATTCCAGCTCTTATGTTGAGCTACCACCATCTACCTTCACATTTAAAGAGATGCTTTGAGTATTGTTCAATACTTCCAAAGGACTATGAATTTGAAGAGCAACAGTTGGTTCTGTTATGGATGGCAGAAGGTCTAATTCAGCCACGAAAGGAGGACAAGCAACTAGAAGATTTGGGTAGCTAGTATTTTCGCGATCTATTATCACGATTTGTAATGTATGACCTCATCAACGATTTGGCTCAATGGGTTGTAGGAGACATATGCTTTAGAAAGGAAGATAGAATTGAAAGCATCAACAATGGAACAATTTCTAAAAAAGTTCGGCATTTGTCTTACCTTGGTGGCTATTTTGATGGCCCTAAAAAGTTTGAGGTTTTTTCTGAACTCGTGTCTACGTACCTTCATGCCTCTTATGCTACCTAAGAAGGGGCATTGTTATTTGACTTATAATGTTCCACTTAAATTGTTGCCAAAATTACTATGTTTAAGAGTGCTCTCTTTGAGTAGGTATTGCATAGTTGAGCTACCAAATTCAATTGGTGATTTGAAGCATCTACGGTACCTTGACCTTTCTGACACTAATATTAGAGTTTTGCCTCAATCGACAACCACTCTTTCCAACTTACATACATTGATATTGGAGAAATGTCAATATCTAAAGGAATTGCCTACAAAGTTGGGAAACCTAATCAACTTGCGTCACCTCAACATTCTCAATGCAGATAAATTGGAAAGAATGCCTCCTCAAATAGGTAAATTAACATCTTCCAAACATTGACAAATGTAATTGTGGTAAAAGACAATTGCTTCACATTAAACGAGCTAGGTTCTTTGTTGCATCTTTGTGGGACACTTATCATCTCACGATTAGAGAATGTCATTGAATCCAAGGATGTAAGGGATGCTATGTTAATTAAAAAGCTTGACCTTTCTGCTTTGTGTTTGGAATGGAGCATCAATGTGGATGAGTCAAAAGACGAACAAGTGAATTAGATGTACTTAACATGTTATTGCCTTACAAGACTTTGAAAGAGCTCACTATCAAGCACTATGGTGGTATAGAATTTTCGACTTGGTTAAAAGGTCCTTCATTTCCTAATATGGTGCTCTAAGAATTGAAAATTGTAGAAAGTGCACATCATTGCGCTAGTTGGCCAACTACCATTACTCAAAGATCTTTTCATTGAAAGGCATGGCTACTGTGAAAAATGTTGGTCATGAGTTTTATGGGGATAGTTGCTTACAAACCTTTAGATCTTTGGAGACTTTGTATTTCCAGGATATGGAAGAATGGGAGAATTGGAGCCCTAATGGAGAGTTCCAGCACCTGCGTGAGCTTTTTATTATAAATTGTCCAAAGATGTTGGGGACGTTACCAAACCACCTTCCTTCACTTCAAAATGTTGTTATAGAAAAATGTGAGCAATTTATAGTTTCAATTTCAAGCTTTCCAAAGCTCTGGAAACTACTCTACTTAAATAAGAGACCCATCTGCTTGAATAAGTAGCTCAAATAAGAGAGTCTATTCACAGAGAGAGGGCCGCCTCTCCTAGCCACATACAATTTATCCTAGGGTTATTTTTAGACAGGAAATTATAGGAATTCAAATCCTGTCATTTAACACCATCATGTAGTGGTCAGGACAGGAGCCATAGGGGTCCATATATTCAATTAAAACATATGGCAAATAAACCTTTTGAAGATACAAGTTTTTTTTTGGAAAGGTGTCAAGCAACTTGCCATTAATAATCTGTTAAAGTACACTGCTCAACAAGGAGAACCTATTCTCCCCTGAGCGATAGCTCATCCTTGGCCAACCAGTGTGCTACCTCACTTTGAAAATGTCTGGCATGAGTAACCTTTCATTGTTGGAAGATACAAGCTGTTCATTCAACTATATGTGCCTTCTTAAGTGGTGTATCAAACAGGATAATAAAGAACGAGCTAGATTAAAGAAGTTGCTTCGTTAAAATTATTTTAAAAAAATTAAATTTATTCCTTTTATTTTAAAATTTTAACTTTTGTCCATTTGTGTCATACGCTTTGTCCCGTGTTGAAATGTTAGAAAAAAATAATAATAATTTGTATTTTCTTATGAGAGCCTCTGCTATCAAGTCCTGGTGTAAATCAACCATATTACAGCATCTAATTACCATGTGACAAATCATCAATTTAAAAAAAAAAAATGCAAAAAAATAAAAGTGATAACAACCACACCAAATTAAAATTAAAAAAAAGAAAGAAAAAAGAAACCCGTAGTCGGCAAGACCTAGGCCAGACCCATGCCATGGGTCTCACGACTCTCGCCAGACCCGTGAGACTCAGCCCAGCGAGACCCATGCCAAGCCAGCGAGATCCAAGCTGGCCGTGACTCGCCTCAAAACCTGTTTCTAATGCCCTCCATTTCAAATGCTCAAAAATCCATTTCTAATGCCTCAAAACCCATTTCTAACGCCTCAAAACCCATTTCTACTTCTTCCATTTGTCTCTTTGTTTTAGAAACAGCCCCCCATTGCTCCGATTGACTCACAATCTCATTGAAATCTCCCATACATGCATAGCCACGGTAAAGGAGACAAATTTGAAAGGTATCATAGAAGACCCCAAGCTTCCCTTCTTTTTGCAACCCTGGGATGGCCATAAAAATTGGTAAATTTCCACTCCACTCCATTCCTATTCATACTAATAATTGCATTAATATGCGACAACTGCAGTTCTAGATTTCCACACTAAAATTGTCTCACCACAAGAGAATCAAGCCTCCACTTTTCCCAACACCATCCACCACAAACATATTATGCATCCCTAGCTTGATTCTCAAAAAATCTAGAGTCTTGTCATGCACCTTGATTTCTATAATGAAAATCACCATGGGTTTCTTTTCCTTCACCATCTAATGGAGGTCACCAACTACCCGAGGGTTCCCATGCCCTCGGCAGTTCCAATTTTGGATACTCATGATTGATGGCGGTGCAGCCTCTGCCAAATCATTATATTTTCCTCCAAACACCTCATTTTTATTACGCTTCCCCGGCAAACTGTCAACCTCTGTCCTCCCCTAGAATTTTCCTCTTTCCCATACTGTCTCATACTCCAGCTCTGCTCAGTCCTGTCTTTTTTTAAGTTGCCCATTTTTTTTAACTTCTTGGGCTTTCCACAGGAAACTCAGTTTCATTCCTATTCGAATACGTCAATTTGCTTCCAAAAATGAAAGGCCCATTACACACCTCATGTTGAACAGCTGTCTCCACTTGATTTGCTTTCCCTGGCAACTTACCAACATCCGATAGCTCCCTAATTAATTGCGCCTCATTGACCTTGTCCAGCGAGTCCCATACCATTTTTTCTCTGATGGTATCCCACTGCCCTACATAGATATTCTTGTCGTTACTATGGTTAACCTCGTTTAAATTCTTTCCCTTATTCAAATTGCCTCCAACGTCCCCTTCTCCATTTCTGTTGCGATCCCCATAAAATCTTCCATAACAGTTTGCTCAGGGTCTTTTCCTCCCATAACCACCCCATCATTCTCCACTAATGCTCCTTTATTCCCGCTATCCCTTATGGAAAGAGATGCGCTGGAGTTACGTGAGTCATTATTGCTCCCCCCTTCGCCGGCACTGTGAATGTCCCAGCTGATCAACCACCGTGTCCAGCCTCTCCCTCGCCGCCTACTTCCTCCATGCTCCTCCACTGTTGATGGCGCCGATCACCTTCATAAAATTTCTCCGGTTGAGTACGTCCCCACCATCCGCCATGAGTCCATCCTCCACCTATTCCCCGTCTTCTGTTAGGTAATGGGACCCTTAGCCACGGCCCAAATTCCGGCTCCACATCTCTTCTGTTTGCCCGTTGACCTCCAACCGTAACACACCCCCCTTGCGCCATGCCTAATAACACCACACTTAAAACAATACTTAGGATTTTTCATACTGAAAAGGAACCCAATGCGTTTTGTTGCGAAGTGTTATGGTTCTCCCACGGGATAGAGGTTTTGCAAGATCAAGAACGACTCGCACTGAGAAACTCACCCCACCCCACTCCATCGTCATCAATTTCAACCTCTTCCACTTCACCAACCGATGCCCCAATCTGTTGCCCAATCTCCTTCCCCATACACGCCAGAGGCATATTGTACATGCGAATCCAAAACGCCGCCTTCTCAAAATTCAATTGAGACGGTGGAGTAATCCCATCAAAGTCCAATAAGGATACTAGATGCCCATCAAATGTGTACGGACGACCTTCCATAATTTTGGATTTGTCCCACTCATGTTCAAAATCAATGAGGAATGAATTCTGCCCAAGAGTTTTGAAAGAAACCCTACCAGTAGGTTGCCATGCATGTTGCAGCAGAGTTTTCACTATATCTTTTCCCACCATTCGATCCACCAACAATTTCCCGACCACACAATCATGGCCTCTATCCACAAGTGTGCAATCCCATGTTCAGTAATCCCCAGCCGCATATCCTCCTCTTCCATCAACGTTAGCTTACCCCAAAGTGTCGTCAACTCCTCAGTCATATTTCCCATTGAGAGAAAACACAAACTGACCTCCTCGTTCTGCTTGCGAAAAACCCAAACAGATTGTTCCTCATCCGATCTATAAGAGATGGAGATATTCTGCTTCACCTTTAGGGTTTTTTAGAGAGAACCTCTAGAGATAAGAAGTATTCCATTTTTTTTTTTATGTTTTCTAAATAAGGTTTATTAATATTTTTCTTAATAAGTTATTTCTCTTTATGTTAAAATATTTTTATTCTCCGTTACTGTATTTTCCTTATATATAAGATTTATTCTCTTGCTTAATTACTTTAAGGTTTCTTGATTACTACCCATTGTCTCTCTATAAATAGAAAGTTATGTAATATTGTTTGATATAGTGAATATGCAAGATTTAGCCCATATGTCTCTCTTTGCTTCTACGCCGATCTCTTTCTTTCTCTTTAATTTTATTTTCTTATTTTATATTTTAATATATATTTCAAAACCTTCCACAATTTTTTATCTCTTTATTTTATGAAAGAGATAAAACTACTCTATGGGAATAAATATTTTATATGTTTTATGGGTCTTATGTTTTAACTCATTTCAAATTTTTTGTGGTTTTATTTTTTATTTTATTTTTTTGTGTGTTTGTTTTTGTGATTACTATTATTTTTAATATGCTTAAATTAAATTAATTAAGGGTGTTATGTTTTAACTCATTCTAAGTTTTCTTCTTGCTTTTTTCGCTTTTTTCTTTACACTTCTTTCCATTTTAAATTACACATATGAGAATTTTTTTAATATGTTTTAATTTATATGCATTAAAACTAAAATTATATATGGTTCTTGTGATAGTAAATTTTTACGTAATTTATATATTCATGCAATCTTATGTGTAATTATGTCACTATGTTCAGCAATATATTGTTTTATAACCTATAGGATTTTTTTTTTTATTGAAATAAACATGATTGATTTTTTTTCACTACTTTTTTGACCTGTAATAAAAAATACAATAGAGATATGTTTTAAGTTTTAAAATTAAATTATAATGAATAATCCCACGTAGCGCGCGTATTTTGAGCTAGTTTAAACAAAATAGAAGACTTAATAAAGTGTCTATGGAGTATGTATAGAAAAAGTAGTACTTAAAATAAAAATGTGCACTTTTTCATTAGTTATTTTAAATAGTATTGCTGGAGATGTGTGTATATATTTATTTCCCTTTTCTTGAGAAAAAGAATATTTAACTAAATTTTAAAAATTTTAAAAAATATAAAAAAATATATATATAAAAAAAAAAGGTAAAGAGTTTGATGTTTGACGCCTTTTAAAAGTGACTTTCCAATTTTATTTTTTTTTTTAAATGAGTTTTTTGTTGTAAAATCAAAGAAAATAACAAGACAATATAAAGATATTACAATATGTGAAACTAATTCTTCAGAAACTATATATGATTCTTCTCTCTTATTGTGTATTTTACATACTACCTACCTAATGCTCCCTTTTATAGACATGAAATCATAATGGGAGGTTAAGGAATATGAAAGGGTAGTACATGAATCAAAAGACTATATCAATGTATTACATGAATATTATAAGAATTCTAAAATATGACATGAATGTGTAAAATTCCAAAAGACGGAACTAAATGGTTATCCATCAAATTCATGAATGCATTCATAACACTTTCTCTTGTATGACCATACACTAAGAATATGTCTCGTTAAAACCTTGCCAAGAACCGAGTGGGAAGAAGAAAAAAAACAAAAAATTGTGGCGAAAAAATAGTACAATATTCTTGTGTGCTTTCGTATGCTTTAGGACTGCTTCATTAAAACTTTGTAAAGGAAAGCCAAGTGGAAAAAACCTTAGCGAAGGAAAAAGAGTACAATTAGTATAATCACTTTACTCCCCCTCATTAACATGAAGAGCTTTAATTGTTTATAATGAAAAATCCTTAAGTCGGTGTATTCTAATGTTATTCAACAACTTCTTAAATGTTACAGTTAGTAATGTTTTGGTAAATAAATATGACAAATTGTCACTTAATCGTATCTGTTTGACATCAATTTCACCACTCTTCTGGAGCTCCGGTGAAATGGGTTTGGTTCTATCACCTTTAATATATCATTCTATGATCTGTGTAATACAAGCAACATTATCTTCATATAATATTGTCGGGTTATCTTTGATTGTGAACAAACCATACTTTTCTCGGATGTGTTGAATTAATGATCTTAGCCATATACATTTCCAACTTGTTTCATGAATGACAATAATCTCTAAGTGATTTGAAGAAGTAGCAACAAGTGTTTGCTAGACAAATCTCTATGAAATACCAGTACTTTCACATGTAAATAAATATCCTGTTTGAGATACACCTTTATGCGGATTAGAAAGAAAACCTGTATCTGCATATCTAACCAATTGTGAATTTGTTGGATTTCCAAACCCATTTTTTCAGACTCATCGGTGAATTTTAAAACCCAATAAAGATCAATCTCATATCTATATAATGATAGTCTTAAAGGCCATGTAAAAAAATAAATGTAAAGAATGACATTTATCTAGAAACTAATACACACCTTTTTTAGTTCTTATTTATACAATTTTAATGGGTCACTTGTCAAGATTTTCATTTAATAAATAAATAAAAGGTTAAAAGAAAAAGATATTACCAAAAAATGGATAAATGTTCTCAAGAACTAGAAGCCACCGTACCTGTGGCTGTAGATGCTCAGTGGCCAGCAATAAAGCCGTTTCCCTCTCAAGGACATTCACACAAATCACGCTGAATTTTTAACACGTGAATGTTCATTTAATTTTACTTTTTGCACCCTCGTCCCTCTCTCCTTTTTAATTGTATTCACAACCCTGAGTCATTTTAACAAGTGAAAGAAGAGAAAAATGTAGCTATTAAGGCTTTATCATTGGAATGTGAGTATAATAGACTGAACCAGATAAAATCTTAGTGTCTATGCTGATTTTCTTTAATTTTCACACCTTTTTTATTTTCTTTTAGGATTTCCATGCAAACCCTAACAAAGTTGCTGTTAGAATGGGTCAAAGTCATGTGATCGGTGTGCCCTTCTCTGACACAGCTTCTTTTAAGCGCAACGACTTATACTCTCTCCCCACTGAGAGTCTGTATAAATAACACACCCTCTTCTCAATGTTTTTACAAGCATCTTCTAATTATTATGGTTTTCTTTTTAATTTGTAACTGAGGGAGAAGAAGAAGAAGGAGGTTTTCGGTTACATCAAAGGTGAGACATTTTTCTTTTGTTGAGATTTCAATTTTGATTTTGTGGGTTCAATTTCTGCTGTTAGAAGGAAAATTTCTGAAGTTTGAATTGAGATGCTTCTCTTATTAACCTTGCACTTAGTCGAAATCTGGGCTTAACTATATATTTTGAGTTTTGATTACTCAAATTTTTGGAGTCTTAAAACGTACAATACAGTGTTGTTCTTAAAAATTTTGGGATAATTAAGTTTTTTCTTGTGTGGGTGTTTTGAGATCATGTCCAAATGGTGAAAATGTTGTTAAATATAGGGGTTTTCTTTAAGAGATTTTCCGGTTGAGAGTGATATGTAAGGCGTACACTAATTAAGTCCCTTATTCTCTCCATCATCTGAATCAAGAGTGAGAAAAATCATCTCATATAATCATCTTTTTCTTATTCTATTAAAAAAAATGTTGTCATCGTCATACAAGCAACCTTCATTGGCTGCACATGAATAAAATTTTCAAGACCCATCATACTAACACAAAAAGAGGGTGAGACCCATAAGTACAAAGGTTGATTTTCACTGTCATATCATCGTATAACTTTGATTTTCACTAAAACTTTGATTTAAAAGAGATGTAAATGACATAATCAAGGTTTGAACTCTAGACACTTAGCTCCGATACCATGTTAAATTACCATTTATTTTAAAAACTTAATTAAGCTAAAATAAATAGGTAAATTTAATCACTTAATCATTACTTAAACGCCTTTATTTTGTCATATAATTACGCAAACTATGTTTCGATGATATTTTACATGTGTTGAATGAAAATAAGCAAAGAAAGAAAAAAAAAAAATTTGAACGGAAAAAAAAAAATAGTTTATGTAAATATTTAGGTTTGCAAGGAAAACCACACATGCAAAGAAGATTGTGTTATATTGTGTGGAAAAATGTAATGATCGTAAAAAAATTGGTACCTGAATCTCGATAATTAAGTGGAGTTATATGCTTATCACTTCGATGCTATAGGAAATAAATTAGTAGCACTCAACGGTTATACACTTAGCAAATTCAGTGGTCGGTCAAGTGAGAGTGTACACTTGATCAGTTTTGGAAAAAGATCAAATGAAAAAGAAACATATAAAAGTGATGACTGAACATGTTAATTAATCTATTTCAAGTGATATTTGCATTATAAAAGTTGTTCAATAAATACAAGTTAAAATTTTTTCAAAAGAAATGGAGGCTCACATCACATATGTATGGTCAGGATACTTTATACTTACTGAGCTGTGGACTCACATTCGTCTATCTCTGCCGGCCACTCCGTGCCAAGTTTAATGCCTTGCATTTCTCTTGCATTGTCATGGGTTTATGCTCCGGTGCAAGCAGCCTCACAATCACTTCTCCTCACCTCCGCAAGGTATTTTTTCAAAGAGTAAAACATTTTTCACAAAGATATATTAAAATTGAAAAACAGTACTCCTATATGAGGAAATTTGCTTTTCTTATTATCAATTTCCATTGTCGTTAATTATGATTGTATTTTCTTCCAAACATTCATAATGTTATTATTTTCTCATTTGTCAAAAGTAATTTTTTCTATTACTTGCAGTTGTGAAATCAACGGATGCAATTTTATATGGGAATAAGCGGCTTTGGGAAATGTTCAATTTTTTCAGGTAAAAATAATCTTCTAAAATAGACTTTTTTTTTTTTTTCGTTGAATAGAGAAGTTGATTTCAAAAGTATAAATCTATAAAACTTAAAAAAAAAAAAAAATCAAAGAAAAAAACCCACCATATGAGAAGAGCAATTGAAAGATCTAGCACGTACAAGATAAATAATTTAAATTAAAAAAAAATTGAAAGTGAAATATATTCGAATCTACCATATGAGAAAGATTTTAATTAATGAAAGAAACATTCATAGAAAAACATGTCCAATTTAAACGAATCAATAATTATTAGAATATTTGTAAAAAATAAATAAATCAATTTTAGATAAAGGAATGATTAATTAGGACAACTAAATAAGTTTCATTGGAGTTATTTTGCGTTGCATGTTCAAATTAAAGAATTAACACTTTTTAGATGATGTATATTCTCAGTGACTAATTCTATTTAAATAATACCAAGCAATAAATATAATATATTCTAGGTATTATATATTTAAATACCAAGCACCCTTTACGTGGAATTGTTGTTATTTGATCACAATTAGCATTACATATAATTGTTATTCATAAATTTAAATTATTTCGAAATAGATAAGTGTAACAATCAATTATAAAATGTATACATATTTTTAATATATATATTAAGAGTCAAGACTTGAAGCATGGATTATGTTATGTTAATAAATTTCTATTTAATAGTTTGATTATTTCGAATCTACCCATCATTGTTTGTTTACATAATATGCACTTACAATAAGGATGCGGTATTTGTATGGGTCCAATAATGGCTCTAATGTAATGTCTCACTGGGCTAATTTTTTAATTTATATATACTTATTTATATTTTAGGAATCTCACGATTGGAGGAGTCAAGGTGTGCTTCATCGCCATGTTCATACGCCCAATCTGCTAGTGAGTCATGCAAGATTTGATATTTTAGTTATGTTTTTATATATAATTTTTTTTTTTTTTCATTTTGAAAATTAACCATTAAATCCCGCGCTTAATTTTTAAAATGAAAGGATAATAAAAGAACAAAAAATAGGAGAATACAAGAAAGCATTTCTCATTTTTGTTTTTTTATAGGTGACAGTGGATGCCGTGCATAAATTGAACAATCAAGACCATGCACTACTCTCTCCAACGTCAATACAAGAGTTTATTGACTCTTGTAAACCAAAGAAACAAAGATTTTTGGGTTTAATACGCACCTTGCTTTTAAATGGGTTAAAAAATATGGACTGATGAATGAGTCATCCTAAAGCCTTGAGTCATGTTAAAATATTTTATATTAATGTCTTTCTTGTTAAGGTTTATTCTTTACTTTGTGTTGCTTATTACTCACAACCTCTTATTTATAGAGGCTTCGGTAATCATATCAAATAATATAGAAGAGAATACATTAATGTAATCTTTAATTATATGATTTCGCTTTCTCTCTTCTCTCTTCTCTATTTCTTCCACTGTCTACATTAATATATCTAATAAGTCAAGAGGCTTGATCTGCACAAGATATCAATCAACAAAGATTCTCCACAAGTAGTAGCATATACAAGTGCACACACAAATAAATTTTTTAATATCTTAGGGAAGAAGTGTTATGACTGACTGTGATTATCTTCCCTTAATCCAACTTTATTTATGGTAGACATATAAAAGAAAAAAAAATAACAAACAAAAAAAATTATTATTATTTATTGTAGATAAGTACAAATAGAAGATTCTGCATTTAATATAATTTAAATTCTTCTCGGCTTGATTTATCAACAAAATGGAATAGGATCCCGTCAATTTCAAATGAAATGGATAATATCCATTTAGTGTAAAATGAGGGGTAATATTGTAAATTTAGTCCTTCAATTTTAATGTTAAGACAATACTACCCTTTATTTTACACTAAATGGATATTATCCATTTCATTTGAAATGGAGGGAATCCTGTTCCAAAACGAAGAAAAATACCATTGTTAATATCTATGGTACTTCAAAAATAAATTAAACTAGATCTGAAATAAACTAGATCGAATTTCTACAACTTCACACAACAGTTATACATAGACATAGAATAGAAAAATGTTATTTCTGTATTCTGCCATCAAATTCACTCCGGTGATCCCATTTACTCATTGTAGTCTCTATTCTTACATCTCAGTAATTAATTGAAAAATTAATTTAAAGTGCCGTTACTGTAGTTTGATGGGTTTATATTCTTGTTCAATTTCATTT
The DNA here is from genome assembly GCA_013348765.1 of Carpinus viminea. Taxonomy (NCBI): domain Eukaryota; kingdom Viridiplantae; phylum Streptophyta; class Magnoliopsida; order Fagales; family Betulaceae; genus Carpinus; species Carpinus viminea. Next base: position 27,885,320 of record CP054668.1, read on the forward strand.
TTAAGTGTTTTTGGTCCATCGTCCAAACTCTGAGTTTCGGTGGAGTACCGAAATGTAAAATGTGGATGAATAATGACCGTCCGCATTCGTTATTTGCACTTATACATTAGCCGCACATGTGGATGTTGATGTGGACAGCAAAAATCAATATCTGTAAATGTAAATGTGGATAGCGAATTTGTTTTTATTTTAGTTAGGGTAATTTTGTCATTTTTTTAAAATTGGGGGTATATTGTCATTGTTTTGGTAGTTTTGGGATAAATTGTCGCAATTAATAATTTGAGAGTAGATTGTCATTGGGGTGATAATTTGATGAGGTTAAGTGGATTTTACCCTTTTCTCTTTTAAGTCTTATTATTTCATGTTCTTGAATCAAGTGATAAGTCATTCTATATCTAATAAGTAATAAAATAAAATAAAAATAACTAAATAAAACCAAAACAAAACAAAAGTGTTCTAATTGACATACTAAATTATATAAAAATATTTGATTCTTTTTTAAATGTATCGCTTATAAAATTTGATTAACAATATATGTTACGGTTGCTTATGAAGAAATAATTTTTATCAAAATTAAATTTGATAAAATCCTACCTAGCTAATATCATCAATGTCACAAGAAAAATTTAATGGAATATCCAAGTTATCAATGGAAAATGAGATGTTGGAAAACTTTATTATAAAAACTTAATTAGTAATATGCATCATAAAAGGTAAGAATAATAATTTTTAACTAAAAAATAATAATATAAATGTTAAAATAAATGTAAAATAATTCATTTTTAAATATAAGAAAAAAGCCTCGCTTAAACTTATTGCCTTAGGCCCCAAAATCTATCGAGCCAAGCCAGGTGGAGTGATTGATTAGCAACAATGACTGATAGCCCTTTTTTTTTTTCTTGAAAAAAGAATAACAACGTTATGGAAAAATACAATAGACACATTAATTTAAAAGCCATGTATATTTTAAAAATATTTTTATTTTTTGGATATTGTATTTTTCTTGGTCTACTAAAAATATTTTCAGACTAACAAATATTATAAGCTTGGTCAAACACTCAATACACCAAAAAATAAAAACTTTTTATTAAAAAATATTTTAAACCGAAACAAATGGGGTTTGGTTTTATTTTGTATAGGATGGTCAAAGAAAAATTACTAGAATAAAATAATAATTATATAATTGTTTTTAAATCTTGTTTTATTGGTATCAATTAATGAAGCTCAAAGACGGCTAGAGAAAAAGGAAAAAAGAATTAGTAAGGTTATGAGTAGAAAAGCTCAAAAGCACTTGCATTAATGTTTGTTTTTACTAATGTAGAAGGTTGGCTTTAACTCATGCATGGGACGAAAGGCATTTGCAATAAAGAAATATGTGATTGGACCACCCAATGACTCATCTCTTGAGAGGTTTTTTAAGGGCGATCAGACTACCCTTAACTTGAAGAGTGGCCAGATCATTCTATTCAAGAGTTTTTGGATATGGTTTAGCTCACCTTTTAAGTAAGAGTGGTTTGGCCAAATTTTTGCAGTTTTCATAATGTAGTATGAGCTAGCCTGAAAACTCTTTAGAAAAGCAATTTAGCTATACCCAAAACTTATTTTTAAGGATTGGTTAGACTCATTCTTCCGTGCATAAGAGTTAAGCCACGCTTAGGCGGTAGAGAGGAAATCCACCCGCCACCTTTCTTTTATTTATTATTATTTTTAGGTGTCAAGCCAATGAGGCATTTTGTACATGTACATGTTTATGTTGTTATATGTCTTTTATATGAGGTAAATAATTATGCATTTAACACTAGAAAAAAAAAATATATTTATATATATATGACAAAATCCATGGAACTCGTACCGAAGAGTTAAGGGTCCACAAACAAGGCAGTGAGAAGAGAAGTGAAGGGATTGGATTATGGGCCTGAGGAATTGTTGTGGTCACGGGTACTTGCATGTAAGAAGGGCTTAATTATAAGGGATTGAAAGTCATAATCTTGATTGAATGGTGCATTATCAAGGAACTAATGAAGGCCAGGATTGAAAGTTTCCTTTGGTTTCTCCTTTAATTTGATCCAAACAGAACAGAGAACAAAAAATCAGAGCATTTTATTTCAGACTTTACATTAATAGCCAATTTTCCTCTCTTTTTTCTTTCCCTGACCAACAACCAAAGGCTGAAGAACTAGTTATGTTTTACAACTTCAATTGATTTGATAAAAACTTCCATGCTCAAAGCTGCTTGAGAACGCTGAAATTGAATCTTGAATTGATTTGATCCCAATAAAGTCCGACCTCATCACCCCTCTTCAGCTTCCTTCTAATCACAAATTCATTTTTCCATTGTTTGATGAGGACATAGCTCCCACTTTTCCATTGTTTGAATTCCATTTGGTGTTCAGATTTTGTATCAGAATCCCAAACAACAACTCCTACACCATCCTGAATCTTTTCAATGGTTTCTGCATCCCACATCGGCAAAATATGCTGCTTTACCAATCCCGCCGCCAGCAAGAGCCTCGCCAAGTCCCCAATATCGCTTGTTTGAATTGTCTTCTTGATAACCCAGGGATCAAACCCAAGCTTCAATTCCAATGAAACTTCTCGGCAATTATGTTTCATCCTTTTGATCCCACGAGCGCTGGATGAAGGAGGAGTGAGCTTCGCAGAGTTTTCGCATGATTTCCTCTTTGTGGTGATGCAAGAAGCACAAACCAACTCCAAATCCAACGAAATCTCCCCCAATTCAGATGGGTTCATGCTTGCAAGTGCTACTCCTTTAGCTTTACTGACTTCAACATGATCTCTCTCTGCAACAGCTAAAAAATTATGGAAGATGGGTTCCTTAATCTTTCTGTTATTTTCAGAGCAAGAGGAACGTGAACTGATCATCTCATTGGATGTTATGGCCTCGAAAGGAACCCATGAAAGATTGATCATCTCATCAGCGTCTGGGATGCTCTCCATCAAAATATCATACGTGGCCATGGCCGCCATGAAATTTCTGGTTTCGGGTTTGCAGAGTAAACTCGATTGATCGAGAGGAAAAACCCGTGAACTGAATTTGCAGGAGATTAGAGAAAGATCCGCCATCAAACCGAGACAAAACTACAAGAAAAAAAAAAGGTTTTGTGTTTCTTGGAGGATCTTGGAGTACTGAAGAGGTGAGTGGGATTTTTGTAAGGAAAAGATGTGAGGTGCTTTTCAAGTTTTCAGGCCCTTGTAGAGTTTGAATAGGAGTTGCCAATGTCGGTTCTAATTAAGGCGGTCTGAGGAGATTCTGTCGTTTGCGGGGATTTTAAAAGCCAACGACTTGGACATAAAAATTAGACGTTAAGAGTCCGAAGTCGGTGGAAAACTGAAGTTGTGTTTGGAATCATAAAAGCCTACGACTAGTCGTTTTAAGAATGAAATTCTCAAGTGAAATATTAATTCTAATTCTTTATTAATAGGCATATTTCTCTGGTTATCGTTTTTAGTCGAAAATGTGGCTCTTCTTTAATGTGCGTTTGCATTCGGCTATCTGCCTTGTAAACTTTTTTTTTTTGGAACAACTAGATGCATTGTAATTAGATTTTGAAATTTTTTACACAGATTTGTAAATTTAAGACTTAATACAAAATTAGTGGGTTATATATGACTGAAAAATTTCACCGTTTAATCAAATGAATCGGATTATAGTTGATCTGCTTATACCTATATTTTAACACGACCTAAACCCGATAAGCGATATTTTGAACTTGCAAATTTTTGATACAAACTATGAACCAGATACAAACTTAACACGAAATAAGTAAGAGTTGATGGGTCTAACCCTAACCCACTAATTATGCTTACCCATGGAATGGTTTTTAATGCAAGGACATAACTTATAAGAACTTCAAGTTTTTTTTTTATCAAAAAAAAAAAATGCTCATAAATTTTAAATAATATTGTGAAGTTCTCAACAAGTGCAATTTGATGTTATAACTTATAACAGAAATAGTAAAACAAAAAATAAATGCTCCTAAGGTGCATGAATGCAGGAATCATTCCATTATATCTTATATTATAATTATGAACTTCTTGTTTTAAATCTAAAAGAGGTTCCACTTTTTAAGCAAAATGTATGATAGGAAGCTAGATGCCATTTGTGAAAGGCTGAAACACTTGCCTAGTTCTTTGAGGTGCATGAGGCCACTTCTATTCTTACATTACTAAGCGGCTGCACTGCGTTCTTCAATTCATGCATTGGTCAAAGTTGTTAAATAACCACTTATCATAATAATAATAATAAATGTTAATTTAAAACGTAGACACGGAGAGGCTAAAAACTTGTCGATAATGGACCACCATGAACAACGGACATCATGGTAGTTGTAAAGATCAACTAAATCTGTTGTTGGGTGCGTCAAGATAATATCTATCAACTCTTCAATCTGGAAGGTCAGACATTTGAGTCATTGATTAATTGGTGGAGAAGCAAATTTTGTGTTTGATTCACGTACTCTGCAATCCTATTTATAAGGCACAAACTCTCACTACCCAAAAAAAAAAACCTTTGAATACTTGCGTTAATTTAGCTATTACTTGTTATAAATACTAGGAAAAAAAAATTTTGTGGCACATTTATAAAACACCAAAAAAACCAGAAATTTTCTGGCAAAAGCACATGTGCCAGGAAAAATTCTGGCACATGATTATTTCAAGAAGGACCATAGAATGTAAAATAATATTTCTCGAACAAAAACAGCTATCAAAATTAATGATAATTTTACAATAAAATATAAAATATGGTATATATACCATATTTTATTCATAATGTTATATATATATATATATATATATATAACATTATTCATAACTGCGTTGTCAACCACTGGTAGGGTACAAATCTCCGCGGAAAAGGGTGGGAGAATCGATGGATGGTTTTATTTGCCATGTCGTATACCCCGAAATCCTCTCTCGACCGTTCGGGCATATCCGACGGCAATTGTTCATCTTTGAAGTAGACACAATTTCGTTTGTACACGGTAGAATCACTAGCTCTTACGCACACAGATTCCTTACCCGCCATGAAAATTGCTTCATCACCCAAGCTTGTGATCTCACCCCCACACCATCGTCTCCCAATCCAATTTGAAAACATTGAAGAAACCCTCCCGACACCTACAAACCGTCAACAGATCCCCAAACAGCGATTCCACAACACAGATGGATGATGATGACAAAAGAAACAGCATCTCAATTCCATTACCTGTTTCGTCGGGATCAGGAACAGGATTGAACTGATCAAATTCTGCAACGTTCCCTAAGAAGTCAATTGCACATAATCGACCTTTGTAGCTTATTATATCAAAAACCAACATATTGTTCTTGAGAGGACTATCAATGGGGGTCCAGTCTTCATCTCCTGGTTTCCAAAGCATGATGTTTTTACCGATAGCTAAAGCAACTGAACTTGGAGGAAGAGACGTTGTCTGTTTAGATGATAAAACAAACTTCATTTCCGGTTCCAAGATATTCTGAAAATGGCGATCAAAAGTGCAAGTCGGAAGCCGAATCCGAGCTCTTGACAATGGGTTATAGAGAAAGAAATGATTAGTGTAGCGTTGTTTTTTGCGTGTGGTGAAATTTATCGCCAGCCAACCATGCTGGGAGAAGACGCTTCTGGGAAACCGTAAGGGCTTACCGCCCCTGGTCTTGAAGTCGGGAATTTTATACACGCTTGAGTCGCCGGTGAAAATATTCAACAAACGTATGTTGCTTTCCATTTCATAGAGAAGTAGATGTGGAGGTAAGGAGGCTAAAAGCTTGTCGACAATGGACCGCCATGAACGACAGACGTGTCGGTAGTTGTAAAGATCAACGACATCCGTTGGGTACTCCAAGATGATCTCTATCAAATCTTTCGGGAGGTCAGACAGTTGAGCCATTGATTGATTGGTGGAGAAGCAAATTTTGTGTTTGATTCACGTATTCTTCAATCCTATTTATAAGGCACAAACTCTCACCAAAAAAAAAAATAATAAAAGAAATAAAAAATAAAAAATAGAAGCAAATAAGAGTTGTGTAAGTTCAAAATTAACATTAAAATAAATAAATAAAAATAAAAAAAACATGTCCACAAAAACAAATACCCTATCATAACTCTTTATAAAAGACCTGAAAACCAGAAATTTTCTGGCAGAAGCACATTTGCCAAGAAATATTCTGTCTCATAATGCTATGTTCCACAATGTTTGTACAAAAATTCCTGCCTCTCTCCTTCTAGCTACTTTGCCCGCCAGAAATTTGTATTACATCCTAATTTTTTCTTAGATATGATTCATGTGATTGTATAGCATTCTTTCTTCATTCTAATTTTCTTCTTCTCAGTAAACTCGGAAGCTCTCTCACCAGCCTACTCAGGTTTCTTTTTTCTTTCTTTTTTTTTTTTCCTTATTTAGTATTAAAATATATTTTTTATAGCATGCAGTACTTAAATTATTGTTTTTATTCTAATACTAAATTATTATTATTATAAAAAAGTGTCCAAGGTGCCCGTGGATATCACTTGTATAGAAAAAAGATTAAAAAAAAAATCTCCTCCCTCAATCTTGAATCTTCTATCTCCAATGCCCAACCCATATTTCTCTCTTAAATCTGTTCCTTTCTCTCTAAACTCATTCTCACTCTTCAAATCAGCACCAAACCAACACTTTAGGGCTCGTTTGATTAACAGAATAAACTCCTGGAATGAAATAACTTTTCCTATAGAATAGCCATTCATTTGTTTAGTAAAGACCTATTCCTAGGAATAGTTATTTTATGGGAATAGTTAATTCCTTCCAGAAAGAAATAGCTATTCCTTTCCAAGTGGGAATAATGATTCCGTTTAATTTGCCACAAAAGCCCACAGTGCTTTTGTGCATTTTTATTTATTTATTTTTATAAATAATTTTGTAGCATAACTGGAAAAAAAAAAGGCAATATACTTGACAAAATTTAAAATATATATATATAACTGTTTATGTTTCAAAAATAAACAAAAAAAAAATCCGAAATAAATAAAAAATTATATATGTATTATAAGGGTATTTTAGGAAATTTGATTACTATAGGATTCCATTCACCATCCTGTTAGACCGTACCAAACAAAGGAATAGAAATGGCTATTCCATTCCACACTCAATTCCAGGAGGGCTGTTAGGTGTCCCAAAATTTTTTCCTAAAATCCTTCCCAAATGATGTGGAAAGCACTATTTTTTTTTTTTTTTTTTGACATATCCATGCAAGAGAGAAAAGCACTATTTTGAGAAGGAGTGTGAGACAAAGAAAAGAGAACGAGAATTTTTTTAAGGAAAAAAATGCTTGCCACATCATTTGGGAAACATTTTGGGAAGAATCCCTTGGGATGTCTAGCATTATCCCAATTCAAGTGTTTCAACCAAACTAAGGAATATCAATAACTACTTCATTCCATACTTTTTATTCTAGGAATAGCTATTCTTTCTCCTAGTGAAATAGTCATTCCGTGAACCAAACGAGTCCTAACAGTCTAACACCCGTTAATGTTATAACTGAACAAGAGAAAACAAAATCAGAAAAAGAAAACAAGAAATTTCTTTACCTTCTTTCTCCTCTTGACCTTCTTCTCTCTCTCTCTCTGATTGAAACGCTGCAGCGGCTGAAACGGGTTTCTGCAGGAGAGACGGCCTAAAAGAGTTAATAAGTGTTGATTATTTATAAATGATAAAGTTAAATCTCAGCCGTTGGTCTTTTTTGAAAAAATATAAAGCAAACTCAGCTTATAATTTAGCCTCAATATTTAAAAAGTAATAAAGTAGCCTCCCAAACTACCAACATGCAACAAAAAGGCCACTTATTTTTTTATATTCTTATAATACCCCTATTCCTATCACAAATAATATATTAAACTAATTGTAAAAAAAAAAACCCAACAAAAAAAAAATAGTAGGCGAGTATTTTTTATTCCAAAAAGCTTTTTTTTTTATTTATTTATTAGCCCATTGTTTTTTTTGTATTTTTAAAAAATTGTTTAGTTTTTTTTACAATTATGTTATTATTTTATTTGTTAAAAGAATAAGGGTATTATAGGAATATAAAAAATACTATTTTATTACTTTTGAACATTGAGAGGCTAAATTATATATGATAGTTTGAGGGCTTTATATTTCTATTCAATCTCAACTGTTGGTTGCTTCAACAGCTTAGATGATTTTATATTTTTTTTAATGATTTTCTTTTTATTACGTTCCATTTGTAGAAGCAAAATCTAATACTATTTGTACTATTTAGATTAGCAAAAAAAAAAAAACTACATGTAGCGTCATTTTTGAAGGAACCATTTCATTTTTTTTTTATTGTTTCTCTCATTTGTTTTCTCTTTTCCAAAATTTTTACCTACTATTTCTCTTCTACATCTCACTTCTTTCAAAATTTTCTCATATTATTTCTCTCTCCAAGTCTTTTTTTTTTTTTATAAAAGTTGAAAAATAGGATATTTAAGAAAAATACAATCCTTATAAAAAAATAATATTTGAATGATATAGATAAAAATATAACTAATCGGATGTATGAGACATTTAAAAATTCATTATCTAAAATAGATAAAGTGAGTTTTGAAAAGTCATTTTGAATAAAAATTTGGCTTCTCCATTAAGAATGCTCTAATACGCACCATTATATTTCCCTTTATTTTTGGGAAATTTATTTTCATTTATCAAAGTTAAGAAAAAGGGGAAAAAAAATGCAGTTTATGGCTTTTCCAAACAAAAACAAAAATATTGAAGAAGAGAAAGCCCACTTTTTGTTTTTCAATTGTAAGAGTCAACTTTTAAAAAGAATCAAGTATCAAACTCTCTAGTTCCTAAGGGATAACTTAATCAGATGTGAATCATGTCTTATGAATAAGATGTTATTAGTTTGAATTCGCTCTCCCCTTTCCTTTGTGTGGACATGTAAAAAAATAAAAAAATAAAAAGCAAGCTCTCTCCCTATTTTAATTAAATGGAAAATGCTAGGGGTTCTCCCCGTAGGTTCTCCTGGTGTTCTCCCAATTTTACATAATACATGATTTAAGAAAAAATAAAATTGTAGTTACCTCCACTACCGGTTTTTTTAGGCATTAGCATCAAATTTGAAGCATTAGCAACAAATTTGTGAGGCATTAACAACAAAATTGAGGCATTAGCATCAAATTTAGGATGATCAAATCCATTTTGGGTGATATCATCCCTAAAGGGTTAACCTTCCATCCTTAAGTTTAATTTTGAATCAAAAAACAAGTTTTAAAGCATTAGAACCTAACTATTAACTCATAAAAATTAATCTGTTAGCAAAAAAACGGTGCTACAATTTTATTTTTTATTAAATCATGTTCTACATAAGGCTAGGAGAACACCAGGAGAACACTACGAGGAGAACTCCTAGCAAACCTCTAATTAAATATTCTTTTTTCTTGGTAAACGAGAGATAAGAGGAAAATTAAAATCAGCTTAAAAAAACTAAGTAGATTTTACATTGTAAAGCAGTGTCCTTTCTTGTGCTTTAAGAATAATTTCTGCAATCACCAAGGTGGTAGTCGAGTTGGTAAAGCAGCAGGGGATAGGGTTCAATTCCACCCCTCCTTTCTTCCTAGTGGTCACGGGTTCGAACCCGCTTGCGATAGTAGTCCGTGAACTAGATGCTACTAAGAATGGGCTTTACCAACTTGCACTTTGGTGGGGCTGTGGTGACGAACTCGCCTTCCAAGGCAATAGCTATGGCTCAAACCAAACATTCCATAGTGGATGGGAACCCCGATGGTCACGTCCAAGGGGAAAAATTACACTGATTGTCCCTTCCCGCCTTTTGTTTAAAAAAAAAAAAAAGAATAACTTCTGCAAAGCGTCTCTTCAGCATTGCCACATGGAGGGAGGGCCTTCCTTTTTTGTGCTATAAGAATTGCCACACGGAGGGGGCCGAGGGGCTTCTTTGGTGAAAGTAGATGTGGAGGTGAGGAGGCTAAAAGCTTGTCCACAATGGACCGCCATGAACGACAGACTTCACGGTAGTTGTAAAGATTAACGACATCTGTTGTTGGGTGCGTCAAGATGATCTCTATCAACTCTGCTGGCAGGTCAGACAATTGAGCCATTGATTGATTGGTGGAGAAGCAAATTTTGTGTTTGATTTAAATATTCTCACTAAAAAAACAAAAAAAACAAAAAAAAAAATTCAATGCTGGGTTAATTTAGTTATCATTTGCTATATAAACACTAGGGAAAAAAAAAATGTTTGCACATTTATAAAACACCAAAAAACCAGAAATTTTTGGCAAAAGCACATGATGCTATGTGCCACAATATTTGTACAGAAATTCCTCGTCACTCTCCTTTACCCGCCAGAAATTTGTATTACGTCCTAATTTTCTCTTCTCTAACCATACTTAGATCTGAATGTATAGCATTCTTTCTTAGTTCTAATCTTCTTCTTCTATCATTCTAGTCTTTCTTCCTCTAGTAAACTCGCAGCTCTCTCTCTCTCCCCAGCCATATCCTTTGAACTTTACACATTTTTTTATTTTTCTCTCTTATGTCGGAATTGCTATTTGCAAGAATAATTTGAGTTTTTAGAAGATATTGCAAAACGTAGGGTCCGTTTGAGAGTGCGTTTTTAAATCAAATCGCAATCTTAGAGTGTTTGGGATTGTGATTTTAAAAACGCAAATTTTAAAATTGTGAAAAAATCTACAATTTCAATAAGCTGACTAGATGGTGCTTATTTGAAAAAAGTGCGAATTTAAACTAAAATCATGATTTCGCTTAAAAAAATATTTAAAGCAATATTTACATATTTGGTTTGAAATCGCAATTATACATTAATTTTACCCAAACACTCAATTAATAAAAAAATATTTTTAACATATTTTACCAAATACCTATACAATTTTAAAAAATAATAATTTTAAAAATACAATTTTTAAAATTTTATTTATTAAAATCGCACTCCCAAAGATCTTCAATCTTGTGGATTACTTGTAAAACGTAAAATATTGCAAAAAGTAAGATATTTGGGACTACAATTTGTGGATCACTTGGATCCGGCTTGTCTCTCCTCCCTCAATCTTCTCCAACGCCCAACCCATATTCCTCTCTTAAGTCATATTTCTCTCTTAAGTCTCTTCCTTTCTCACTCTAAACCCATAATTCTCTCTTAAATCTCTTCCTTTCTCACTCTAAACCCATATTTCTCTCTCTAAACCCATTCTCTCACTCTTCAAATCATCACTAAACCAACACTAATAGTCTAACACCCATTAATATTATTATAACCGAACGAGAGAAAACAAAATCAGAAAAAGAGAACAAGAAATTTCTTTACCTTCTTTCTCCTCTTCACCTTCTTCTTCTATCTCTCTGATTGAAACGCAGCAGCGGCTGAAACGGGTTTATGCAGGAGAGACGGCCTAAAAGAGTTAATTAGTGCTGTTTATTTATAAATGACAAAGTTAAATCTCAGCCGTTTGTTTGTTTTTGTTTTTTGTTTTTTTTTTTTTTTTTTTCTATTCCTTCTCACCTGTTGTTTTTTTTATTATTATTATTATTCAATCTCAACTGTTGGTTGTTTTAACAGTCCGACACTTATGTGACTTGCATGTAAATTTTAAATTTTTTTTCTTTCTACTTTTGCCCTCACTTCTTATGTGTTATATTAAGGTTTATGAGCATATAAGTGTCATTTTAATGATATAATTGATAAATTCAAATTAGATACATTCAGTGTTAATATACCCACATAATATCAAATCTTACACAATATATTCTAACAGTTGGAACTTATTTCATTTCATGTAGTTTTGTGAATATTTTGCTTAGTTTGCTCACTTTTCGACCTTAAAGATAAGTAGATCATGTTGCTAATTTTTCTTATTAACATATTACTCCTACCATAACAACAACAACAAAAATTAAAAGTGATTATTTGCAGGAGGACAATAGAATGTAAAATAACATTTCTCCCAAAAAAAAAAAAAAACAGCAGTCAAAATTAATGATACTTTTAAAAACCAGGAAAGAATATAATAATGATATATAACATTATTCATAATTATGTTGTCAAACAGAACCACGAGTAGCGTTCAAATCCCCGCGGAAAATGGTGAGAGAATCGATGGATGGTTTTATTTGCCATGTCGTATACCCTGAAATCCTCTCTCGACTGTTCGGAGTTATCTGCTCGCGATTGTCTATCTCTGAAGTAGATGCAATTTTGTTTGTATACGGTAGATTCACCAGCTCTTACGCACACAGATTCCCCACCCGCAATGAAAATTGCTTCATCACCCAAGCTTGTGATCTCACCCCACACCATCGTCTCCCAATCCAATTTGAAAACTGTGAAGAAACCCTCCCAAGATCTACAAACCATCAACAAATCCGCACTCAGCGATTCCACAAGGCATTTTATGGATGATAACGACAAAAAAGCCACCCCAATTCTAGCAGTTGGAATTCTTGTGGCACGAGGAAGAGGGTTGAATTCAAATTGTGCAACGTTCCCTAAGTAATCAATTGCACAGAATCCACCCTTGTAGCTTATAATATCAACCGACCTAATCTTCCCGAAAGGAATATCAACGAGCCGGGTCCACTCTTCATCTCCTGATTTCCAAAACATGATTTTTTTACCAATAACTAAAGCAATTGGACTTGGAGCAGGATTTGTCTGTTTAGATGGTAAAACGAACTTGATTTCTCGTTGCCAGTGATCCGGTAGCCGGAACGGAAGCCGAATCCGAGCTCTTGATAATGGGTTATAGATAAAGATATAATGAGTGAACTTTATTGCCAGCCAACCATGCCGGGAGTAGATTCTGGGAAACCTCAAGGGCTGCCCGTCACCGGTCTTGAAGTCGGGAATTTTACACACCCATGAGTCGCCGGTGAAAATATTCAACAAACGTATGTCGTTTCCCTTTTCATGGACAAGTAGATGTGGAGGTGAGGAGGCTAAAAGCTTGTCAACAACGGACCGCCATGGACGACAGACGTTGCCGTAATTGTAAAGATTAACGACATCTGTTGTTGTGTGCGTCAAAATGGTCTCTATCAACTCTTCTGGGAGGTCAGACACTTGAGCCATTGATTGCTTGGTGGAGAAGCAAATTTTGTGTTTGATTCACTTACTCTGCAATCCGATTTATAAGGCACAAACTCTCAACCGAAAAAAAAAAAACTTTCAATGCTGGCGTTAATTTAGCTATCATTTGCTATATAAACAAACACTAGGAAAAAAAAATTGTTGCACATTTATAAAACACTAAAAAAACATAAATTTTTGGCAAAAGCACATGGTGCACATGATGGTATATGTGCCACAATATGTGTTTAGAATTGCAATTTGCAAGAATAATTTAAAAGATATTGCAAAATGTATGGCAAGCGATTGGTATTACAATTTAAAAAGTAATTAATTCAAAATAAAATAAATAAAAATTACAATTTTTATAAGAAAACTAATGAGTGTTTATTTAAAAATAGACAAATTTAAATCAAAACCACAATTTTGCATAACAAATATTCGGTAAAAATTTACTTTTTAACGGGCTTTTGATTTTAAAAAGTAGTGAAATCATAATCCCAAAAGACCCTTAGCTTAAAGATGTATTTTTTATAACAGTTCAATTATGTTTTTTTTATTTTAAATAATTTGTTTTGTATAGGAATTTCTTATAAATAGTGTTTATAATAATAAATTATTATTTATAATTAAAAAAATTAAAATTAAAATTAAAATTTAAAAAAAAAAAAAACGCCGGATCCGGCTGATCTCTCCTCCCTCAATCTTCCATCTCCAACGCCCAACCCATATTTCTCTCTTAAATCTCTTCCTTTCTCTCTCTCTAAACCCATTCTGTTACTCTTCAAAATCCCTCTTCAAATCATCACCAAACCAACACTAACAGTCTAACCCACCCATTAATATTATAACCGAACGAGAAAACAAAATCAGAAAAGAAAACAAGAAATTTATTTACCTCTTTCTCGTCTTCACCTTCTTCTTCTTGAGTCTTCTCTTGAGTCTCTCCTTCTTCCCTCTCTCTCTGATTGAAAGGCAGCAGCGGCTGAAACGGGTTTTTGCAAGAGAGATGGCGTGAGTATAGTTTATTTATTTATAAATGATGTTAAATCTCAGCCGTTGGTCTGTTTTTTTTCAATCTCAACTGTTGGTTGTTTTAACTGCTTAGGTGATTTTTATTATTATTATTATTTTTTTTTTATGACCTTCCCTTTGTAAAATTGGTTGGAGTAGAAATATTAACTGAAGAAGCAAATTCTAATACTATTTGTACTAGGAAAAATAATTTTGAGTTTTATATATATATATATATATTTTTGGGGAAATATATATATATATATACACACATATATACAAGTAATACGCACCATTACATTTCCCTTTTTCTTAATTATTTCTTTTTTCTTGGTAGATGAGAGAGAAAAGGAAAATTAATAAATCATCTTAAAAAAAAACTAAATAGCTTTTACTTTTTGGAGAATTTGTCTAATAAGAATTTAATTTGAAATAAAGTAATACAGAATTTGTGAAATAATCATTTTTGTGAGAATTTTCAAATTTTTAGAGACGCTAAATTTTAAAATGTCACTATCAAGATATTATGATTAAAATAATGCTAGAAATCATCTATTGACAACGTTTTTTATTTATTTATTTATTTATAGCATAAACGCAAAAGTATTAACAAATAACTTCAAATACAAAACACTCAAAATTATATTTACTTTTATCTTAGATCATAATACTTTTTCAATCAAAAAGTAATTAAAGAGCATCTTCTAAAAAAAATCAAATGAATCCAACAACATTGCCAGATCAGCATAATTAGATGGTTGTGAGATAATAGTATAGTTACTTACTTACTTGAATAATGATAGAAATCGTACTTTTATTTTACCACTATCCCATCTTGCTATCTTGATAATGTCAATCAACAATTGAATTTTTTTAAAAAAATAAAGACTGATTTAAGAATTTATTGGCATTACCATGGTCCCACATCAATAGAGTGAATAAAAGAGTGATTCTAACATTACTACTGTCAATTTCATATTGCATATTATTCTTTCAACCATCTTATAACTATCTTATTTACAAATCTACTATTGAATTTATATATTCACAAGTGGGTTTTACAAATTTAATGGTAGATTCACTCATCCATTATCTGAGATAGGTGAAAGATGAGATAGAAAATAATTAGTATCATTTCTCTTTAGTAAACCACCAAATTTAGGCAACCATACAACTAAGCCACCAAACATGGTATATGCATAAAAAATAAAAAATGGTAATTGCATATCATCGCTAATTCACACCTTCCTTTATTTTATTCAATCAACGACGGTTAATGATTGTTGATACTTGTCAAGATCGTCACCTTTGGAATGAGTATTTTGTGTCGCAGTTTCACGGACATAAATTATCTACAAATTGATTTGTAGCAATTAGTTATAAATTAGTCTAATAAAGTGACATGTGTTCATAAAACATGTGAGAAGCACATGTTTTCTTATTAATGTTATTAAAAAAAAAAATGTGAGCAGCACATGCTATTAAGAAAATATGTGCTTCTCATATATTAAGGGGACATAACAATTGATTAAATCAATTTGTAGCTAATTTCTGTCTGCTTCGGACCCCCACAATACATGGAGTTGCGAGTAGGTTTTCGAAATTACCATACAAATCCATGACTTGAAGAAGTGACTTTTAAAATGAGGGCAATTTCAGGCCAATTACATAATTTTGGTGTATGCTAAGCAAATCATTGGGATAATTGTTCGAATACAAAGGCTAGATGATATAATAGGTCGTAGCCCATATTGTCTTTTAGGATCAAAATTTCTTACAATTGAAGATTTCTATTATAAATTAGAAAGAAAAAAAAAATCATATTTATTCTTACCCTATGTTACTAGGTAAAAGCTGTATAAATGGGACTTCTGCTTGAGCAAGAACTCTCCACCCGAATGAGAGACCTATCTGCTCGAATAAGTAAGTTGTGTTTCCTTGCAAAACTTATTGTACAAGTACGTAGGCAATATTTGTCTAAAGACATTCAATTCCGCCTTACAGTCCAAAGTTCAACAATTCCCATACAGTTTTTGCACTCAACTTTCTTTAATTCTGAAATTCCAACATCTTTATTCCTTAACAATTATTTTTCTTAAGAGTCTGTTTGGGATTGCATTTGAAAAATATAACTTTTAAGTCAAAAGTACTTTTTGTTCATTTTTAAGTTTTTGTCAAAATTGTATTTTGACTATTTTTAGAGTAAAAAAAGTACTTCTGAATTTTTTTTACCAAGCATACCAGCTTTTGTTTGGGATGACTTTTTAAATACTAAAAATATTTTTTAAGCTTTCTAACACAATCTCAAACAAGCCGTAAGTATTAATAGGAAAATACTAGACATCCCAACACTTTTTCCCAAATTATCTGATCAATTCAATATATAAATAGATTTATATATATTTTTTTCTTAAATAAATGTGGGGTCCAGATCATTTGGGAAAGGGAATTTGGGAAAAGGTATTGGGATGCCTAGCAGCCCTTGTATTAATAAATAAAGTTCATTGAAATTCACTCATGATAGAACATACAGATTCTTCATTCTTGCACCTCACCTTTGTGTGGCTACTCAAGTACTCAACTCCTGCTTAATTTCTTCTCTTTTGCCTGATCCATCAATATGTGTTGCCTTCACCCTTTTCTATTCTCATGAAATCAAGGTAAGACTTTCCTTTTAGTTTTCGATCAAAAAAGTCCTTAAAGTACTTCTCCAAAGGAACTCTCCTAAAGATTGGTGGGTTATGAGGGGAAATAAGGCTGGCTGCAGGGCCCAATTCTGAGTCTAGCTTTGAGCTATAAAATGTAGCAATGGAGAGCCTCTCTTTTGTTGAGTTTACTGTTGCCCTATGCTCAATGCTCCTATAAATGCCATTGCTTACTATCTGCAGGAAAGACAAGAAATTTAGTAACAATATTCTGGGTTATCCTTCTCTTTTGGCAACTGAAATTGAGTTTAAGCTAATTCTATAAGTGTGTTTGGCACTTGATTTCGTAAACAATAGTGTGATTTTAATCTAAATTGCAGAAAGAAAAAAAAATGTTTGGGAATGCATTTCCAAAAATTTCTGATTTGAAAAACTTTGGAAAATTTCAAATCGCAAACACAAACGGATCCATATTTAGATCAAAGTAAAGTAGCACCTCAATGATATCTCCAATATTGACTACAAAAGCATTTGGAAGAGGTTTAACAGAAACCCATCTCCCATCCTTTCGGATTTGCAGGCCTTCTGTTTCATTGAGCTGATAGAGAATTGTTAGAGCATCAGCATCAGAATGAGGAGAGAAACCAATGGTCTTATTGGGTTCAGGGCATGGAGGATAGTAATTCATTCTCATTGACTGAACTCCATCACTAAAAAGCTCTACCATTTCCTCAGCATCCATCTTCAAAGCTTTAGCCATGTGACCTAAGATTGCCATGGCCAGCTTTTTCACCTCCATAGAGTAAGCTTGGAGGGTATTTCTGCCACACAAATATGAAGCTGAAATTGTTAAATCATTACTTGTCCCAAAAACTTAAACCGATTGAAAATAATAAATTTAATCATTTAATCAGTATTTTAACACTCTTCATCACGAGAAGGCAAAAACTTGTTTAAACTGATAAAAAATAAGAAATTTAATAATTTAATCAGTACTTTAATACTATTCTTAACGTGTGGGCTCGAACTAGAGCTTTTAAAACCAAACTGGGGAGGTATAGAGAAACCTGAGCTTTGGAGGAAGTTTGTCAAATAGCTCACCCCTCCTTTGATTGAGTGGGAGAGTAGTTACATAGAACATGTCCGACCAGTCTAGCTTCTGATCCTCTGAAACCACAAAGAGTTGTCCAAATCCCTCCTGATTCTCTGGCTTTTGCCAAAGCTTCTTCTTTTCTTCATAGGGAAGTTTGAAAAAGTTGTCAATTTCTGTCCTGAATTCTTCCAGCAAAGAAGTACTAACTCCATGGTTTGTAACCTGTTCTCAACAGTATAAGAACTATTGTGCTAACAGAGCACTTGCTGACAATTTTATTGCAAATAAAATTTAATTCTCCCCCAAATTTCTTGTCATTTCTGCTTACATTTTTAAGTTTATTGCAAATACCTACCGCTTTATGTGAATAATGAAGAGCGTTCACATTTCACACGGTAAATATTTAACTAAAGATTTTTTTTTTTATTTTTCCCTATTTTGAAAACTAAAGTCTAATCATTTAATCAAATACTTTAACATTTTCTTATATGTTGGCTCAAACTCCGTTTTAATAGGTGATGACTAACACGTGGAATATTAATTAAAAATAAGGATGAATTTGATAGAGTTAAGGTTTAAACACATGACCTTTGGCTCTGATACCATGTTAAATCATCACTTGTCTCAAAAACTTAAATTAGATAAAAAGATGTAAATCTAATCATTTAATCAAATACTTTAACACAAAAGCATCCATTTGAAAGAAAGAAAAAAAAAATGTTGCGAAAGTAAAAGCGAAAATAGTTTAGAATGTTTTATGACATAAAAGTAAAATTAGATTCAAGTATTTTGTGTTTTACGTTATTTGTTAATATTTTTGTTTTAAAATGAAAAAACAAAAAAAAAAAAAACCTGTATACCACACAAATATTTCAACCATGATTGAAAGGTACTTTTTTTAGAGCAAATAACTGATGGAAGAATTATTAGATACGTTGTCATTGACGGTAAAAAAATATCTAGTAACAATTAAAATATCAAATAATTAATTGAAGTAGATACCTGGAAGAATCCCCAGTCTTTGCAGGCAGAGTGCAGCTTCTCCAACTCAGAGCTCATGGAATCTTCAACAACCAATCTCTCAAGATCGATGACGGGCACCGTTGGAAGGGATAACTCATCGGAGACGATCGAAGGGTCCTGATCTTCTCGCACGTATCTCGATGGGATGTTGGCGATGGATTTCTTGGCTAGTTCCTGAACGCTAGGCACTATGATTGATTTTCCAAAGTTAACTGCTGCTTCTGTTTGTGACTCCATGGATACGCTGAAGCAAGTTGAGGAAGAGAAAAGCCAGGCTTTTCGTCAATAGCTAGCTTGGAATCTGAACTTGTGAGCGACATCTGTGGTCCAAGGAAGACATACATATGTAAGAAACAAATGAATGACTTTTAAAAGTGTTAGTTATTTCTCGAACGAAGATTTTTATTATTATTATTATTATTATTATTATTATTATCATCTAAAAGTGATGACTTTTAAAATTATTGAATTTATTATTATTAATTATTATGATTTTAAATGTACATCACTTTAGTCAGATAAATCGTTGATAAATAAATATCTTTCTTCTAAGATTATTTGATTTAGGTGGCTAAAATTAATTATTATTATTTTTATTTAAAAAATAAAAAAATATCTTTTCAAAAAAAAAAAAAAAAGAAAGAAAATCTGGGTGGCGAGCCATGTATTTTTTTGAAAATATATATATTTTTAATTTTTTCAAAAAATTAATTAATTCTAATGTCAACTTCTAAATCTCAGATAATATGTTTAAATTAACTATGTGACAGATTTTGACCAAATATTTTCAAACCAAGTTAATTTAATATTTTTAAACTTTAGAAAAAAAATTTCCAAAAAGTGACAATTAAAATTAACTATTTATTATCTAAAAGTGATGACTTTTAAAATTATGAATTTGGAATTAATTACTATTAAATTATGATCGAATTTTAAATGTCACATCACAGATAGATAAAAAATAAATATCTTTCTTCTAAGATTATTTGATTTAGGTGGTTCTTTATTTGATCTCTGAACATATCAGTAGAAAAGAATATAATAAAATAATTCAATTACACAAAATATAAAAATTTGTGTGATTTGACTTGATAAGTTTATATTTATAGGCTAAAATAAGAAAAATTTACTATCAAAAGATAGATTGTAAATAATAGTAGAGAGAATACGACCCAAAACGCAAAACCTCCTACTCTTACCAAAAAAAAAAAGAAAAATCATATGTGCATAATGTAGTTGCACAACATATTAATAATGTGTTTTATCGCACCACAAGTTTAGCTTGAGTTACTTTTTGTAAGACAATTAATCCTACCAATATTTAATCGGTGTGTTTTATGGTACAGATTTGATTTGAGTTTAATTTTAATTAGAATTGAATTTGTTGAAATTGAGATGTGTCCAAATAATGGCGGTGCTAATCATCTTAATTCTTAAAGAAAGTAATGACGATTTCTTGAGATGAGTTTGAATATGTGCTACACATTGAGAAGTTTGATTGTCTTGATCAGAAACGTGGTTGGGAATGTTAAGTATTAAATTCATTGATTGCAAATTCGTCAAACCATGTGCCTTTCTTGTGAACGTGCTTAGAAAAATAAATCACTTTTTGAGTAAAAAAATTGGATACAAATCTTGGTTATGACTTGACTAAAAAAATAGTTTTTTCATCTTTTTTGCCGTATGATAAAACAACTTTATTAGCCCCAATAAATCTTGGAGACTTAAGGGAGGAAAATCTTCCATGTAAGGATGTTGTTTCTGAAGCATGTACTCATTTGTTTTTCCTTGTTTGGCTCATTTTATAATAGGTAATGGGCTACCTACACAATTTTTGGTCTTACTCTTTCAAGGGATTCAAAGAAACACAACAAAGCTTCCAATAATACCATAAAAGGTGGTAGTTTATTGGTCCCTAGATTTTAAATTTTCGATTAGTTTGGTAAAAACTAGAAGATAAGTTTGACTGTCGCAATGAAAATCATGTAAACCAACAAGGATCTCACTAATACCCTAGTGAATCGATCAAGCTATAACTCATCTCAGTTTGAGGGAACGCCTGTAAACCTTTGCTTTGCAGACTATTTAAGCTCTTCCTGTTGAAGTCATAGTTGGCAAATACTACTACAGTCTTGCCCAAGTACAGAAAACCACATTTAATCGCCTTTGTCTACCCTCTTTGCATGCGCTACGCCAGACCCTTTCTTTTGCATTTAATTTCCCAAAATTTCCTTCAGAATTGTTAGAAAAGATTATTTAACCTACTCAATATAACTCAAGATCAAACCGAACTCATAATCAATTAAGCCAAGCTTAAATATAAAAGTTGAACTTCAGCTGAAGACCTTCGTGCTCAATTGGAATACTTTACAGCCCTAATTAATTAGTGTGAGGTTTAACGAAGAGAATATTATATTACTAAGGTAAACATTTTCGTTTCATTAAAACAAAAAAAATAGGCATTTACAATGTCTCTTTTCCCCCTCCTACTATTGGCTGATATAAACAAACAGAGCCGGAAAAAAGAACGAATAAAACTATAAAACAGGGAGTTCAACTTTATGAAAAAATCTCCCCTTCCTCCCCATCTACATTCAGACTCACCTCATAATCATCTTCCATGGACTCAACTTTGATAAACAGACCTAGCTGCTCTAATAGGGTTCGCGTGTGAGACAAAGAACAGCCGAGCAACATATCCAGTTCCTTCTGAATCCACAAATTCTCTTCAAGATCAACAGTTTTTTCCACCTGCATGGAGAAGAAAAACATCGGACGCAACTCCCAAGTAACAAAGAAAATTTAATTCTATTAACTAAAAATGTGAAACTATTAAACAAATCTAGACCTTGTGAACCGCAGCTCGAGCAGCTTCCCTCTCCCGTTCCCGCTTCTGCTTCAGATCATGCTCTTCCTTCATTCGTGAGGCAGCTTCAGCCACTCTAATTTGGGCTTCAATCTTAGCCCTCTCTGCAAGTAAAAATTCAGTCATCAACTAAAAAGAAATACCCCAAGGAAGCTGACGCGAATCTGAAAACCACATGCACCACATGAGAGAGAGACAGAGAGAGAGGTTTAAAAATTTGTAATTACAAGCCCTAACAAAAAGAGTCACTTCAATAAGCCTCGTACACACTGTCAACCCCAAATTAATAAGATCAATTATTCAGATACCCAAAAAAAAGTGCTGGAAAATAGTTGGCGTGTTTAGCAACGTACTCACTTTTTTCATTTCCATAGCAAAACAAGCCAACCTCTTTTTTTCCTATTACCAAACAACTTTCTCCACTTTTCTCTAACAAAAAATTCATATTTCATTTCACATTTATATAACATCAATCATCTCTTATTAATATTCAAACAAAAAGCCTACAACAAAACTCTTTACCAAACGGGTCCAGTAGCTCTGTATGTGATCTTAAGAAATAAGCACAAAGAAACAAGCAATGATTTCACCCCCAAGGAGCCAGCAAAATATTGTGTCCTTTAAAATGTTTCATGTGCGTGCATTGCACAGTCAAAGTAATGCCATCAAAACCATAAGGTTAAAGATTCCTCATGACCCTTACAAACAGATGTACCATTCTTTGTACGTAAGGAAAATATTAAGGTGCTTAACCCACCTTCACGTTGTCTCCTTTCCAATCTTTCCTTTTCCTGCTGCATCTTCAAAGGATCAGCTTTATTACCCTAACCATAAACAAGAAAGTGGCATATATGAGCAACTATAAAAACATAGAACCAGAGGATATCAAATATTACATCATGAGACTATCCTAATTTGGCATCTAATTTATTTTTTCAAAGCAGAAATTAAATCTAGCATGATCAAGAATTTATCCAAAATAATCTTTACATTGTCAAGCAGCGTCTTTTCTTGTGCTTTAAGAATAGTTTCTGCATAGCGGCTCTTCAGCATTGCCACACGGAGGGCCTTCTTTGGTGAAAGTTGTACATCAAAATCTGGACATCCTATAACAGAGACAAAAAAACACCACTTACAGGCTGTTAGCATGCCATGTCAAAAAGTGACAAGTAACACTTAAATTCAGGTATCACTGACCTCCTTGGGAAGCAGCATCTGTAGTAGAAAGTATGGTCTGGGAAGTAAGGCATGCATTTTCATCATCAAAAGCACTTACACCCCCTTCATATCGTCACCAACAGCATGAAATCGATGAAATCGACAAAAAACTAGAAAATATCATATTTATAGTCAAATAAAATCAGTCACCCACCATCAGAATCTGGACCTGTCTTCCTCATTTGGGACACTGACATGCTTTTAGCCTGACAATCCTAAATATGAATGGAGGTTTTAATCATCTCATGGCGAGAAAATCTCTTAACATCCAAACATATTCATGAAATCAATGAAGATAATGTCAAGCATACCTGAAGGGAAGCATCCACACCACACACACGATGATCTCTACCCAATGATCTTTCCAAAGATAAATCTGAAACAAAAGAGATTACCCATGAACCAATTCAATACCAGATAACCAAAAGAAGCAGCAAAGAAAAGACCAACTAACCGCTTGAGGATGCATGGGTTGAATCACAAGGTAGTCTGCATTGGCATGTAATGTCACCACATCTACCACATTTGCGAGCAATTGGGCTCAATGGAACTTTTGCATTGACAGAGCCACAAGCATGTCTGCTACCACTGTCAACTCCTATAGGACAAATTGACAATTAGCTCTGATAAAGATCCAGAAAGCAGGAAGCACACTCTTCCACTTAATACCTTTTTGAAAGTCTTTTCCTGATGACTTTTGTGTGCAGTTCCGTGCTGTCTTGGCTAGCTGTGGCAATGAACAGAACATACACAACTCAGAGCAGAAAAAACCTCTCATAATAGAAAAAATGAAGGAAAAAAAAAGCAATCTAATGTCTACAACCACCATAAGTCACATAAGTTAGTGGAGTCCAGAGAACTCAAATTGGCTAAACAAGAAAAGATTCTTCTAGCTTATTCATTACTATCACACAAATAGAAAAGTATTTCCAATCATGAATACCATTAACATATTACTTACTTCAACATCTCTTCCATCAGAACTCCTGGTGACCTTCTCAACAGATGGCACTGACCTCTTAAGCAACAAAATATTATGCGAAGGAGGTGCTTTATCAACATTCTGTTTTGTATCATTAGTCTCCTTCACTCGTCCATTCAAAAGTTTCCCTTGCCCAACCTTCAAGCTTTCATGATTCCACTTTTCCTCAAAAGCTTTCCATCTTGTCTCAAAAATGTTGTTTAATTCCACTGCCATTTTGTGGACGCTATTATCAGGAGGATTGTAAAGCATTGCATTGGAAAATGTCAGTCTAATGTCAGCCTCAAACTCCTCTGTGCCAAAATACATATTCTTCACTAGTTTGGACTTTATTGTTCCCAAATCCATGGGGTTCTTTATAACTGAGAAATAATCAGGAATGTTTAATGCCACAGGATCCACTGGTTGGTTGAAAACCCAACCAGCTGGATGACTCATCAGTTTTTTCAAAATTGTAGAACACTGTGAAGTTGCACTGCGGTCCATCTTTTGCCTCTTCTCCCTTTGACACTCTGTCATCTGTTGGGGTCCACGCTTGTTAGACCCTGGCATAGAGGATTTTGACTTCAAATACTCCGGATCCAACTTCTTCCCACCACCAGGACAACTCACGGAGTTGTGCATCTTTTTCATCTCAGATTGATTACTTGCATTCACAAAACTATTGTGATTCTGCTCATCAACAAATGAGACCCTCTGACCATGCTCATATGATCCTGTGCCAGGAGCAGCTTCTATTCTTTTCTTGGAGAACTTAAGCATGAAGTTCTTGTTTGATACAATGGTTTCAGCCGCAATCATATTGAGAAACTGCAAGAATTGAACAAGGCCAGTCTCAGCGGTTGACCTTTTCAATACACCGACACTGAGCAAAAATTATGCATGACAGTGATAAGAGGCGACAACCACCACTGAAAAGATTTTGAACAGATAAGCACCACCAAAAATATTTGTTGAGCTAGCATGCTACTGATAGTCTTGTTTAAAAGAGTAAAATGGCTACTAACAAAAGAGATAATTAATTAAATTTGATATCATAATTAATACAAGCAGAAGGTACAAGATAATAGCATTCAATCTCAGATACCAGACTGATAAGTAACTTTCACATTAAAGTTTGTATCCTCAAACAAAAGAGAATAGCCACTTTAAGCACTTTGTCTTATAAAAACTTTGTTCAAGCATAGTGCATAAGTTCATTAAGAAACTACATTTCCTCTTAATAACAGATGTAAAATACACTAATATCACAAGACGGGTTCAGGTTTAGTGAGACTCGCTCTCTCATACACCCACACATGCAGGCGTACAGGCATAGTAAGGCCATTTTGATAATTGGATTGCACATGGACAATTCCCATGTATCTATTATTATTGCATTGCGACAGACATTTATCTTATAGGTCAATGCATGTGAAGCCATGAATCTTAGGCACGTGACACACGGTGCAAAATCTTCATCAAAATAAGTCATCACATAAATAGAGAAGATAAAACTATTATAATAGCTTACGAAGGAGAACTGGAAAAAAACAAAAACAAACAAAACAAAAACAAAAACAAACAAAACAAAACACACACACACACGACAATTTAAACAACCAAAACTAAAACAATGAAAACCCAAGTGATAATGACACAGGAACGTGAAGAGACATCCCCAAATTCACGCTTCAAAGTCTCTCATATAGGAGGAAGATCTTCTGATAGAGGGCCTAATAAACTTATGATAAATAAATAAATTGCAATTGCAGCATCATTCACGAATCACGAATCTCTTTATCGCTGGACTGTTGGGTCAAAGTTCACCACCAAGGTTGAGAAGATGTATACTTCTAACTCCAAACCCAAATTCAAACCCCAACCCGAAAAGCAAATCCCAACGCTGACCCCAAATTAAAATCCTATCCCTCCCCAAATCCAAACCCTAACCCAAAACCCAAATCGAAAACCCAAGCCTTAAACCCTAAACCCAAATTCAAAAACCCGTAGCTCTCTCCGAATTCAAACCCTAACCCCCAAACCCAAATCCAAACCCTAACCCAATCCAAACCCTAGCCTAAAACCCTAAACCCAGATGCAAACCATATCCCCTCTCCGAATTCAAACCCTAACCCCACCCAAATCCAAACCCTAAGCCCACCCAACTTCAAAACCTAGCCCTAGTTCCAGTTCCGGTGGTGAATATGATTATTCGGTGAAGCGAAGCAACCAAACGACCAGAAAAATTAAAGAAAAGCAATTGAAGTTAGGGTTTCGAGAACTTACAGCCCGTCCAATCGACCGCCGGAGATGAAGCGAAGTTCCCAGAGACTACCGAGGGTAGTCTGAGAGACAGAGAGAGAGAGAGAGAGAGAGAGAGTTACGGCGGAGAGAGAGACTCCACGAGGTACAAGTAAAGGGTCTAAAGAGACTAAAGCGGGCGATTGAGAGTTAAAATTACGTTTTTGTACCTAGGTCAAACACGAATCCAATCGTCATTGTGCCGGGTCGTCTTGTCGGGTCAAGTCGAAATGTCTGGATACCTATTTACTTTTTCTTGAAGAGTATTGTTGCTCTCTAAACCCACTTACCACATTTAATTTACACACGTGGATATTGTGTGTTATAAGTGATTTTTTTTTAATCTTTTTTTATAAGAAGTTGCTTAAAATATTTACTTATTACACTTATTTTACATTAATTAATATTGTGTGTTTTAAATTTTTTTTTAAGTGACTGATATAAGAAATCACTTAAAATAAATATTTATCACACTTAAAAGATATAATTGTGTGTTCTAAATAACTTTCCTTTTATTTTTTAAAGTGAATATATAAGAAGTCATTTAAAATATATACTCACTTATCACACCTATTTTACATCTATTAATATTATGTGTTTTAATTTTAATTTTTTTTTAAGTAAATGGCATGATAAGTTACATAAAATATGACATATCACTCGATATAAAATGTGTGAGTAGTAACATTTTAAAGTTGAAGCGGATATAATGCTAATTACTAATCTAGGGATTCAACCTATCTATAATTCAACTTTAACTTTCACTTTGAGGCATTTACCCCATCCCACTCTATTAGCATTCATGTCCACCTCTTCAACTATTCTCACCGATGACCCAATTTGTTTCTCAACTCTCTATTCATACATACAAACGGTAGATAACAGGTCTAGACCCAAAAAGTATGAATTTTTCAAGGAATGTTATATATATTTTATTTTTTTTAAAAGTTAATGTGACCTTTAAAATCACTAGTTGATCAAGTGTTCATATTTGATCTAGTGGATGATTTTAACGCATGTAACATTACTCTTTCAGAATAAACAAATGCCTATTAAACAACCGTCAATAAAGGCATACCCTCCTTTGTTCTTTTTATTTTATTTAAAAAAAAAGAAGAAGAAAAGTACACACACTCCCATCAAACTTTTACAATACTATGCGATATGTACGACTAGACGTGTAGACAATATGCATGAGACTAGCCAAGATGGGGGTAGTATTGAGAAGGCCTCCAAACACAAGGTTGGTAGTAGCCCACTTGACGAGATGGTATGCACAAAAGTTCGCACTTCTTGAAAACTTTTGTAACATTTCAATCATGAAAATGTTGGAGATTCAATTGTATGTCAGAAATGATAGTAGCAAATGACCAATCTGAGAGAAGAAATGACTAATTGATAGCCATAATTGTAACCAAAGAATCACTTTCCGGCATTAATTTAGAGCAGCCATTGAATAGGGTAAGGTAGGATCCCTTATATAACCCTAAAAAAATAAAAATAAAATAAAAAAAGGGCATTAGAGTAGCTGCTTCAATGGGATTTATTATTCTAGTCGGAGGATAAATTACCAAACGTCTAGGATTCACTCATGCTTGGCGCCAATGAGTTTTGTATTTGAGACAAAAAAGAAGACTATGCCTTTGTAATATGAAATATGACTATAAAGTAATAATAGCATGACATTTTGAATTCCATATATTTTTTTTATTTTTCAAAACCATTAGATTTTATTTATGGAAAGAGTAGTATGAGATAATATATATATATATATATATATATATATATATATATATATATATAAAGGAGAGTGAGAATTTGAACTAGTATTTTTCGCTTCATGAGACGTGGTCTATAACCAATTGAACTGCCCCTTGGGACATGGGATAATATATATAATGCAATGAAACCAGCATAATCTTTTTCAAATGCTACTAAAAATTTGGAATGCACCTTTTGAATTTGTTTTACAAAAAGATAAAAGAGTTTTCTTAATTTTTTTTTAATAAGACAAAAATATCTTTAAAAAATAAAAAATAAAAAAAAAATAAAAAAAGCAGTGGGTCTATCACAAATTTTTATAATTTTTTTATTAAGAATATTTTTATCATTTGAGAGACATTGCAACTTTTTATCAGTCATGACTTATTAAACGGCAAGTCGGTTATAATCATTTTCACATTGAACGCCAATGAAGATACCAAAATACAAGACAGCTTTTTACAGTACTTGTCCAGTCTAAAATACAAGACACAGCACATAAGTTGCATACCAAAATATATTGAATGCCAATGAAGAGCTTCCATTAGATAAATCACTTATATTCCTACATTTAAGGGATTACAAGCCTCAAAGATCTGCAATATAGAAAGAAAATGCAGAAATACACTTTTGCTTCCTGTAATTTAGATGGTATTGAACCTTCAAAAGAGTTTTCTTGAATGTTCCTACAAAAACATTCATGAGTAACTGATTGTAAACTGTAATTAAATACACTTCACGAGGAAAATGGAATTATTAAGTAGGTAGTGCATTGAAAACCTAGCTTGTCATTCAAGTATGACTGAACAAAAATAAAGAGAAAAGTTCTAATAATATCATCCTACAATGTTTCAAGAGTTAACCAATTTCCTATGAAGTTAGGGACCTGACCAATGAGTTCAGTGTTTGATCCCAACCTGTGACAAATAGAAATATTTCCTCGAAAAATAAACATGATCTCAGCTTGTAATTTTTCTTGTTGAAACAGTCGATCATCTTACATTACACACAGGTTCAGTAGATTAGCAAATGATTGTAGAATCTCACCAACTCCAGAAGTATCAGAGTACCTGTTAAGGCAAAAAAAAAAAAAGATAACAAATTCTGTTGCAATTTGATTGTAGTCCCATAATAAATAAAAGTGGTATAGGTTAATGGTCATGCAAACATATGAAGTAGGTGGGCCAAACCAGACAGCACGAGCTCAATCGCATTGATGAAGAGATGATGCAAAGTTTCCTCCTCCAAACCTAACTGGCAAGGAGTGAATGAGTAATTTCCAAATGAAACACTGCTTGGTCCATTTTCTACTGTTAATAAAAAAACAATGCATTACTAGTCCCAGTCCAGGATGCACTCAGCAGCCCATGGCCTTTCCTTGACTGCATAATTTCCAGATTTAAGGTTAAATTTAGCAGTACGGTTCCCATGTTTGTACGACAAATTTAGCATATGAATTTCAAAATGAAAACAATAGGTTTATAATTACAAATAATCATGTCAAATTGAAGGATGGGTAATTAAAACAATTGCAATAAGGTTCCCATGTTAGTAGCAAATGAATTTCTATTCCAAAATTTCAATGGAACCAATAATATAAAATACAGAGATATTGTACAAAAAAATGAGCTCTCAACATCAAACAGGATGGACGTTTATAATAACCAAAAATGAAAACTAATTTGTAATCTCCAATAGATGACAGGATTCAAAACCTAACCTATACCCATTGCAGACTAACGATTAACTCAACCTTCATCTGCAAGTCACTACTGTGTACTCTTAACAAAGCTAGCTAATTACCAATAATCAGAACAAGAACACTTCCCCCCGCTAAAACAGTGAAACCGGTATGGATCCCTCAATATGATTTTCCGCCCAACAATTCCACTAACAAACTTGTACACAGAATGGCAATCACCACAAACACGAAGATTCTTGAAAATCCTGATGGGTGAACCTTCTGGAGTGTTGATCAATCCAAATGCAAGGGCAATTCTCTCACTGTGGTTCCAAAGATTGTGCTCCTTTTGTTCTTCATCTATATCATGCAGTGAATGGGTTATATCAGTAACATAACCTGCTTCTTTTATCATCATCCTAAGCTCTCCCAACTTGGAGTATATCTGTTCAGTCTCTGGATGGGACTGGTCTCCCATCCCAAATGAACTGACCTTATTCTTCAACTTGACCCAACTGCATGCAGGCTTCTTCTTTATGCTATTAGATCCCATTTGCATCCTGACATTCTCTACATCCTCCCATCTCCCAGTAGTTGCACAGACATTTGAATAAAGAACATAAGCTGAGTCGTCTGATGGAGCTAACTCAAAAAGACGACCTGCAGCTTTCCTGGCAAGCTCCAAATTGCCATGGATTTTGCATGCAGACAGCAAGCTCCGCCAGACAAGGTCGTTTGCCAGGACTGGCATCTCTTTAATAAAAGTTTCAGCCTCAGCAAGCCTTCCAGATCGTCCAAGAAGATCAATTATGCATACACAATGCTCTATTCCTACTGGGACACCAAATTCCGTAGTCATTGACGCATAGTACGCAAGACCCTCATCCACGAGGCCTACATGACTGCATGCAGATAGGAGACAGACAAATGTGACATGATCAGGTTTTAGCCCCAGTTTTAGCATTTCATGAAAAGTTTCCCTAGCCTTTTGGAAACCCCCATGTCGGGCAAAAGCTGATATCAATATGTTCCATGATATAATGACCTGTTGCTTGGTGGGGGAAGAATTCGTAACACGGCGTCCATTTCCCCACATTTTCCATACATATCCATCGCAGTATTTAAAACATAATGATCTGAGTCAAACCCAAGTTTAATTGCCAAACCGTGAAGCTGTTGGCCTTCATCCAGTATGGCCAAGTTAGAAGTAACAGAAAGAGCCAAAGAGAAGCTGAACTGATCTAAATCTACTGCATTGCGTCTCATTTGTGCAATAAGTCTTAAAGCCTCTTCTCCATGATGAGCATTTGCAGCGATTACAGCATTCCATGTGACAGAGTTCTTATCAGCCAAATAACAAAAAATGTAATTACTAGAGTTCAGATCACCACACTTGGCATACATTGTGATAAGGGAATTCTGCACATACTTTTCTGATTCAAATCCTGTCTGAACTACATGTGCATGGATAGGCATCCCATGTTTTAGTAGATTATACATAGTCAAGCAAGCACCAAGAACATTTGCAATGGTGATGTAGTTTGCAGGTACACCATCTTCTCTCATCAACTTAAAAGCTTCTACTGCTTCATTGGATTCTTCATTCTCAGAATGACCACCTATGAGTGCATTCCAACTTATTTCGTCTCGCATGGGCATTGTTTGGAATACTTTTTTTGCTTCGACCATCATACCAGACTTTCCATACATGGTAACTAATGCATTGCCAATAATCAAGTTGTCATGTACGCCAGCAAGGTTTACAAGGGCATGAACAATCTTGCCTACAACTAGAAATTCAGGGTCCGAACAGGCAGCCAATACATTTGCAAAAGTCACATGGTTTATTGCTTTTTTCATCCGAATCATTTCAGCAAAAAGTTCTAAGGCATATAGGCACTTCTGATCCTGAACATAGCCTTGTCAGCATGGAGTTCCGAGATTAAATCCTTGTCTGGCATTTTCTGGAACACCAACTCTGCATCCTCAGAACTTCCAGCCTCAGAATACATATTTATAAGAGTATTGCACAAACGTTTGATTCCAGTCCCATTTTACTACTAGACCCTGAATTCCTCTGCCCCCTTCAGATTATCCACAGAACCGCATACTGTTAACAAAGTTGAAACTGTTGTAGAATCTATCTCTTCATGGACCCGACACATCCAGTAAAAATATCTTAATGATTCTTCACAAAGCCCATTATGTGCATTTGCTGCAATGACTGAATTCCATGAGATTGTGTCGTGTTTATCCATGTGATCAAAGACATAGCAGGCTGCCTCCACGCGACCAAAGCTACCAAACATCGATATGAGGGAGTTTTCAACAGAAACATTAGTCTCTAATCCAGACTTTACAGCGTGTCCAAGAACTTGATTACCCAACTGTTCATCCCCAAGCATCCCGCAGGAACTAATGACTATGGAGTGTGTTTTCATTGCAACATACACCTTCGCACCTCATTTGCCGATATATGTCTATAGATTGTCCCAAATCTCCATTATCTGAATACCCAACTATCAATGAAGTCCAAGTGACTACGTTCCGCCCAGGTATCTCCTCAAAGTGCTTCACGCCCGAAGAAACTAGGCCATAGGAGCAATAAAAATTCAAAAGAGAAGTTCCCACAAATACATCAGAAGACAAACCAATCTTAACAACAAAACCATGGAGTTGAAGTCCTTCACATAACATACAATCCGACCTATCACACGCTGTTACCAAACTAGCCATCAGAAACCCACTTGTCTTGACACCATCTCCACACATTTCACGAAAGAATCCAAACGCTTCCGGGTAAAGACCGACTCGAACAAACCCCGACATCATGTTATTCCAAGACGCTTCATTTCTTTCACACATTTTATCGAACATATTCCAAGCACGTTCTTTATGACCGAATTTCGAATACATGTTTATTAAAGTATTCGAATGAAATACACTCAAACGCACTAAACCCTTTACGCATAGTCCATGGACTGCTCTCCCCACAATTTCCTGGGTAACATCCGAGAAACCCTTTTGTACGATACTCGCGATTTCCGGGTTCGGGTGGTATGAGAGGAATGAGAAGCCATGGTTTGTGGGCTCTTCTGTGCATGGGAAGGAAATGGACACTGGCTTGAAGTGGTTTAGGACCGAAAAAGAGTATGTGCAAGTGGTTGTGGGGAGTTTGAGAGCTGGAGAGAGTTTTCTGCAGCACCTAGCCAGCTTTGGCGACTTTTCCTGGATGTCGATGCCCTTGTTTATAAGGTCGCTGCTCTCTTCTTAATTATATGACGGAGATAAGGTTGGACTAGCAAGACACCCAAACATGAAGAAAGGGTACGTTTGGTTTGTGCGATTTTATTTTATTTTTTAAAATTTTTTTATTGTTTTGTATTATTTTCAAATTATGAATATCGAAAAAAAGAAAAGTTTTGAAATTATATTTGAATGTGAGAATTTTAAAAAAAAAAAAACATAAAATAAAAATAAAATTATACATAAACATACAGTACCAACCATTAAGAGACAAGCCTAATTAAGTTTCTGTCAAGTCTCCAAGAGGTAGTTCAATTGATTGAGACCACGCCTAAGTAAGCAGAAGTCATTAATTCGAATTTCTTTCTCTCCTCTTATGTGAATATGTAAAAAAAAAAAAAAAATTGTTTCTGTCAAGCAATGTTCACAAAGAGTGGTATTTTTCTTATTATTTGATTAGATTCAAATTTTTGCAAAGCATAGATATAGATCTAGATCAAAGACATAATCTCATCATAAAAATATAATATGTTGAGAGCATTGCCATTCGGATGGGGTGTAAAGGGGTATTTTTGCCACCACTCATAAATTGACACCTCATCATTTTAAGAAAATGCACAAATCTAAAATAAAATCAAAACACCATATCAACAAATCAGGCAATCAAAAAATCACGCCTCACCTGATCAGCGCCCTTACCGCCCACCTCCGGCTAACAGCGCCACAACCGCCCACCTCCCAACCAAAAAAAAAAAGATAGATCCAAGCCACTGGGTGGCGCGATCCACCGAACGGGGGAGAGATCCGCCACCTCGGCCATGTCTCTCTCCGATGAACCAGTGCACCAAGAAAAAAAAAAAAAAGATACATAGATCTGGGGGTGGCCAAGATCCACCCCAACGGCCAGGGGGAGGGAAATCCGACTACTACAGTGGCCATTTTGGTCTCTCCAGCGAATGAAAAAAAAAAATTCTGACAAGCCTAAAAAATTGATTCTAATGCCACCAATTCGTTTCTAATGCATCAAAACTAAAACTTAGAAGGGAAGGTGAACCCTTTTGGGGATTTTATCATCCTAAAACCCAAAGAAAAAAAAAACACCAGAGAGACCCAGCCGTGGGTCTTGGTGGCCAGCAATGGATCTCAGCGCCGTGGCTTTTCTTTCTTTCTCCCAAGCCATCTCTCTTTCTCTGTTAAATGACAAGAAGAAGGAAGAAGAAGAGTGGGAGGAGAGGTTGTCGCAGGGAGAAGAAATGGGAGAGAAGAATAAAAAGAAGGAAGAAGAAGAAATAAGAAAAAAAATCTAATGTTTTAGGATGTAGAATAATTTTGTGCATTTTTTTCTTTTATGTGAGGTGTCAAATTGTGATTGGGGGGCAAAAACCCCTCCCTTTACACCAAGACCGAATTTAAGTTATTCCCTAATATGTTATATCAAAGAATGGTTGTAGATGCCCTATGCTTTCGGTATATTGAATCTATGCATGGTTGTTTATATCCATGGCATGTTGCAAGTTAAGACCAATAATAACAAGAAAATAAGTTTTTGCAAATTTTCTTCTTTGAATCTTGTTGATCGGAGAATTTGTTTATGTGGGTAATTGACGGCTACCCAAGGTTGGGTTGTGACGGAATGAGATTCATTCAACTCTTTTTGAATATGAGAGACCACTATAGCTCATTTCAGATATGAAAAACCACAATAGAGAATATTGTAGCAGGTCAATGAAGACATCAACTCTTCGCATGACAGAGACGCCAACAAAATTTAATTAAAAAAAAAAAAACCAATTCCAAGCTCGAATTGAACTCTGATAAACCCATGTGTAAAATAATCTCATATATATTGAGAAAATACATGTATCCTTCCTAAACAGACGGCAAATCAGTAGATTCAAAGCAAAAACAAAACTAAACGAATGGGAATGGGCCAGTGCTACACTTTCCTGCTACTTTCGGATTTTCCAGTTATGAGATGTCCGTGGTGCACTTGCAATGCCCTCATAGTAACGGGATTCAAGCTTTCGGTCGTTCCAGGACTTCACAAAATCCGAGAAATGTTCATGTGCAGACTTAGAGGAAAGATCAGAGAAAAACACGTTTTTCTCTTCTTTCAACCAGGTAGCAAACTCATTATTCTTTGAGAAATAGTCATCATTGGACAGCTCTTGGACATCAAGCTTCTTGCAAAATAATAATAATAATAAAAGAAAATCAGGGAATGGATTCCTTCACCACCAAACACTAGAAGGTACACAATCACCTAATAGAAATAAAACATGAAAGTTCCATACTCCAGCAATTCCTTCAATTGTCCAAACCACACTAGCCTTCTAAAGAATAACGTTTAAAATGGTAAACAAATGATAGCATAAATAAATAAATTAACTTTTTAGTCCTTCCTTCTATGCCTTCAAAAATTCAACATGCAAATTATAAGTTAGATGGTCAGCATTAAAGATGCTCTCAATTAATGAAACTGAGGAAGAAAAATGCATAGGTTCTACAACAGCTGTCAGCTCCCATTTTATTGCCAGGCCAACATAAATTCCAAACCAGGTCGAATATGAGTATTTGAGTGCTGCTTTCATTAGGACCTTTTATCATCCAATTCACCTAAAGTGGTGAACAGTGGACAAGTTCATAAACTCCATCGATGGGTTCTCAAACAATTTTGTCTGTAACTCAACAACTAATTGCAACTATTCTTAAATATACTACATCAATAATAGAAAGCATGAATCTATTGATACTGTGCAATGTGAATGAAGTACAAAGTTCTGGTATCTTAAATTGCATCATAAGTTAAAAAGTACATATGGCAAACACTCTAATTTTCAAGTTTTCTATGTATTCCACTCTATAATCTAAACTCCAGATTCATTTTAATTGAATCGTGGTGGCTAAAATTAGTGATTACCAATAACAGCAAGAGTGCCAAAAATTCAAATTAAATTGATTTGGTATCAGACATTCTTAACAAACATTATACGATACTGAATTAAAGAAAACGGAAGGAGGGAGTGTTCGCTGGCAAAGAGAATAAAACCCCCTCTTCGCTGGCAAAGAGGGGGTGTTCGCTGTACATTGTGAATAAGAATTTTTTTTGTCTATGTAGACACTTTTCACCAGCTTTATATCTGGAGTTTGGGATCTTAATGGGAGGTAGGAGAGAAGATTGAACGAAATAATTTCAACAGTATAGGAAGCAGTAAATAAAAATCAATTAATTAATACATGGAAAGACGTCAAACATCAAAGTTGTAATCATACTGATAAGTAAGAGGACTTACCAAGTGGCGATCACTTCTGTGATGTTTACTTTTGTGCTTATCCTTTGACTTCTTTTCTAAGGCAAAAATGAAAAGTCAATAGGATAAAAATTTGCCAATAAGAACCTTAAATACTACTGGATAAGGCATGAGTAACCATTAAGGACTTTTATAACTTGGCACAAATGGATAGGAATGATTAACGTACAAAGAATAAATACAAGGTAACTACCAAATACTAGGAATTAATAAACCTTGCCAAAAGAAACTAGAAAGGTATTTCTCTCCCCTCTTAAACCTAGGCATCACTAACATGAATGATTTGGTGGAAGAATCAATCATGTAAGGACTACAATTCATAAAGTACAGCACAAACATAACAAAGATTCCAATACATGGATTGCTAGTTAAGTATATTAAAAAATTTGTGGTATTCAATTATGTAGAAATT
Organism: Carpinus viminea; assembly: GCA_013348765.1. Taxonomy (NCBI): domain Eukaryota; kingdom Viridiplantae; phylum Streptophyta; class Magnoliopsida; order Fagales; family Betulaceae; genus Carpinus; species Carpinus viminea. The sequence goes on from CP054668.1 coordinate 27,921,950, forward strand.
GGTTGCATTTAATAATCAAAACAACTGTTGGTCTATTAGCATCTTCGGATAGATCAGTTACAATAAGAAAACAGTCTCTGAACCAACTCCATCTCTAGAAAACAAATAATTAAAGAAAATCACTATTTCCTTAAGATTCAGTGAATGATCAAGGCAAATAGCAATAACTGGGCCCATGATTGAATACAAAAAGAACGTTTGACAGATTAATAGGCCTATTGGTACCTTCAGATCTGAAACCATGCATCAGTTAAAATGCAAAGAGATCCTTCTTTGATATAAACTAATATATTACTATTGAACCATGACTTTCTGAATGCACAATTAAGACCTCAATATTGAAAAGCATACACCTCATCTTCAAGGCCTGAAAAGAGAACTGTCATTTTTTTCTTCTCCTTTCTAATCAGATCATATCATTACGTATTTAACTTTAACATAAGATTTCAAATATCATATTATGTTTTTTCGTCTTACTTGTCTATTTAAGTTTTAATCATAAAATCTCTATCAGTCTCTACCAATCTCTACTTTCTAGTTACCAATGGGTGAAGGACAAAGCATAGGCCATTCAAAAGAGATATAAAAAAATCCAACTTCAAATAAGGATAATCAGCCCAACCAAAATGTTTGAACCTAGGACACATATGAACAAGTCCGGCAGAGCCTTTTTTAAACAAGTAGCACTAGAACATAGAACACAAATTCAGCAAACAATATACATGGCAGCCAACTCTGTATGCTAGTGTTGTCAGCAGCTATTCCCGCCGCATAACCTTTCCATGCCAAATCTACTATCACCTTATTCTGCCTTTCTTTTCTTCATTCAATACAACCTAAACAACTTTTGGAAACTCCATATCTAACGACCCATTATATAAGTTGGAATGCAATACATTATGCAATATTTATTCCTAATTTGAATTTCCCTGAGAAGACCAAACTAAACAAGTTTAACCCAATAGCTTTGCTCTGCCTCCATTAAGAATTCTTGAATATATAAAATGGGCAGCGTCACATCAACACTAATAAAAGCAGTCATTACAAGACATTTAAATTGATATGTAAAAATACACAACAGTACCCAATTCTCTTACTTAGTTTTAACCTAGAATTCAAGTAATGGGTACTGCGAAACTTGCTAATCACAACAATACCCAAGTCAAATTCCATCCTAAACTAATAAAAATATTTAATTTTGTCATGGTCAATGTTATTAACATACCAACATAATTAATCTAAGATTTATGAAATGCAAATTAAAACCTTTGTCAGAATGGCGCCGCTTGGAGTCCTTATGGGATTTCTTGTCCGTTCGCTTCTCTTTCTTATCACTCTTCCTGCTCTTCCTCTCCCCATCGTCTTCTGCTCTCAGTCTCTTGCTTTTTCCCTCGTCTGTAGATCCGCAAGCAATAAAAGTAATTACAACAAGTCCCCCCCTAAAAAAAAAAACCAAAACAAAAAATATTGGCTTCCTCAGCTACTAGACAGGGTACCTTCTGAGCCAGAAGAATATGAATTTCTCTTCTTGCTCTTTTTCTCCTCCGACTTCCGATCGCTTCCCATTTTGTACTTTTTAGAGAGAAATTTGGGTAATTTGGCGGTCCAAAGGAGATGGCGTTTCGGTATGGTCCGGTCCGTACTAAGGAGGGTGAGTATCAACGAACTCGAAGGGTGCGTTTGGCCTGCAAAGCTATTTCAATTAAAATCCCAAAAGTGACGCCGTTTTGGGATTGCGTGTTCTGCCACGTCTGAGATTAGCGTGTCACCTTATCTCACCAGACAAAACACACAGGGAAGCGAGAAAAAGGATGCCCGAAACTTAAAAGAGCTTGAAAATGGGAAGTGATTTCCTTCAAACAGGTCGGTTCCACCTAATTAATAAAAGGGGTATATGTTTATTTTTTTAATAATATGTTAATTTAGATACACATAAACTTTTATTAAAATATATTTCAACCTTATTATTAATAAAAAAAATATGTACATCTTATACATTTTATAAATTAAATTGAAAAAATTCATTTACCTTAATTTGGAGAAAATTTTGTCCACTTGAAAGAAGATTTTTATATAATGAAATTATGAAAATAAGTTTTCTTTTCCACTGTCAGTAGAATTGTGGAAAATTTATTTCCAAATGCTACATTTTGATATGACAATACGTTCATGTTAAAGTAAATATATATATATTTTTCTCTTCGATTATATTTATTTTTATTTTATTTTATGGCCACACAAAAGAAAAAAGATAATAACTTCTAATTTATAAAGTGTAGGTTTTTACCAATTGAGCTATTCCTTTATAGCATTACTCCATCTAATTGAGATGAAATGTGGGGGACTTAAAAAAACCTGATATTATATATCTTCTCTCAAAATCCAACAGACCAACACCCCCATTTGATTTACAAAAATAACTATTTTTAAGAATAATTATCCCAAATACAAATAATTATTACAATTATTCTTTTATGAAAAGAAATAGATAATTTTCCAAAAATATCATTTTTGAAAAAAAAAAAAAAATTCTTCAAAAACAAATGTTGAATGTCCACCTATAACAAACCTCGTGCCACCCCAGATGCCAACAAAGGTGGTCTTAGCCACCCTCAATTCACATCAGGAGTGGCCATTGTCACCCCTAATGACACATTTTAGCCACTCCCAATTCTTTTACCAAAGATGATCTTGGCCACCCCCAATGGCACTAGAAGTTGCACGGCCACTCCAGGGGTTTGCCATGGATAGCCAACAGTCAGCCACCCACACATTCAACAATTTTATTTTTAGAAAATTGAAAAAGGTTCGTTTTATAATAAACTTTTTATTTAAATAGTAATAAAAAAATTATTAATGTGATAAAAAAAGAATGTTGAAAGTCTTAAAAATTTTGAACTTTGACAAGTGACAAGTATATTGCCAAACGAAATCAAAGTCCCTACACAATTAAACAGCACACCAGCAAAGACAGCCAACGATCCCAAAACCATAATTTCTAAATTAAATTCCTCTAACAAATTTCAGCCAAAAAAGTAGTCATTAAATCATAGAACTATCTTAAATTGTCACCGGTTCACCAAGGTTTTCTTCACAACTCTCTACAAATAAATGGATAAATGAATAGCAAAATTATCAAGCAAAGGGTCAAGCTCAACCACAAGTTTCTTGACGTTAATTCAATCTCAAACTATTCAATTACAAGCAACAACACAGGTATCCTATTTTGTGATCAACAACAAAATAGACCAGAACCAAAGAATAAAAGAATCTACATGATCACTGAAACCCGATTTCAACTAAATCCACACATGAATGAAGTACACCAGAGGCAGACTAACATAACAATATAAAACTCCCTAAACGGGAGAATTAACAATACAACAGACAAAACCCAAGTTCCAAAACATCCAAGTCGTATAAAGAAAATTTGTGGAATGATGGACCACTTGAAACTAAATCTACAGCATTTTGTTGAGACATGTTTGTTAAACAAACATATCACCCTCAAATACGTTTATTGTTTGGTGAGAAAAGAATGAATGTAATCATTAGTATAGAAATGTAAAAGCGGTATTAAAAAGTGGAAAAAAATTTGTAGTAATTTTTTATTTGAATAGTAGTAAAAAGCAAATAATGTGATATAAAAATTGAATTATGTAATATAAAAATGAGAATATTTTCACGATGATTTTTTTGGAAAAAGAGATTAATAACATTAGAGGGTGGGAGGGTATTTAGCAAACGCCCTCTAAATCTACAACATAAAAGTACACTAGAGACTAACAGATATCTATGCAGCACCGATGAAAAGTATAAAACTCCACAAACCAGAGAATTAACAACAAAACACGTACAAACCCAAGTTCCAAAACATCCAAATTGTTTCTTAGACAAATATAAATTCTACTTAATTGTTCATTTCACTTCTAGAGATTTAGGGTCATGTTCTGCTGGGCCTGTTTCACCATTGAAAGAAAATCCACAACATAAAATTCCCCAAACAGAAGAATAAACAACACAACAGAAGCAAACCCAAGTTGCAAAACATCGAAATTGTTTCTTAGGAAAACCTAAACCCTACTTAATCGTTCATTTCAATTCTAGAGATTTAAAAGCAAGCATATTTTGGTGGGCCTGGTTCACCATTGAAACTAAATCCACAAGAAGTACACCAGAGTTAGACTAATACATATCTATGCAGCACTGACCACAAGTATAAAATTCCCCAAACCAGAGAATTAACATTACAACAGACACAACCCCAAGTCACAAAACATTCAAATTGTTTCTTTTTTTGAATGTTTTGTGATTTCTGATTAAACATTCTGATTAAACCCAAGACACAACAGACACAACATTCAAGTCACAAAATACTTAATCGTTCTTCACTTCTAGAGATTAAAAGCGAAATTGAGTCAAATGATCGATCACTTAGCAAGCACGTTCTGCTGGGTCTGGTTCTCCTGCTGCTGTTGATAGTTCAGAGGCCTCCTGAACAGCATGATGTGCGGCTCGGGGCGATGAATCGCATAGTGCACCCACCCTCGGCTCTGCTGAACCCCAATCGCACGCCATTCATTCTATACACAAGAAAAAATTTACAGAAACAAAAATAAATTCAAAGCATTCACACGTCCAATTCAAATTATTTATGTCTTCCAAAGAAAACGAAAATTACATACATCAGACACTTCAATACCTTTTCACTTATAGGGGATAGACAAACTCAATCAAATAGAAAATCAAACCAATATTAGCTTACTAAACATTTCAAAAAAAAAAAATCAGAAACACTAATTGCTTACTTCAGAGAGGAGGCGATTCTTGGGAAGCAGTTTCGCCGTTTCAGGAGGAAGCACCACATGCCTGAAAGAACAATCAGATACCCCCCAAAAAAAAAATCACAATATTTCATAAATAAAAACGGAAAGAAAAAAAAAATTGATGAAGGGAAATGAACGGGGAAATGGGTACCTGTACTCGTAGGTGTCGTCGAAGTACTTCTCGGAGTACTGGATCTGACCCATTTCTCGACCACTAGGGTTCGATTCTTCGCAACTCGATCTGCGAAAATAACATAGATCGGTAAAAGGGAAATGAAACTCGTACCCAAAACATTTGATGAAAATACACAGAGAGATCAGAAAATAGACTTACAGAGAGGACGAGAAATCAAATGCGACTCAGACAGACAGAGAGAGAGAGAGAGAGAGAGAGTATGAAGGGGCAGAAGGTAAATTTGCTTCCTGAAAAGGATGTTTGATGGAGTATTTCAATATAGGGATTCGTGTTTTTTGAATTTCAAAATTTCGAAATTTAGCGCTTCTGAGTTTGTAGATGAGTCTAGAAATCGTTTAAACGATCGGTTTGGTAAGATTTAAAAAACATTTCAAAAAGTGATAATCTAACGGTATGATTGTATCAAACGCGTGAATATTTTATTTTTAGTATAGGCAAATAATAATATTTATGGAGAAATAAAATAGAGGGGTTGTTTGGTAAACATCATTCCAATTTTCAACCCTAGATACTTTTCGTATTTTGGTAAATAAATAATAAAATAATGATGGGTATAGAAAAATTAAAAAATATATATTAAGAAGTGAAAAAAAAAAATTGTTTTGCAATAATTTCTATTAGAATAACAATAAAAAGAAAATAATGTGATATAAAAAATGTGAATGTTTTGATATTAATTTTTTTGTAAAAAGATGTGGGTGCCTTTAGTAAAGGCTTTTGGCAAAGGCAATTCATCCAACTTTGTAAGTTTTTTAACATTATCTTATTTCTTATATTACATCAATAGTTTTTTATTATTATTCAAATAAAAAAATCACTATAAAATAAAATTTTGACTTTTTGACATTTTCAAAAAAAAAAAAAGGACATTCTTATTTATTTTTTCACATCAATTAGAGCATCCATTGTAGTCTCTTTAAACCATTTTTTAGTTATTTTGAAGAAGCAATTTAACCAAAAAGCTTAAAATGCCACTTTTCAGCTTATCTATTTTAACAAAAAAACTAACATTATGAACAGTAAACCTTCAAACATAAAGGTGGTGTTTGACAGCCGAGTTTGTATTGTTACTGTTTGGGTTTATACTGTTCATTTTTTATCTTTTTCTTATATAATTTGTTAACAGTATCAAACCTATTATACTAAATTACCGAAATACCCAATTGCACAAAAGAACAATTTTCCCACTTTCCTCAACCAAGTTCTCTCTGATTTCGTTGAAGATTTCCCAACACTCTGGTTGCGAAAGCTTGCGAACCAAGGAAAAAAATAGCAAATCTCCAATTGCCCTCGCGTTCTCCTTCAAAAAGGTCAACGCTTGGAGATTCACATAAGCTTGTTCCTTTGTGAACCCACTTCTATCACTTGAAGCAATTGATTCTCAAGATTGCAACAACGGCCTTCTCTTTCATCTCCATGGAACTCGAATCGAGCAGAAAAGATCGCAATGATGCTAATCAGGTGGCTTTCTAGTATAATTCATGGCTGCCAAGCTTCCTCATTTGGTTTTTTAATTTTGGGTGGAAGTGGATATTTGATATTGCAAGTTTGGGTTTTTTCCCCCTTGAATTAGTTCTTTTTAGGTATAATTTATTGGCAATTTTATGAGCTTGATTGGTTATTCTGTTCTATGAATTAGGTTTACTGTCGAGCAAAGATGTTTAGGGAATGGGTTTACTATCGAGGGGTTGCGACGCTTCGGGGGAGTGTGAAGGCGTGTGGGAAGGCAGATGAGGGACGCTGAGCGGGTCTGCCACGTTGGTGACGATGTGGGTGCTCAGCCAAAGATGTATAGGGAAAGGGTGGGGTGGGGAAGGGTGGGGTGTTCTGCCGGAGATGTTTAGGGAGGAAGCCGTCGGACTTTTTGTATGCGAAGAATGAAGATGGGTACGGTAGAAAATGAGATTGGAGAAGGAGAAAGCATCTGTTTGTGGGCTGAGTGTAAAATTGTACTTTTACTGCTTGACACAGTGCATGCACAGTGCAAACACAAACCCGTTTATCAAACCGGACCAAAAATTACTATTTACTTTCTATTTATTAAACAACTATATTTTCTCTCTCTTCCTTTCTCCTTTTTATTTCTCTCTCATTTTTCTTTTCACAGCTCTGTTTTTTTCTTCCTCTCTCAGCATTTGGTGCCATCACCGTCGTAGACAGCGGAGTCGAAGGTGGCAAGGATGTCAGAGAGAATCACGCTATTTTTTTGTGTGGGTAAGCATACACTTCTCAGTAGAAAACAAACAAGAATTGTAGGAATTCCACCTCCCAATTCTTACAATTCACATCTCTTAGCGATTCTATCTCCTTCAGGCCCTTGTTCAAAATTCCTCTCTCAAACTAACTCCGTCGTTTAAAGTTGCAATTTTCCAATGGCTTCTACGACTGCCTCCTCAAGTGCGTCCGCACAAGAGTTGTAGGGGATTTTCGACAATTGAGAACCAGTCGGAGCTGCCAGAAAAGGGAATGGGTCGGATTCAACTCTTGATGGGTTCTCCGGATGGTCCGAGTTTGATGGTGGGGAAGATTCTGTCAAGTCGTAGAGGAAGAAATGGTTTGAAGGTAATGATAGTTCTGGATATATTTTCTCTTCTTTGTTTGGCTGCTCAAAAATACGAGGAACTGAGCAAATGTAAAATTCAGGTTGTTTTTACAGGCATAGTTGATTATGTTTGGCTGCTCATTTTCCAACTTTTCTTAAAATGTAGTCACATAAGATTTTTTTAAGAGTAAAAGAGTGCTTTTTAAGTTTTTGAATAATAATATTTTAATGAAATAGTGGAAATGAATTGTTAAAGTAGAGATGTTGAAATTGGTGCTTTAAAAGGGTAAGTTGTTAAAATAATAAAAAATATACTTTTTGTTATTTTGAAGAGTAAAATTTGAAGAGGCTGTTGTAAATGCTCTTAAGTTGACAATTTAATCCATAACACATGAACTCGACATAAACACAACACGTAAAATTAGAGTTATGGTTGATTTAAAATGGGTTTGGGTTGTGTTAGTAAACAGGTCGTATCGTGTCAACCTGTTGGGTTCGCAGGTTAACACATTTGACCCTTTAATTTCTTGCTCCCCCCCCCCTTATTTAGGGTTTCATTTTTTTATTAATTTTTTGTACGGATATATATTTTTTCCTCTCAATTTTTTGTTTGTTTATTAGGGTTTCGTCTTCATTTTTGTTCTTTTTAATGATTGGTTGTTATTAGTTTTTTGTAAACCACAATTTTGATGTTGGATTCAAAGTGAGTCCCAAATTATTTGAACAATCTAATAAAATCGTACAGTTTTCTAGAAAGTTCAAGATTTTGTGTTTGTTGCAATTTGCTGTTGAGTCTTATTATTGTTTGTCTTTGGATAATATAACATGTACTTCCATGCATTCGTAAGTCTAATCCCTCACTGTATCTATGCATTTCAACCGGTCTGTGTTCTTGATTTTCTGTTGATTCTTTTTCTTGTGTATAAAGCAAACTTAGCAATTGCATTTTCATAACAAAACTTAGCACAACCTCTCTTTTTCTTGCTATCTGTACTTACATTTGACTTTAATTGACATTTTTTTACTGTAAAATTGTCGACATATGTCTAGATATATGAATGGGTTTTTTCACAAGAGTACCTTCAAACCAGATGTTGTCTTTTTAGTAAATAAAACAGTAGGTACTCTGTGTTTACATGCTATGGACATAATTTCTAGCCTCTTATTTGTTGGACTGCTTAATGATGAAAGGGGACAGGGTATCATTGTATGAACCTTGCTATATGAATCTAAATATTTATTCGACATTTTAGTTTTATTATATTTTATTTAAAGCACTTGAAGTGTATTGATTGATATGAGAATAAGTTCAAAATGCCTTAATTTTATTTTTGCCTCTGGAAAAAGAGTGGCTTCCTTTGGTAGTTAGCTAATTTGTCTCAGCTGCATTTAATCACTTTCATAAACCCTGCATGATGCGCGGATGCAACTATTCAATCAACTACGCATAATTTTTTTAATGGGATCCACACCTGTGTGACTCAGGATGCATTCACAGCAACTCTTTTAGCGTAATCCACATCAATTCTTTGATTGGGTGCGAGAAATTTAGTTTAGAATTGGCCTTTGCATAGAAACTACTAGTTTGTAATTATGTGGGGTTGGACATTTTATAATTATTGGACTGGGTGATCTCCATAAATTTTTGAAGGGTACACACCTGAAACAATAATTTGGTTGACCTTAAAGTAACCAGTTATTTCAAAATCTTTTATCTGGACCTTGTCATGTACGGTATCAGAAATATCAGATATTTCTCCAAGTCAGGGAATTCCATGTACTTATAAAAAAAGTTATGGTGTCCCATTTAAGTTTTTTGTGTGTACTATGTTCTTGGTATGACCATGTGGGTATCCTTAAAAAAACTTGTGGTATTTTTAGTACGGATACTGTTCCTTTAAATTTAAAATATTCAGTCTCTCTCATAATTTTTGAAAAACTTATCAAAAATATTCCTTTGGGTGTGCTGAAATTTTATAAAAAAGATGAAAGACAGGTGGAACCACAGTTTAAATAAAAGAAGGAAAAAATCAAAAGAAAAAGAAAGAGTTAGGAACATGTAGATTCATATATTTATCTTCTTATACATTGTCAACAAGTTTAGTGGCCATTGCATTTGTCACAATATCTTTAGCATATCCTGATATCACAAAAAATTATCCAATATGGAACTTTTCTGTTGTTTTGAATTTCCTTGTCCAAAGGTGTTATCTGTGTAAGCAGGTTTGGGTTAGTAAATTAAAGATTGTAGTAGGCCTAATATGATAGTGTAAGTAGATTGGGGTTAATAAATTAAAGATTATAGTAGACCTAATATGATACATGAAAAGCAACTCTAAAATTTTATTTCTTACTTCAATGGTTTAATTTCCAAGTAAATGAATTATCTCATTAATGTTTTAGAATATAGTGGATGCTTGCTTTCAGAACCATCCCTCCTGCCCTCCTAAAGTTACCAATCACCTAAGATTTTTGTCTGTCAATAATATGTGATTTTGTTTTATTTTTTTTTTGATAAGTAATGTTGTATAAATCAAAAATTTTATTTCAGCTTCAAATTAGGTTCAAAAGATACACTCTCTCACACCAAATATTGGAGTTGTTTACAGGTTTGCTTTCTGTGTGCATCTTTAGAATTTAGAAGGTTTAACTTTTCATTCTTTGATTCTTGTTAACGAGCATTGTTGCGTCACATTTGTCTGGAGGTAGTTGTAAATTTAGTGTCTCATGGCTTTGATGTAACCGTTATTTTTCAAGTTATTCAGTAAGAACTCAGAGATTTTGTTTTTTGATAAGTAATCAAAATTTCATTAAAAGCACAAGGAAGTATACAAGAGAAGTCACCTAGTTAGTAGGAGCAAAAATAACAAGAAAATTATGATAGCTAATCACTAAAGGAGAAATAAAAGCACCTGTCCAAAGATACAGGGTGTTGAAAAATAAAGACTTAAATCTCATACTATCATCCCTAAGTTAAAAGCTTCAGCTTAGAATGTGCCTAATAAGCTAGATCTTTGTTGGTCAAATTAGTTAGTTCATTCCCTGTATGCTTTGTATTTGTTGTGAAAGTTTATTTTGCTAAAAAGGGCACGCAGTACCATGGTGCTGAATCATTAACGTATTAGAGCTTGAAGATTAGTGAAATGTGATGTAAACACTCAATATGAAGTAATGCAGTGTGATGTTGACTTTACAACTCAACCATCAAACAACTTGGATCTGGCTTTATTTATTAAAGACACCTCTAAAGGATGAAGTGTTTCTGTCAGCCACTAAACTACAATTCTGTGGACAAATAATCAGTATCTGGTTCAGTTAAGGAAGATGGGAATGCACATTAGGTTAACTGGAGAAGGTTGAAGACTTGAAAACTGAGTTTATGAAGAGTTTCCTTGAACATAGTTAACATGGCTGTGGTTTTTATAGCGTTTTATTGCACTTATTTGCATGTTTTCCTCCCCTGTATGTCTTCTATCAAATTAATGTGCATTTGGAGTAGAAGGATTTAATTTCTTTTACTGCTTATCTTACTAAATCAGCCGCATGCTTTTGTATACTGCAAAGGTTGTAAATTGTGTAATAATGTCATGATTGTAGGAACCAATACCTGTCACGCAACTTGTGAAGGAAATTGCAGCTGTTATGCAGGAGTTCACTCGGTCTAGGTATTTGACATATCCTTTTGTATGATACCAAATGTATTAGATCATTTTTAGAGTCATAATGAAAGATTGATATGAGTATTAGGAGTCTGGAAAATTAAATGAGCCCTATTAGGTTACTTTTGGATTCTTTGTTATCTGAATCCAAATGGTTTATAAAGCAGCATTTGCATTTATTGATTTTTTTGTTCATTACTTTTTTCTTAATGTATAACCATTCACACATGAGGGCCTAAGGATTCCCCTGCCCTGGTTTCCCATATTTGAGTAGAAAAAAAAAGGCCTAAGGTGCTATGCATATGGGAAGCATTGCTTCCGAATTTAGAACCTTAAGAGTTTTGTAATGCTTTCTCTGCTCAGAATGGAGCAAGTGACCCTGCATAAGCATGATGCCATTTTTTTGGGTACAGCGATCTATATGTTTGGCTTTTTTCCAGAGCCATCGTGTCTGAACTTTTAACCATAACTTTTACATTGTAGGTTGGAGTTACCTATTTTGAAAAGGAAAGAAAAGAATGCAAAGCTTTGAGTAATCTGAAAGTTCCTTTTTTTCCCCCTGCAAACTTGTACAAATTGAATGCTTGAAAAACCTGCACTTTTACTGTCATTAAATTTGGGAAATTTGGTTGTTGGCTCCTCTGTCCCTGTCTTTCTCATTCCTGTGTCAAGTAAACAGCCACGCTTGCTTTTGTTGCAAGAAATGGTAGTATGGTTGATAAGGTCTGAAAACTGTTTCAAGTGTCTGAACTAGGGTACCATATTCATTCATTTTATTTTTTTCTTAATTATTGATTTTCAATATGATTGATACTTTCCTTTTCTTTGTAGTGGTGTATGGCCCTTTGGAGTATCTCTGCTGGCTGCTGGTTGTTGGTTGTTGGGTTTGATGACAATGGAGTGTAATTGTACCAGGTAGTTCATTCCTTAGATTATGACTTTGATTCACCTCTTATCATAAGGTTGGCCGAGTTTGAATTGATTGTAGTTGGATCCCAAATGCTATGTTTTTTTTTTTTCCTTAATTTAATTTGAAATAACTCCAATTCTTTTCCATCTTCACAAAATCAGCATTTCTGACTAGAGTATCTAATAATAGGTGCACCTCTGATACTTGTTGGCATGTAGAAGCACTTTTTTCCCCTGAATTTATAAAAATTCTTCTCTTTCCCTTGTTCCAATTGCCAATGTAGTTTCACTTCTTAGATTATTATTTTGATTGATCTCTTGTCATAAGGTTGGCTGAGTTTGAATTTGGTTGTAGGTCGGTTGCAATTGTATAGTAATTTTTTGGAGGGTTTCTTGTTTCTCTGGTTTTTTTTCTTTCTTAAATAATTTCAAATACCTCCAAATCGTGTCCATCTTCTCAAATTCAGCGTTCTGGTTAGCTGGAAATGTGAAATTTCCACTCAGGTGTCAGCATCAAAAGATGAAGTATAACTATGATGAAAATAAAATTATTTCTTTTCTTTTACTACTGGTATTTAAATTTATTTATGCTAATATTGATTATTATTTTATATTTTTCTCTAGGTGGATCCATCTGGTTTGTATTTCTCATGAAAGACTCGGCAATGGGGAAGAATGTCTCAAATGCAAAAACATTCCTAGAGAAGAGGTATTTGGATTTGAATTTTGTCGCCACTTGCATTTTAAGTCGGTTTAAGTTTTTGCTCTGAATGTAGATTATGTTCTTAATATTTACAATAAACTGAGTCTAGAAGATTTTAATCCTTTCACATGCACTCAGGTTGTAATGTTATATTTCTTTCTTATGATTGCATAATCTGGATAAAGAAGGGACTAGTAGCCTACTACTGGGTAGACTCTTACACTGTTGAATTGGTGTTATTTTTTTGATAAGTAATTTAATCTTATTAAAGCGCATATGTAGTATACAAGAGAAACATTCACTTAAAGAGAAGATGACTCTAAATGGCTTTGGCGCCATGTGCGTAATAGAGAGGCTTGGTGGAAAGTGGTGATAGACTCTAAATATGGCAGTTCATGGGGCAAGTGGTGTTCTAATGAGCCTTTTGGAGCATTTGGGGTGGGGCTATGGAAGAATATTAGGAGGGGTAAAGGGTTGGAGAAATTTTTCAAGTTACATTATATTTGAGGTAGGAGATGGCTCAAAGATTAGATTTTGGCATGGTATGTGGCGTGGGAATATGGCTTTTTAGGAAGCCTTTCCAGATTTATTTGGTATTGTTTGCGCAAAAGAAGCCTTTGTTGCAACTTACTTGGGGATTTCTGGTGGTTCTACTTATCAACAAAAATGATTTTTGGTGGTTCTATTTAGTGGAATGTGAGCTTTGCTAGAATGACTCATGATTGGGAGGTGGATGTCTTTGCCTCATTCTTAAGGGTGTTTTATTCGGCTAGAGTGAGATGAGAAAATGTAGATAAGCTTTGGTGGGTCCCCTCCAAAAGGAATTCAATTAATGATTACATTATCTTTTTTTGTTTCTATCTATGCAACTAGTATTCTTTTAGCATAATAACTACAACTATAAAAATGCTCTCAAAGGGGCAATATCCTTAAAATCTCATAAATTCTTTAACTTATTTCAGAATACATTTACAATGTATAATGCTTCTTTGTCATGAGTAATTTTAGAGTGGCAACATAAGCTTTTTCCTATTCTTCTTTAATCGTCTTCTTTCTGCAAAAAAAATCTCAATCTATTATACTGTCTATCCTCATTGACTTATGATTTTCTAATGGTTCTTAGTCCTTAATGATTTTCTAGTTGTGACCTTTTTAAATTGTGTTACTAAATTAATTCTCTTGTGCATTGCTTTTGGCAGAGGGGACTGGATCCTATCCAGTTCATTTGAACTTAAGAGTATTCAATCAATTATATTTGAGGGGTATTTTATCCTTTTACTTTTCAATGGGACAAAAGTACTCTTTAAATATAACTAAATGGATATTTTTTTAGTTTAAATTAATTGGAGAGGATCCTAATTTTTTGCAAAGTACTCATTCCAATTGAGATTGATGATTATTTACCCGAAGTGGAGTAGATTGCTGGATACTATTGCCAGATAGTTGTGAAGAGAGATTATTTATCAAATTTATGTTGCATTTTCCTGATCAATTTGATGTACCTAATTTGTTGTGAATTGGTAGACTAATTTGATGTACACCAATTGAATTGTGCATTTGCAAGCTTAATCATTTTCTTTGTATCAAAATTATTCTAGTTAATTCAATATTGATAATTTGATATGAGTTCTTATGGTATATACTAATGTTGATTGAGATTGGTAGGCTGAATTTTAAAAGATAAGAACTATTTCTTCAGTGAACCAAAATGTTCAACATAGTATTTAATTATTTTCACTTCAGAATTGGATATCAAATTCTGATGTTATGTTGTTTTGAAGATACTTGGTATGGTTAATAATTTTTAAGCTTGCGCGTAAAAATCAAAATTTCTATAGCATTGTCTTCTTTTCTATATTTTAAGATAATGCTCTAGTGATTTTTGAGGTTTTATTATTTATCAAATTACTGTTTTAAATTTAAAATTTATCTAATAACTCATTGAGGATTGCACAGTTATTAAATAATTCTCTCTATACCCCTTTTGTTAACTTTTTTTTTTTTTTTTAGGAAAAATATATACTAACACCTTGGGTCAACCTTCCGAAATTTTAAAATGCTTAAATTTTTTTTTTCAAAAATTTACTCCCTGGGTGTAAGGAAACTAAAATAAAATCCTTCACATTTTCGAATGATCAAACACATGGTTGATAAAAATATTAATTTTTGAAATTTTAATTTTAAAATTTTTAATCTAAAAATTCAAAAAAAATTAAAAAAAAAAAAAAGAAAAAGAACGAAGAAGAAGAAGTTGGTAGTCGATCCACCCACAAGGGTGGCTGGCCACCCCCTTAGGCCATGGAGGTGGCTCACCACCACTAGACGCGGTGGCCACCACCCCTAGGCCATGGAGGTGGCTCGGCCACCACTAGATCGGCCGGTCTGTGGTGGCTGAGCCACCCTAATGGCCAAGGGGCTGGACCACCCCAGCTAAAGAAAAAAAACGTGAAGGTGGCCGATCCACTGCTGTGGGTGGTCACCACCCTTAGGCTATGGGGTGGCTCACCACCACCGGACCTGCCGGTTCTAGTGGTGGTCGAGCCACCCCAAGTGGCCCAAGGGGTTGCCTACCACCCCTTGTTAAAGGAAAAAAAAAAAAAAAAAAGGTGAAAGAAGAAGGTGCAAGAAGAAGAAGATAGGTGGACTGACTTGGTTTCCCATTTCATTCTTGGGTCCGGCATTCTCCAATCGCTCTTCTTCTTTCACGTTTTTTTTTTCTTAATCGGGGTGGTCCGGCCACCCTTGTTATCAGTGGCGCCACCACTAGATCGCTGGTCTAGTGGTGGCCGAGCCAATGAGTGGGGGTGGCCACCTCTGGGTGGATCGCCACCTCACTTTTTTTTTTTTAATCGTGGTGGTTCGGCCACCCCCTTAGGCCATTGGGGTGGCTCGACCACCAGATCGGCCGCCACCACTGTGATTCGCTGTCCTGTGGTGGCCTGAGCCACCTCCATGGTTTAGGGGTTGGCCACCACCCATGTGGTGGATCGCCACCGCCTTCTTTCTTCTACGGCCTCCACCTCCATGGCCTAGGGGTTGGCTAGCCACCCCTGTGGGTGGATCGGCCACCAACTTCTTCTTCTTCATTCTTTTTTTTTTAAAAAATGTTGGGATTAAAAAATTTAAAATTAAATTTTCAAAAATTAATATTTTAATAAACCAAAACGGTGCGTTTTGGGTTCGTTAACGGTCGTTACGAAAAGTGTAACAGCATAGATTTTATTTTAGTTTCCTTACACCCAGGAAGTAAATTTTCGTAAAAAAAACCTAAACATTTTAAAATTTCGGAAGGCCGACTCAAGGTGTTATTATATATTTTCCCTTTTTTTTTTATTGTGATAAGTGATACATGGCCATTAGACTATGTAATGTCCTATGGAAAGGTAATACATGTATGGAGCCTGAGTTAATATAGCATGATACTTGATTTCGAACAAAGATTATATGCATCCTTCTATAATAAAAGGATGATATTAAAAAAAATTAAAAAAAAATCAATTTTTAATATTAATGCAAGCAACTATGTGAACAACTATCAATTTGGGCCTCATACAAGCTGTTCACAAGTCTAACTGAGTCGAGCCGAACTTGTCATATATATATATAAAAGCCGAGTTTTTGCTCGGAGAGAGCCTTAAATTGCGACACGTGTCCTCAATCGGTTATATTAGAAAGTTCCATGAATTGCGACACGTGTTTTAGATGTTAGTCTTTTAATAAGATAATTAAAACATAGAAGTTTTATTTGTAATGCATTAAATTGTCTTAATGAAGAAAACAAAAGGTTCACAAATTCTCTTGCCTAGAATTGGTGTTTTAGATTTTAGTTAGACAATTAATTAAAACATAAGGGTTTTATTTGTAATATATTTAATTGTCTTAATAAAGAAAACAAAAGGTTCACAAATTCTCTATCTCTCTCTCTTTATTTTTCTTTTTATCTTCTCTTACTTTCCCTTTATATTATTTGGAATACATTTAATTGATATGTTAATGAAGAAAACCAAAGGTCTCTCTATCTTTCTTTATTTTTCTTTTATCTTCTCTTACTTTCTTTTATGTTTCAATGTGAGACAATTAAAACATATGAGTTTTATTTGGAATGTTTTTAATTGATATCTTAATGAGGAAAACAAAAGGTTCTCAACTCCGTGTTTATTTTTTTTTTTTTCCTCTCTTGCTTTCAATTTATATCTCAATGTTCCTTTGTAAATTTCACACTCAATTCAAGAAAAAGACAAGAGAAATGTAGAGAGAGTTTCAATCGTTGTTTCTCAATGAAAAATTATACTACGTTCTTTTCTTTTCTTTTCTTTTTTGCTAGAATATTTATTTTACATTATATTAGTATTGGCATTTTATATGTTTTTTATCTTTCAGTGCTTATGTTTTTTTTTCATTTGTTTTTCTCCTATATATATATATATATATATATATATATATATTTCTTTTGTTTTTAATTTTCTCTTCTTTTACTTTCTATTTTATATCAATTAATTTTGGAAAAAGACAAGAGAAAAGTTTCTATTCATTATTTCTTAATGAAAAATTATACTATAATTATTTTATTTTTTTCTTTTTTTTCCTATAAGTTATTTTCAATTTTCCAATCAATGTTTCTCAATGAAAATTATACTATAGTTTTTGTTTTTGTTTTTGTTTTTATTTTTTGTTTTGTTTTGCTAGAATAGTTATTTTCATATTTCCTTTTTTTTTTTGTCTTTATTTCCAATGCTTACGCCTTCCATTTTTGTTACCATTATTATTTTTCTCTAATTTATATATTATTTTTATTCAAATAATTAATTTTCTTTTTTGTAAATTTTACATTGAATTCGGAAAATAATAGTGTAAGAGTTTCTTTTCGTAGAAACTCAAATTTTCCAATATATTTCATACTAAAATTTTTCAATCATATAATTTTTTTTATTTGTTTTCTTGTATGTCTTAAAATTAGTTTCTTTTACTTTTATATATGTGAAGGATGGTTGAAAAGAAAAACATTTATTTTTCATTATATTAGTATTGTCATTTTATATGTTTTTTTTATCTTTATTTTCGGTGCTTATGTTCTTTCATTTTTGTTTTGGTCCCATATATTTTTATTTTTTTCTTCTTTTACTTTTTATTTATATCAATCAATTCCCAAAAAAGACAAGAGAGAGAGACATTCTATTCGTTGTTTCTCAATAAAAAATTATACTGCAATTATTTTCTTTCTCTGTGTTTATTTTTCTTTTTCCTCTCTTGCTTTCTATTTATATCTCAATGTTTCTTTGTAAATTTCACACTCAATTCAGGAAAAGACGAGAAATGTAGAGAGGGAGTTTCCAATTGTTGTTTCTCAATGAAAAATTATATTACGGTTCTTTTCTTTTGTTTTTCATTTTTTGCTTGAATATTTATTTTACATTATATTAGTATTGGCATTTTATATGTTTTTTTATTTTATTTTCAGTACTTATGTTTTTTTCATTTTGTTTTTCTCCCATATATATATTTTCTTTGTTTTTTAATTTTATCTTCTTTTACTTTCTATTTTATATCAATAAATTTGGAAAAGACAAGAGAAAAGTTTATATTCATTGTTTCTCAATAAAAATTATACTATAATTATTTTTTCTTTTTTTGTTTTGCTAGAATAGTTTTACTTATATTTTCCTTTTTTGTGTTTTGTCTTTATTTCAATGCTTACGCTTCTTCCATTTTTGTTCTAACCCTATATTTTTTTTTCTCTAATTTATAAATTATTTTTATTCAAATAATTAATTTTCTTTTTGTAAATTTTACATTGAATTGAAAAATAATAGTGAGAGTTTTTTTCAGAGAAACTCAAATTTTCCAATATATTTCATACTCAAATTTGCAATCATATAATTTTTATTTTATTTTTTTTCCTGTATGTCTTAAAATTAGTTTTTACTTTTATATATGTGAAGGATGGTTGAAAAGAAAACATTTATTTTCATTATATTAGTATTGTCATTTTATATGTTTTTTTAATCTTTATTTTCGTGCTTATGTTCTTTCATTTTTGTTTTGGTCCCATATATATTTTATTTTTTTTCTTTTTACTTTCTATTAATTTTCAATCAATTCCAAAAAAAGAGAGAGAGAGAGTTTCTATTCATTTTCTCAATTAAAAAATTATATTACGTTTTTCTTTTTTTTTTTTCTTTTTTGGCTAGAATATTTATTTTACATTATATTAGTATTGGCATTTTATATGTTTTTTTTATCTTTATTTTCATTTGTTTTTTCATTTTGTTTTTCTCCCATATATATATATATATATTTCTTTTTTGTTTTTAATTTTCTTCTTTACTTTCTATTTTATATCAATAAATTTCGAAAAAGACAAGAGAAAAGTTTTTATTCGTTGTTTCTCAATGAAAAGTTATACTATAATTATTTTCTTTTCTTTTTTCCTACAACTTTTATTTTTTCAATTTTCCAATCAATGTTTCTCAATGAAAAATTATACTATAGTTTTTGTTTTTGTTTTTTGTTTTGCTAGAATAGTTATTTTCATATTTTCCTTTTTTTTTTGTTTTTTTTTATTTATTTCAATGCTTACACTCTTCCATTTTTTGTTTTTCTTTATTTTTTTCTAATTTATAAATTATTTTTATTCAAATAATTAATTTTCTTTTTGTAAATTTTACATTGAATTCGAAAATAATAGTAGAGAGTTTCTTTCGAGAAACTCAAATTTTCCAATATATTTCATACTCAATTTTTCAATCATATAATTTTTTTTTATTTGTTTTCTTGTATGTCTTAAAATTAGTTTCTTTTACTTTTATATATGTGTAGGATGGTTGAAAAGAAAAACATTTATTTTTCATTATATTAGTATTGCCATTTTATATGCTTTTTTATCTTTATTTTCGTACTTATGTTCTTTCATTTTGTTTTGGTCCCATATATTTTATTTTTTCTTCTTTTACTTTCTATTTATATCAATCAATTCCCAAAAAGACAAGAGAGAAAGATTCTATTCGTTGTTTCTCAATAAAAAATTACACTGCAATTATGTTCTTTTTTATATTTTTTTTCCCTATAATAGTTCTTTTCAATTTTTGATCTTTATTTCTATATATATATATATATATACATATGTATATATAAACCGAATTTTGCTTGAAAGAGCCTAGAATTGTGACACATGTCTTCATAAGTCATATTAGAAATTATCTAGAATTGCGATAGTTGTGTTTTAGATGTTAGTCTTTAATAAGATAATTAAAACATAGGAGTTTTATATATATATATATATATATAAATGAAGGAAACAAAAGCTTTTCAAATTTTTTCTCTTTTTATCTAATTTTCTTTTCATTTTCTTTATGCTTTTATCTAATGTATTAAAACGATAGGTTTTATAATATATTTAATCTTCTTAATGAAGAAAACAAAAGGTTCACAAATTATCTTGCCTAGAATTGACATTTTAGATTTTAGTTTTTTAGTGAGACAATTAAAACATAAAGGTTTTATTTGTAATATATTTAATTGTCTTAATGAAGAAAACATTCACAAATTTCTATCACCACTTTATTTTTCTTTTATCTTTCTTTTTTCCCTTTATATTATTTGGAATACATTTAATTGATATCTTAATGAAGAAAACCAAAGGTCTCTCTCTTTCTTTCTTTATTTTTTTTTTATCTTTTTTACTTTATGCTTTATCAATGTAAGACAATTAAAACATATGAATTTTATTTGGAATATTTTTAATTGATATCTTAATGAGAAAACAAAAGGTTCCCAAATTCTTTCTCTATGTTTATTTTTCTTTTTCCTCTCTTGCTTTCATTTATATCTCAATGTTCCTTTATAAATTTTACACTCAATTCAGGAAAAGACTAGAGAATTGTAGAGAGAGAGATTCCAATCGTTGTTTTCAATGAAAATTATACTACTGATTCTTTTCTTTTCTTTTTCTTTTTTGCTAGAATATTTATTTTACATTATATTAGTATTGTCATTTTATATTTTTCTATCTTTATTTTTGGTGCTTATGTTTTTTCATTTTGTTTTCTCCCTTATATATTTTTTTCTTTTGTTTTAATTTTCTTCTTTTTACTTTCTATTTTATATCAATCAATTCGAAAAGACAAGAGAAAGAGTTTCTATTGTTGTTTCTCATTGAAAAATTATACTATAATTATTTTTTTTCTTTTCCTATATGTTATTTTCAATTTTAGTCAATGTTTCTCAATGAAAATTATACTATAGTTTTTTTTGTTTTGTTTTTGTTTTTGTTTTTTGTTTTGCTAGAATAGTTATTTTCATATTTTCTTTTTTTTTTTTTTTTGTCTTTATTTCCAATGCTTCCGCTCTTCCATTTTTTTTTTGACCCTTATTTTTTTTCTAATTTATATATTATTTTTATTCAAATAATTAATTTTCTTTTTGTAAATTTTACATTGAATTGAAAATAATAGTGAGAGTTTCTTTTTGTAGAAACTCAAATTTTCAATATATTTCATACTCAATTTTTCAATCGTATAATTTTTTTATTTGTTTTCTTGTATATCTTAAAATTAGTTTCTTTTACTTTTATATATGAAGGATGGTTGAAAAAAAAACATTTATTTTTCATTATATTAGTATTGTCATTTTATATGCTTTTTTATCTTTATTTTCGTTTATGTTCTTTCATTTTTGTTTTGTCCCATATATATTTTTTTTCTTCTTTTTACTTTCTATTTATATCAATCAATTCCAAAAAAGACAAGAGAGAGAGATTCTATTCGTTGTTCTCAATAAAAAATTATAGCAATTATTTTATTTTTTATATTTTTTTCCTATAATAGTTCTTTTCAATTTTCCAATCTTTATTTCTCAATGAAAAATTATACTACATTTTTTTTTGCTAGAATAGTTATTTTCAATTATATTAATATTTTCATTTTTTATCTTTATTTCGTGCTTTTGTTCTTTCATTTTTTTTGACCCCCCTTTTTTTTTTCTTTCTAATTTATATATTATTTTTTATTCAAATGATTACTTTTCTTTTGTAAATTTTACATTGAATTCATGAAATAATAGTGAGTTTTTTTCATAGAAACTCAATTTTTCCAATATATTTTACATTCAATTTTCTAACCGTAGATTTTTTTTGCCTTTCTTTTCCTATATGTCTCAAAATTAGTTTCATTTTCTTATATTTGTGGATTTCATTGGAACTAAGAAAAATATACCAAAAAGATAGTTCTTTTTTATTATATTAGTATTTTAAAAAAATTAAACTACCAACATTCTTTTGTTTACAAAATTAGTAAATATAATCGTAATAATATCAACATGATCATATATTTTAGAATATTTCTTTATTTTTGTCAATGTAATAGTAAAATTTCTCAAAGAATTTGTTTATGAGGAAAAAGTTCAACTCTTGAAAGACAAAAGTTTACCACAATGGATTGTGTAGTAGAAGAGAAGTGGTATCATTGTTGAATATAATGATTAATCAATCATTTTCTATAATTGATTAATCTAGGTTTTTATTTTGAATTTTTTCCTTTATATTTCATTTTAAACTATATATGGAAACAAATATTTAACATGTTTCAATTTATAAGAAATAAAATTTATGAATTTTAAATTTATTGGATATGTGGGTTTATACTATTAAGTAAAACTATGGTTTAAAATGATCTTATGAACATTTGTCATTTTTTGTAGCTAATTTGTTAATTAAGAGAAGAAATAAAATTTGTTGTTTATAATCTTTTAAAGATTTTTTGACTTAACTATATATATATATATATATATATATATATATATATATAAACCCCGCGCATAGCGCGGGCTCTAAGCTAGTTTTGTTTAATATTTAAGCTAGTATTTGTGTTCATGAAACATCTCATTTAATAATTGAGACGAGGTTATGCGAGTTGAGCCCGAGCTTGTTTGTGAGGGCTTCGCTCAACACCCCTAGTTGACTCTTAAGTGTTAGATGCTCATCACGATTGAACTACACATCATGAATTTGATTTCTCAGCAACTACCCGGCCAAATTGCTGGCAATTCAGGCAGCTAATAGCACATACCAGCCCAGGACCTACTTGAGCAAGTCCATAAAAATCCCCTCATACTTGTTGCTCATATCGCTAACAATTTGAAAAGACAAGTACACTACATCTCAATCCACAAGTCACACTCTTATCATCATAAACACGCAACATTTAAATGTATCACCTCGAGTGCATATCCCTCACGCGAAGCTCATTGCTACCATGAAATCATGGCAATGTCATAATTAAATGAGCAAATGTAATTGGTTTTTCTTGGATTTATGTATATTTTTGGTGATTTGTAATGGATATGCGATTGATAGGGATACTTAGTAAGATAATGGATGTATAATACTGATGCACTATATTGAAATGACGAGCATTTTGAGGTGCTCAATCTCCATATATAGCTCCTCTTCCGCCGTTGATGCTCATTGATATAGGCTCAACATAACAATTACAACTAAAACACAAGCTTTAATTTTTCTAGCAATATGTAAGACGCCAGTAAAAATAGATAAAAACTAACTTAAAATACTGGTGTTCATTCATCAGCTAGTATAAAACGCCAAAAAAAAATTGAAATTTATTGGTGTTTTGTAAACATTAAAAAATTCTGAATATTTAAGTGTTTTATAAACTTCAATATCTTCTAAATATATCATTTTATTAGGGCATGGAGTCAACCATGTTGTTCAGGAATAATATACCAAAGTTCGTTATAAAACACCAGTAAAAATGCTTTATAAAAAATCGTGTAAATACCAGTATTTTATCCAAATTTAGTGGCATTTTCTCAAACCTTTAATTTAACAACGCTAATTGATATAATTTAGTTATATTAATCACTAACACTTACGGTATATTTTCTAAGCAAGGCTTGAATCTTTCTACACGGACGCTTGTGCATTCAACCGTTGAAATCACCTTTTAGCATTCCTTGTGAACAACAACTAACCATGCTTGCTACCCCTAAATTGTTTGAATGATATATTGCAAAGCTAGTTTTGATAGTTGGTTGAGTAGTACAACTCACCTCTCAAATGATAGGAATAGGATCGACAAATGTGACGTGGAGTCCACCACATTCAATCCACAATTATTTTCTTTTAGCCATGTAGGTCCAACATTGTTTCCTGTATGATCGAAATATGGTGCTGACAAAGTATCTTAGCACAATCTGTCAAATGTTTTAATGGAATTTGAATGCATGGACTAATTTTTTTTATGTACTTTAAGGACATCTTAAATCTTTTTTTTTTTTTGGACATGTTTACACAAGGGTAGGGGGAGGGGGGATTCGAATTTGTGACACTCGCTTTATAAAGCGTGGTTCATAGCCGATTGAGCTTCATAAATCATTTTAATATCACAAAGAGCTAATTGTAAATCAAGTAAAGCACAATGACTAATTTTACATTTTTTTCCTAAATATAATAATACATATAACCAATCCCTAGTCTAAAAAAGGATTCACTATATTTGAAAATGGAAAAAGAT
This sequence comes from Carpinus viminea, assembly GCA_013348765.1. Taxonomy (NCBI): domain Eukaryota; kingdom Viridiplantae; phylum Streptophyta; class Magnoliopsida; order Fagales; family Betulaceae; genus Carpinus; species Carpinus viminea. The sequence goes on from CP054668.1 coordinate 27,946,310, forward strand.
ATATTTGCATAAAGTTGAAGAACTCAAAAATTGTTAGACTAATTAAATCAACTCTGATTTCCATTTTGACTAGTTGCCCATATGTGTTTGATGCTCACCACGGTTTACTACATGTCACGGATCTGAATTTTTATCAATTAATTGACTGTATTATTAGCAATTCGGATAGCTAATACTAATAGCACATGCTACTTGGAGACCTACACGAGCAAGTAGGACACATAAGAATCCCTTCATATTTGCAGCTTGTATTGCTAATAATCAAAACAGGTAAGAACACCAGATCTCAATCCACCTCTTATAGTAAAAAACACCCAACTTTGAAATGTATCTCCTTGTGTACATATCCCTCACGTAGAGCTCATTACTACCTTGAAATCATGGCAATGTCAGAATTACAAGAGCAAATGTGATGGATTTTTCTTGGATTTATGTATATTTTTGGTGATTTGTAATGGATGTGCAATTGAAAGAGATATTTGGTAAGATAGTGGATGTATAATACTGATGCAATATATTGAAATCATCGTGAATCCATTTCTGTTCGATGTGAGCAATCTTGTGCCATTCTTTTCCTTTCTTTTAACTTGCCATTTTCTTGTCAACAAAGGACAGTTGGAGATTTTTAGAATGGAAAGAGAGGCAGGTAACTCCTTGTCTGGCATGTGCTTGAGCTTAGGATAGTTAAAGACCTCCAGCTCTTTAAGAGCGTGGAGGTGTTGAAGCCCATTCTTGTCAACGATTTCAAATTTGGGAAGTAAAAAAAGGAAAGATTGGTCAGACTGGTGGGTAGCAATTGCGCCTTTGGGAAGGACTCCACATCTTCATGATTTTCACTGATTGACAAGCTGAACCGTATGTCAAATGAGAAGCTAAACCTCAAAAAATAATTGACAAAAAAAAAAGAAAACTTTTTTAACTCCTTTTTTTTGTCAATCGAAAATGTTATCGTTTTGAGCAAATTTTTTGAACATATCAAAACAAACAGAGAAAGAAAGAAAGAAAAAAATAAAAAATAAATAAAAAATAAAAAATAAAAATAAAAAATAAAAATAAAAATAAAAATAAAAATAAAAATAAAAAATAAAACCATAACTTGTATTTAAATTTATTTTGTATTTTTCAATTAGGGTGATACTATATATGCATCAATATTCTTCATCAAACAGTTGTGTTGCGGCTGTTTCATCCATATCTTCTAGAAAATTCATTTACTTGAAGTTTGGTGAGTTTTTTAATTCAAATGCCAATGTTTAAAAATTGACAATGTATCCCTTAATGTTTCAAAAAATTCAATTCAGACCCTCCATTATTAATTTCCGTCTCATTGAACAGGAAAAAAAAATTGAGGGTAATTACGTAATTTCGTAGATTTCCGTCTAATTTGACAGAAATTAGTAACAGAATGTCTGAATTGAAATTTTTTAAAACATGAAAGGGGTACATTGCTAATTCTTAAATATTGAGGTTCGAATTAAAAAACTCTTGAAACTTCAAGGTAAAGTGAATTTAACCCTAATTATAATCTTATCCTTTTCACTTCCCTTTCTATTTCCCTTTCATGAATCGGATCGAATCCAACTACCCAACAAAAAAACATGTCACCAATTGGATAAATCCAAACTTCTTTCTCCAACTCAGCAGATTCCTCCATGATAGATACGCCCAAGGAAAAAGAAAAAAGAAAAAAAAAAAAGACCAAAACGCATCATATTTGATCCAAATAACCCTTACTTCTGAGTGCAATACTAGCATGAAGCCGTACAAAGGACACATCTCCTTCGCCGGCGATATGCCAAGATTCATTGTCGTGCAACTCAGACATCAATCATTGTCGAGTAAGGGTATCCACATCAAGTTATGCAAAATTTAGTTAAATTTAACTTTTAAAATGTACTTTTTTAGATATAGCTAGTTACTTTTTAAGGCTACCAAATAGCAAACTCTTCAAATATTTATCTACTTTAACTAAATATTATTTTTTATTGTAAAATCAAACTACTTTAACTATCATGAATCTCTTTATTTTATAATCACAAACTAGGGTTGGAAATTTTGAAACAACCTGACACAAAATTACCAAGTTTGGATAACTTGTTAGCACCAAAACAACATCCTTTTGGAGGGAGAATTTGCTTGCCTCTCAATCTCATTCTCTATTTGCTTAGAAAAAAAAAAAAAAATTGTTCTCTCTGACTCTCACGCCACCCCTTTCTTTCTCTCTCTCTCTCTCTTGGTCTTGCTTTGACTTTGTTGAAGAAATACTGAAGGCAAGAGAAGCACACCAAGATCGGTTGTGCATCCACCGATCTGTTGATTGTTGTACATCCACCGTTGTCTTTGGCCTGCCGTGATGCCATCCACGCACCACCAGCAAAAGTGAACAGTGCATCGTGAGTTTCACTCTCTTCTCTGTAGACTATAGACTCTAGTCTCTCATGTGATTTATGCTTTGAGATTTGTGGCTTTTCTAAAAGAAATAGCCATAGGAACGGTGAAACCATTTTTGTTGGCTTTAAAATGGTAGCGGGGAAATAGCCTTTAAAATTGTTTTTACTTTTTAGTCTTTAATTGATAGTAAAACTCACAAGAATATTGCTTTGAAAAAAAAGAGAAAAAAAAAAGACAATTTAATTATAAACAAGAATATTGCTTTAATTATTTGTTTTTATTGGTTTGCAGCATTCGACTAACTCCTTATTGTGGTTGGTGTGTTTTCAAGAAATCCCTCAAGATAACTAATTCACTAAAAGTTTTAAAGGTACTCATTCTTCGTAAACATTGCTAGTCATTTAATTGTGCTTAGTTTATTTTGCAAGCAGTTTATGTTTGTGACGTCGTTAGATAAAGATTTTTAATAGTTACTTTGATTTTTGTTTTTTTTTTTTTTTTTGTTGTTGGGTAATTTGATGAGTTTGATTTGTTTTGTGATATATATATTGTGATATAATTTATTTTTTGATTGTATTTACCATATTATAATAAAAATATAATACATAAAAAGAAAAAAATTATTATCATTATGTTTTATTATTTTTTGCGCCCCTAGCAACTCCAATTCCTAGATCCGCCACTGCCTTTTGCATTTGGTGATGGACAGGGTGACAAAATTGGCATCGGAGAGGCTGGTGGTGATCTTCAGCAAGAGCTCTTGTTGCATGTGCCACACCATAAAGACCCTTTTCAACGAGTTTGGGGTGAACCCTGCAGTGTACAAGCTAGACGAGATTCCGAGAGGGATGGACATTGAGCAGGTACTTGCAGGGCTTGGACGAAGCCCCAGAGTGCCGGTGGTCTTCATCGGCGATGAACTCATGGGTGGAAGCAATGAGGTCATGAGACTCCACCTCAAGCGCTTCTTGATTCCAATGCTAAAGGGCAGTTTGACTGAAAATGTTACATATTATAGATCTTTGTTCAATAATTTTCTTTTTGTAGGGCAGTTTGACTGAAAATGCCATGTAATAAGAGCACATAATCGTGTGAGATATAGAGCTAGAACAAGGAAAATATTTTAATTGTAGTAGGAGTTTTATTTGTCAAATAATAATAATAATAATAATAATAATAATAATACATCTTCTTCAAGAGATGATGTCTTAGGGGTTTAGGAGTCCTTTGAGTTGTTTAGGGCTTACAAGTTTTGAGTCTATTTAAACCAAATCCTTTTAAAAAGTTTGGTTGGAGGAAAACCAATGAAACCGCAAAGTCCAGTCACGGCAAATCAATCACTGCGTGGAAATCTACAAATACGAGTCACCTCCCATAGCCAATTTTAATTTCCGACAATAAAATGTTAAAAAGATAATTTTAAGAGCAATTATCATGAACAACTTTGTATCACTTGATTTCCTAAGAGAATTTGTTGAATGCACAAAGGTAGATCAAGTATGTTCTGCTGCTATTGATAGTTCAGATCCATCCTGAAGAGCATGATCTATGTATGGCTTAGGGAGATGAATAGTTCAGAGGCATGTTGAAAAATCTTATTCATGTACTCAAAACAGACGAAAAATACATATATACATCAATCACTACCACAAACTCAAATAAAATAAACTACATACATACATCAATCCCCTATCTCTATGAATACGAAGGATTATAAGAACTAAAAATTTTCATGTTGTCACTTAAAACACACATAAAAAACTAGAAACATATGTTATGAATAGAGACAAATATTAAGATAAAAAGAGACAAATATTAATATAGTTTTCTTCAAAATCCAGATGCCTCCTTGATGATGAAACTCTTGAAGAGTATCAAATTCTTTGGACAATGAAACCATACTTCAATGGAACACTCTGTTTTAGCTATCTCAGAAGAAGAAAGCTTAGGACTAAACTATCCATCATTCTCATTCATAGGGTCATAACAAACAACTTTTAAGTTGTAAGTATTAAGAGTTGCTTCTATATGGAGATTGGCGTGTGGGAAGCTGAATCTGATAACACTACGTCAAACAACCCTTTTATAAAGCCAAGAATATGAAATTAGGAAACAAAAGAGAAACTCTCTCTCAAGTATTCTTATTCACAAAACTGAACTACAATAACAACTAGGCGGTCAAGCTAGTCTCATTGTGCTTGAAAAAAATTTAAGGTTCAACACGGAAAGTAAAATTATAAAATAGTCTTTACTAAAAACAACCACAACTTCACTTGAGCCAATGTTGCGCGAGGGCCATATGAATTTTTTGTCCTATGATTAGTCACATTCTTGCTCGAGCCAAGGTTCAATTTGTCTCTTGCAGAATAAAAATTTCAACTCCATAAGCCTTCTTCCTTCACTCAAGGATCCTCCATGAGGCATTTGCAATACTTCTCCATTTTCAAGAAATTTTCGAGGTGTACTCCCAACACTTGAGTCCCAATAATTTAACATGCGGGGACTGACTTGCAGCACCAACGATTCAATACGGTAATGTTTCTTCTACTAATTAACCTGCAATACAAAAAGATGTACATATAAATCTTAAGTTCTTTTTGCACTCTCAAACCCCAATCAGAATGTAGAAAAATACGTGCCTCATCTTGGTCATGGTCTAATAAAACCTAATTTTTGTCCATATTGATTCAACTTCATCAGCTGATGGTATGACATGGTTTCTCAGTAATCCTACACTAGTAAATGTACATATTAATCTCAAGTTGTTTGATCTGCCAAACCACAAACAGAATGTGGGAAAAACCTGTACCTCATCTTGGTCTAATAAATCCACATTTTGTTCATAGTGATTCATCTTCATCAGCCGTTGGCAGCACAAGGTTACTAATAAACGTTCATCAAGTTAGAATAGATGCCACCATCCAAAAAAGAAAAAGAAAATCTCATCTATAGATGAAAAAAATACCATTTTAGCTGACACAACTAATAGGCTGCTAAAATATAAGGAGACCCCACCAAAGTCTTCGCATCATAACTCCAAGAAAGCAAACAGGGCGGTAGAACTGCAAACAGGGAACAATACACATAATTTGGTATCTAAACAAACAAACTGGAAATGCAAAGCATTTCAAACATACAACTTGAAAAGTCAAGATGTGAACTGAATATAAACTACCTGGTAACATAAACTAAATGTGCAACGACCAAAATTACTGCTGAAATTATGGCATATGGAAGCATCAAGATCAACAATGATTAAAAATCTGTCAAGTTGACAATTTAAATTTAAAGTTAATGAGACAAAAAATAAATAACAAGGAAACACCATATATAAAAAGTCAAAAGAATACAATTCTTGATACATAGAAACAAGCAAATATGACCCCCAATTATATCACAAGAAACTAGTCAATCACAAAATATATAGAAAATAATGAAGCATCAAATGTCTAGAAACTTTAATGGCAAGAATAGTGGCTATAGAACCTGGATAATGCACGTCCACCAAAGTCAACCTGTGTTCTATAGGATCAACTACAGCAACCCTTCCAGATGCCACAGTATTAGCATCACACTCTAAAAGTTTTTTCCCTTTTGGAACATTTGGAAGACGCCAGAAATCACTTTGCAAATGGCTAAAATAACTAACATCATAAATGCAACTCAAACAAAATTTGAGAAGGTGCATAAGCATAAGACAATACATAAAATTTGAAATGCGTTTCCGCTTTACTAGATTCAGTTTATAGTTAAGACATGAAAACCCATGGTAGTATAAACCAAATGGGATTGACGTTGTGCCTTGATGAATACTCCTGTTTCTGTTTTATCAAAGATAGGAAGAAACCTAAAACAGAAGGGGTAAATACATTGATGAATTAGTATGTTGAAAATGTATGTACCTAACTGTAGAAGCTGATAATGTGCTGAAAATTGGGACTCTTCCTGGACTTTTAGCTTATTCAATTGACGTGAGCAATCTTAGGCCATCCTTTTTTCCTCTTTTCCTCTTTTATGTTGCCACTGTTTCTTCAACAAAGGACATTCCCATATCCGAAGAATAGATAGGGAGACCAGCAACCCCTATTCAACAAAGGATCATCATATGGTAATGCTTCAACCAAAAAAAAAAAAAAAAAAAAAAATTGTACATATTAATCTCAACTTCTATTTTTCTCTCCTTCTCCCCCCCTACTTGTAGTGGTGCTGCACCACCTTCTGTTTTCTTTCCTCCTTGAGAGGTTGTAATTTTCTTCTTTTTCTAAAAAAAAATCTCAACTTCTTTGATCTCCCAAACCCCAAACAAAATGTGGGAAAAATTTGTACCTCACCTTGGTCTAATAAAACCAAATTTTGTCCATATTGATTTAGCTTCATCAGCCGTTGGCAGCACATGGTTTTGAATGCATGTAAACAAGGACTAAAAGTAATCCTACACTAACAGCATTCATCAATTTAGAATAGGTGCCACCATCCAAAAAATAAATAAATAAATGAAATCCCATCAATGGATGAAAATTACCTGCCCATGATAATTAGTGTTTGTTGCTACTAGAGGGAGCTCTACCACTTCCTGCCCAAATATTATTGAACATTTCAGTTGAGACAACTGATTGGCTGCATCATTGCCTTTTTTAATTGCTAAGTTAAATACACAACCAGTGGAGCTTGAACTATGACCCCGCCCTCCACCTTGCTACAAAGAGAGGAAGTATCATTTGAGCAAAAGTTCATTGATACTATGTGAGAATATGCATCTGTTGTACCCTGCAGAATTAATGTCATTGATTTTGTTAGTTTGAAGTATTGGCTAAGTTTCGTGATCAAAATGAAAGAAAGAGCTGCCGTTGGACGGGATTCATTGCCGCCTGACGTGATGCAAATCACTTCAATACTAAAACCGAGCTCCGTTTCAAAAGCGCACTAAGATTGAAGAATGCGACGAAGAAAGCGAAACCTAGAAATTTCCCACCTCTATAGAATGTTAGAGGTACGATTTTCACCCAGAGTTCGTGAGAGGCTGTAATTAAAGAGAGAAATATTGTGAGCCTTATTGTTCCTCTTAGAGGATCTTTGTTAGTTTGTTTGTGGCGAAATGAGAAGTCGATTGAAGAAGATTGTGAGTAAGGAGGCGAGTTGAGGCTGTGATCTTCTGAAACCAAGGTCTTGCAAAATTTGTAAGTGTTCTAGTGTCTAATCTCTAGATAATCTTTTGATAGTGATTTCTGGGTTTAAGGTTTTACTTTTAGATCTTATTTTGGTGATTGCTTGCTTAGATTTAAATATCCGTTAATTCCATAAACTGTGATATTTATCTTTAGGTTTTCAATTGGTATCGAGTTCACTTTGTTTGGATTAAATTCTGAGTGTGATCCTTGTTTGTTTTCTAACATGTCTCAAACCCTTAATTGCTAATTTTGATGGAACTAATTATGGCTATTGAAGTCCCGATGATTTTTTCTTAAAATCAATAGACGCTTTATTAAATATTGAATCGATTTCAAACTTTATACCTTCAAATTTAATATCTATTGCTGAAAACAAATCTCTGGCTAATGACAAAGCTATGAATGCATTTCAAATTGTGATAGTGCTAAAGATGCTTGGGAGATTCTAGAAACTACTTATGAAGGAACAAATCTTGTTAAAGCTACAAAACTTCAAATGTTAGTTTCTAAGTTTGAAATTGAAATGTTAGAAGATGAGACTTTTGATGACTTCTTTGGTAAACTTAGTGAAATTAGAAACTCCATGATAAATCTAGGAAAGAAAGTTTCGACACTAAGATTGTGAGAAAGGTTATGAGATCACTCCGGATAGATTCAAAATGAAGGTAATGCCATTGAGTCATGCATTTGGAGACCTTGAGGATAGAAGAGTTAGTTGGTGCCTTACAAACTTATGAGTTTTCTTTGTCTAAACCTAGGAATCATAAGGATCTTGCCCTTAGAACTCTTAGAAAGAACTCGATGAGTCATCGATGAGGAACCAGACTATGAGAAAATAGCATTGAAGTATAGGCATAGATTTCCCAAGAGACTTGAAAAGCTAGAAGAGAGTTACAAGGATAGAAATGAAAGAGACCCACGTGGTCCAAAATGTTATGAGTGCTCGTTATGGTCATTTGCTAACCTCATGAGTAATAAACCAAAGGATAAAAAGGCTTTCAATATTACCATGAGTGACAGATGAGGAGGTTCCGATGATTCCCTAATTATGTAGCTTTTGGGATTTCCTATGATTCGATGATTCTAATCAATCGATGATAAGTCTCCTCGATAATGAATCAAATAGGGTTAGTGACCTTCAAAACTCCTTTAACAATTTGCAGGAAAATTTTTCTACAATTAGAAATTCTAACCTAAAACTTGTTAAGGATGTCAAGAATCTTGAACTTGAAAGGGATAATTTTGAAAGAATTGAGTGATTCACATGCTGTTTGCAATTCTCTGAAATATGAAAATCATGTGTTAATTGCTAAGAATAAATCCCTCCAAAATGATCTGATTGAAACTAGTGACAGATCTGCTGACAGATCTAGTGACTGATTTGGTTTAGGATTTGATAAAACTGCATCTTGTTCTTCTAACCATACCTCCTTCAAAGATTGTGTTTGTTAAACCATTGAAGTAGAAAATCTTCAGTCAAGAAAAGCCAGCAATTGTTCACTCAAATAAGGTAAGAAAGGTAAGAAAAACTATCTTGCATATCATGCATCTCACCCTAAGCCTAGAGTTGTGCATCCTCCTAGGAAATTACCTTCTCAAAGGTTTGTCCCTACATGCCACCATTGTGGAAAAGTGGGTCACATTCACTCATTGTTTTAATTTGAAAACTCATGTGTAAGAATAAAAATTTCGTACCTAGGATAGATTGTGAGGGTTTGGTCACAATGATAGAAGGAGTGCTATCTAGGTTAGACCTGTTTGAAAAAGTTCATAAACCTAGACCTAAGATCACTCAAGTGTGGGTTAGGAAGGATGATACCATTCACCCATTGAGGGGAGTGGTAATGAACTCACCTTATTTTAGGTGAGCCACAACATGCCTAGGACTGTTTTTCCTGTTTATCCTTGAGATTCCTAGAGCATGTTATTTTTGTTTATGTTTTCGCTTAATTTTTTTGTGTGCATTTTTTTGTTGTTAAAATTTTCAAAAGACAAAAATATGTTTAGTTAGTTGTTTTCCTCTTCCTTTGTCTTATGCACCTAGATTGTCCATTAAATTCTCATGTTGCCTTTATGGATTTAATTTCTTGCGTCTTGGAATGTTCTTAGTATGCATGAGATGAACTTTTGTTCAATGGACTTGTTATTGTGGTTACCTAAAGCCCGAGTTTACCTGCGTTTTGCCTATGCTTAACTTCTTGTGCACATTTAAGCTTATTTTTTGGGTAACCATATGAGGTTTTGACTAGTATTTGTTTTAAATTGACCATTTGCTAGTTGAACCTGTGGCTTAAAATTTCCGCTTTCTCGGTTGTGATAAGCACTACATGTTTAAGGACACTTTCTCATAGAGAAAAGAAACAAAATAGTGAAACAAATGAATCAAAAGATCACATTCCAAAAGGAAGTTATTTCACTTGTCAAACTTGTACAAATTGTTTTACAATGAGAAATGTATAGGATGAGAGTGGCTAGGCCCTAGTATGATAAGGTTTGACTTTTGATCAGATACTTGTCAAAACCTCATGGTGGTGAAACTCCAAGTTTTGATGGCTCACACACACTACACACAAGCATGGGTTGATGAAACATTTTTATTCATTGAGTTAAAACAATTTCAATGTCTGGTTGTCACTTCAAATCTCATGTATATTTTGTATATTTGGAGCATGCTTGGGTTATTCATTGCTGAATTTTCATGAGATTTTTATGGGTGTATCATGTGTGTTCATTTGACTTTTGAGGGAGAAACATGGTTTGATTTCCAGTTTCTTGTTGATTTTTGAGTCACATATTGAGGGGAGTTTCTATTGTTCATGATTATGCATTATCTCTTTGCATTTTATTCATGAGTTGAGTTTATTTTTATTTTTTTGTTCCACATGTGCCTTGATGCGCTTGTTAAGTGTTTCAGAAACATGTTACCTTTTGTCAATTTGTGACAAAAGGGGAGTTTATTGGGGAAATGGTTTGTTCCAAATTGCCAAAGGGGAGTTTGTTAGTTTGAAGTATTGGCTAAGTTTCGTGATCAAAATGAAAAGAAAAGAGCAAGCGTTGGACGGATTCATTGCCCGTTGGACGTGATGCAATCAAGTACTTCAATACTAAACCGAGAGTCGCTCGCATCCCGTTGTCGCAGCCTGCTCGCTTCAACGCCTACCGCAAAGATTGAAGAATGCGACGTGAGAAAGCGATGGAAACCTAGAAATTTCCACAGAATAGTGACCGTCCGACGCCCATCATGACTGGCTGACGGCCAACCTTCACGGCCCATCATCCATGTATATTCAAGTGACCGTCCGAACGGCCAATCTTCCCGTCCGGACGCTACCTACCTGTAACAGTTTTATTTGGATTCTAACTGTGTCCTAGGTTTAGGTTTTGTGGGGCTATTATAAATACACCTCTATAGAATGTTAGAGGTACGGATTTTCACCCCAGAGAGTTCGTGAAAGGCTGTAATTAAAGAGAGAAATATTGTGAGCCTTATTGTTCCTCTTAGAGGATCTTTGTTAGTTTGTTTGTGAGCGTAAATTGAGAAGTTGATCGGGAGGGTCCGGTAAAGGAGAATCACGTTGAAGAAGATTGTGAGCAAGGAGAGTTGAGGCTTGTCGATCTTACAGAGCCAAGGTCTTGCAAAGGGTTAAGTGTTCTTAGTGTCTAAATCTCTAGATAATCTTTTGATAGTGATTTCTGGGTTTCTGCCCGGAGAGGTTTTACTTTTAGATATGTTTCTAAAGGTTTCTCTTCTCACCAAAATCCTTTGTGTCTCGATTCTTCATATTTTGGTGATTGCTTGCTTAGATTTAAATATCCGTTAATTCCGCATAAACTGTGATATTTATCTGTTTAGGGTTTTTCAGATTTGATCATTGTCGAAACTAACTTCATATGATTTGATCTTGTAGATGCTTACTACAAAGGAAATCAATTATTATTATTTTTACATGTAATGTAAAATCACTTGTATACAATCCATCACTTGAAAAATGGCAACATACTTTGAAAGCAGCTATCTAGTTTCATATGAAGAGGCCAATTCCAATTCAGAACTCACCATCTTATATCAATGTTAGCCTTCTTACAACATTCAAAAGTGTTTCTAAAAACTTTTAATCTCCACCAACTATATAATTTTACAAGCAAAATGAATTCTATTGGAATATGTGCAAAAAAACGACTTCTGTTTTGTGGTGAATAAAAAAAATTGTTAACATTTGTAGTTCAAATAAAAATAAATGAATGAAATAATAAAATTCCTTGAATTTATCAGCTTGAAATACCCCCTAAAACTTCAAGAACTCTCAATTTACACCCTTGAACTTTTAATTGCTCTCAATTTGGACCCATCCATACAAATTAGGGCACAAAATTTTTTTAAAAAGATCAAAATACCCCCGATTTTCTATTTTTAAAAAAATAAAAAAACATTTTGGAAGTTGAAATTTTAAATAGTGAATTTTAAACGGTGACTTTTGTATAAAATTTCAACTTACAGATATTTTTTTTTATTTTTTTAAAAAATAAAAATCAGGGATATTTTGGTCTTTTAAAAAAATTTTGTGCCCTAATTTGTACGGATAGGTCCAAATTAAGAGCAATTGAAAGTTCAAGAGTATAAGTTGAGATTTTTTTAAGTTTGAGGGGATATTTCAAAACAGGTGGAAGTTCAGGGGGGTTCCATGAAGTTTCCCCAAATTTAATTCTAGAGGCAAATAGAATTCCAAAATATGACAGGAAAAATTTCTCACCCATAGAGCATTCACAGTAGGCTCAACAATTGAGCCAAACCACTAAAAACCTCCTCCATCAGCCTCAACAAACAACTCAGCAAATGGTGAGGAGCTACGATAACAAGAAGTTTGCCGAGCATTGTAGATCCTCAAAGAAACCCAAATATTATTAAAAAATTCGCTATTTCTCTCTCTCCTTAATTCTTTCTTCCTCTCTCTTCCGCCTCCTTCCGATTGTCATGCCTCGCCACCGACAACCCCACATGCTAAGAAAGAGCGCGCCATGACAACCCACATGCGAAGAAAGATCGCGTCGGCGTAGTCGATTATCGCCGCTTCCACTCCTCGCCAGACAACTCCAGCCCATCCCTGCCTTTTTCCCTCTTTCACCTTCGATTGCAAATGGATTTGAGGCCGGTTTTCAGTTCACTCTCTCTCCCGTGAGGTTTGAACTTCTCGTGGTGGGAAGGCCTTCACAATTCGTCTTCCCGTCAAGCAATGAAAGTGAAGGGAGCGGACACTGACAACAAGTTGGGTGTAAAGAAAGAATAAAAAATAAAAGAAAGAATAAAAAAAATATAAAGAAAGAATAGGAAAAGAATATTTAAATTGGTGTAAAGTTAAAATGCTGAGCCTGATGTGGATGCTTTAAAAAGACAAGTAGCTGGAATAGATAAAGGTGATTTTTTTTGGTTAAAATAGCTAACTATTAGCTGAGCCTACTGTGAATGCTCTAAGGTCTTCCATATGGTGATCCTTCAAGCAGCCAATATGATATTCCTTTGCAAATTAAGGAAACAATACACGTAATTAGGTATGTCAAAAAGCAAACTAGAAATGAATATAAACTGTCTGCTAACAGAACAATTTGACAATCACTCACATGGAAAATGGCAACAACCTTTGAAAGCAACTATCTAGTTTCAAATTTTATTTTTTAATATGAAAATGGGGAAAAGTCTAGTTTCACAAGAAGAGGTCAATTTTCAAGTAAGAACCCTCCATCTTATTGAACGTTAGCCTCCTTACATGATTCAGAAGTGATTATGGAATGGAAGCTTTTGTTCTCTGTGAAATACCAAATTCTCCAAAGCACAATGAATTCTATTACAATCTGTGCAACAAAACCACTTCCTTTTTGGAAATTTCTGTTGGATGAGTCTTGTTAACATTTGCAGATCCAATAAACAGAAAAGTAATTCTGGTGGCAAAAGAACAGCAAAAAATAAAAGAAGAAGTCCTCACCCCTTAGTCTTACATATTGTGTCCTTCAAACAGTCAACATCATATTCCTTTTCACGCTAATGGGTCTTCTAAAACCATAATCTAAAATAGCATCGAGTACCCACTTCAACTCCTCTGCATTTGCCACTAAAACATAATATCCCACAACTTTCAATCACACCTTGCAGCACGGTATCTCCAGGGACTTTAGCCTACAATACAAAGAGACATAATCAATATTCATTTATATGTATATATGTTGTATTGCCCATAAAGTAAAGAATCAACATTAGTTGGGTGTCCCTATAAAGTTGGAAAGCATTGGACCTGGTACCATTTGAGACAATTCATTGGCTGCATTTGTCATAATAATATATCATTTCTACAAATAACACAAATAGGCGCCTCTCTTACTACTTTTTTGCATCCCTCTGTTCCTCGGATACAATTCTATGCTTCTACGGCCAAATCACAATTTATGTGAAGCCTTCAATGGCTTCCTTATTAAAACATAAACATAAATTATTTCTTTGTTCATAATTTATTATCTGGTAAAACACTGCCCGAAATATAGGCCCTACCAAAAAATAGGCCTTATGTATTTCTTCCTTAAAAACAATTAAATAATTATAACACAAAGAAAAAAAAAAGTATTTTACAAAGCACTGATGGAATGAAGTATGAGATCAAAATGCTCAAAAATGAAATAGAAACCAGACAAGTATTTTAAATAATGTCATTCCTTTAAGAGAAAATAAGAGTCACAGTCTAAAGCAAGTTGCGGTAAAAAAGGAATTTACAATGCAAGTTCGCATGCTGTTGTGGCCAGAATTGATGATTGACAGAGATTTATAACAATGTTTCATGTTTTTCTTCTTAAAAAGTGTTTTGAGAAGAATTTTGTAGCTTGCTATGAAAAATGTGTTAGTGGTGAAGTTGGGGAAGTTGCCACATCTTAAATTGGTGAAGCTGGAGACTCTTGTAAGCGAAAAGAGCAAAAGGTACCGGTCTCAAGAGGTATTGCTTGATTTTGAGTTTCAAGAAGTGTTTCATATCTTAGTAATTCCGCCTGAAACTCATCAAAGAAAAGCGATTTTTCTTGAACAGCAAATGAAAAGTCTACTGAATATAATGTACCTGGTAACATAAAATAATTGTTCAAGGGCCAACATTTCTGCTGAAATTATGGCCAGTGGAAGCATCAAGATCAACAACGATTGAAAATCTTTCACCCACCCAAATGATTTGAAACACTTATATATGATGCCCAATCAGCATGAGTTTCTGACTCTGACTGGCTCACCTGTTCAAGTAAATGTAAATAAATTCAATCTCAAGCAGAAACAAATTTACCTCGCAGTTGCAGCAAGCACAAGAGATGAGACCAACAATTTCTGCCCACATCATAATATCACTACTCAGAAACGTTTTTAAGTTGTTCACCAATAGTTATCTACTTCGCCAACACAGAACAACCGCACAACATGTTTGTATGCTTAATCGGTACCAAAGTTTAGGGGAAATGGATCTGAAGTTATAAGGGATGCAAAAATGGAAGTAGTCGGTTTCTGCTTCAAATCAGATTAGGAAATAGTTAATTTTTAAGGGTTTGATTATGTATGAGCAACCAAAAAAAACAGAGCATGTCAAAAATCAAAAAAAGCAGAGAAATATCCAGAACAGAGGAGAAGAAATGAAGGAGAAAAGGAAGAAGAGAAGTTCCTCATTTGCAAATCATTCTCGTAGTGTTTACATGTGAAAGAAAGAAGCTTATATATGAGCTTACAATCAAATATCTAACTAAACTAACTAACTTATAAACAGAAAAGTTAGTTATTTAGTTTATACACGTGCTAAAAGAGCAAACCGAGAAGAAATAATCAAATATGCAAAATAATATATATTAATACCAGAGAGAATAAACCATATAAGACAAATTAGGTGGTTGAAAAGTGCACGTACCAAAATTGGGGACTAAGACTTTTCGCTTATTCCTCATATTTGTAACCAATCCGTATCTGTTCGACGTGAGCAATCTTGTGCCATTCTTTTCCTTTTTACATTGCAACTTTTCTTCAACAAAGGACATTCTTCGATTTCTAGAATAGAAAGGGAGGAGGCAGCCCTGTTTCGGCATACAATTGAGCTTAGGGCAGTTCAGATTCTCAATCTTGTAAGAGCATTGAGGTGTTGAAGCCCTTTCTTGTCCAAAGATTTCAAATTTGGAAAGTCCATATTCAAGGAGGTCACACTGGTGGGCAGCAACTGCTCCTCTGGGAAAGACTCCACAACTTCAGATTTGCCAAGATCATAATATTTGTAAGAAAAGGAGGTTCTGCAAACCACATCCCATATGAAAAGGGATCATAATTGTTTTCAGATTGGATGGCAACCCCCTTCAGGAAACGACTCAACTTTTGGGGTATGTGCATTTTGTCATGGAAGGAGTATGTGCATTTTGTCAGGAAGTGATCTCAAACTAACACAATCCTCAACCACAAACATTGTGAGTTTGGGGCACGCAATCCTCCTTTTGGAAAAGAAACAAAATTATGGCAATTAAGGATCTCCAAGGTGACTAAATCATGTTCATAATTTTCCGGAACTGTAAGAGATTCCAAATTGCTACACGACAAGATTCTCATGTTCATAAGATTTGGGAATAAATCTAATGGAATGGACTTCACAGAATCACAAACCCACAACGACAGTTTTTCAAGGGATGAATAGTCAAAGTTTGTTGGGAGCTCTAACTTCCCACAAAATTGAATGTCAAGGGATTTTAATGTAGAGGAAGAACATTCTTGGGAAGGGACACAAGTGAGTGACAGCTATAGATCACCAACTCTTGAAGACCGCCGTTGGAGTTGTCATTCCCTTGGTAGGAACTCTAGTGCATCAAATCTTCCAATGCTGAGCTTCTGCACTCCAGGTGGCCATTCATTTAACGAAACCCCATTACAATTATATAGACTCAAATTACGTAAAGCAGGAGCTTGGGAGTGGAGCCACCAGTTGCTGACAATCATCAATATGAAATCTGGCTAAAGAAGGAAGATGGATAGGCAACCCTCCTGTTAGTTTATGGCAATTTCTAATATAAAGCTCTTCAAGTTTAGGAAACCTACACCCTCATTTTCGTCACCAAAATAATTCCATTCCCCCCAGTTCAACATATTCTCGAACTTGAGAAATTTGAGGGCACCAAATGGCTTAGATGAAGAAGAACCGCTACCAAAAAACTCACGACCCACTGTAACAACTTCACTAAACCCAACAACACAGAGTTTCTGAAGAGAGCGTAGCAGCCCAAGGGGTGGCAAATTGTTGCAATACTTACAATCTTGTAGCTCAAGAGATGCTACATTAGAGAATGAAGGATGCCCTACCCAATCTGAAAAATTTTACCACCGTAGTATCTAATAGTGAGGCTTTTCAAGCTTGTATGGGGCTGGAGATTATCTAGTACACTTTTCTGACTTTCTGAAAAATTACTATCAGCATTCCATTCCAATACCAATTCTTCGAGGTACTTTTTATTCCTCAAGCTTGCATTCTGAGCATCACTAGGAGATTCAACATTTTGGAGCTCCAATATAGAAAGTGATCCCTGAAGATTTGTAAAATTTCCTAACTCTCCAATGGAAGTCCCACTACCTTTGCCGACGAAAAATTTAGTCAACGTCTGGAGGCATTTTAATCTACCCAAATGTATTGGCATCTCTTTTATGCCAGTTTCGGTAATATCAAGATGACGTAAACTAATGAGTTTCCACATATCTCTCGGCAATACAACAAGCTTTTGACAATGTGATAATCTCAATGTTTGCAAATTGCACAACTCGATATAGAATCAAGCGCCTTTGAACTTCAAAGGAAAGAGAGATCCAAGTAACGAGGTGTTTAAGTTTGCCAATTGACTGGCAATTCAGAATGTCATATATCTTAAGAAAGCACCAGTAAGCATCTTAGTGTTGGAAGTAAATCATGTACTACTTTTTACTCAAGTAGTAGAGGGCCAATTATAACTGACATATCTAAATGTAGGAAAGTGTGCAACTTCTTAGCTTTGTGAAGGGTCTCAAACTTCTTCAAGCTATGAAAAGGTTGTTTCAAAAAATAGGACAAGTGGCGAGTATTGTTTACTATCTCATGAGAACAACCATCCTCCAACCTTGAAGTAAATTGTCCAGATATAAATTTTGCTAAATCACTCACGAGATCATGCATTACAAAACATGACTTGTCATCTCTTGATTTTTGGAATAATGATCTTGATTCTAGAGTGACGAAATACTCATTTCCAACTTCTTGCATTGCTTTATTTTTCGGTTGTTGTAGGAACCCTTCTGTCATCCAAAACAAGATTAATTGTTCTTTTTTGAAAGCATAATCCTTTGGGAATATTGAACAATAAGCAAAGCATTGCTTTATGTGTGAAGGGAGATATTTGTAACTTACCCTTAGAGCTGGAATAATACCCATCTCATCAATTGGCAAATCCCATAATTCATTATTAAATATCTTATTCCATTCATCAACATCCGGCTTAGATCTCAATAGAGCACCAATTGCCTTGACAGCTAACGGAAGGCCTCCACACTTTTCCATGATTTTTCTACCTACTACTTCGAACTCTCCATGTACATTAGAGTTGCCAATGTGGAATGCATGTTTTGCAAATAGTGACCAACAATCTTCTTCTGGTAACTCCTTTAAATGATGAGACATTGTAGTAGCACGCATGACCAGTGGCGGATCCAGAAATTTCATCTATAGGGGGCATGTTTTTTTTTTTTAATGAATACAAAAAATAAAGTTGAAAGAAAATATAACTAACGGAATAAATGAATAAATTAAACAAAAATGTAATTATGTTCTAAAACATATAAATATAACTTACAATTTGTTTTGTCACAACTAGCGCTAATTCAATTATCATTGACAAGTCTTCGTACCTTAGAATCGCTGCATAATTTCTTTATTACTGATAATCTTGAATTTTTCCTTATCAATGTAAGTAATCAGATAATAATTCATCCATTGATCTCCCATTCGATTACGTAAACGATTTCTAACAATATTCATTGTTGAGAATGTTTTCAACAGATTCTTGTCACATAAAGCGTAATCAATGAATCCTGATTCTTGAATAACAATATAAATTTAATTACATATTTACAATTTTACATACTCAATTTTTCGTTGAAGTTATTATTAACAATAGTTGAATAGGCTAAATCCTGATTCCTGAATAGCAAATTAGCAATATAAATATTAAAACAATTAAATTAAAAGAATAATTTAAATCTAAATCTAAAATTTATTTACATATTTACATACCTAAATTTTTACTTGAAGTTGAAAAGTGAAAGAAAATTGAGGCTTAATTTCGTTAAGTTGAAAAATAAGAAAGTTAGAAGACTAGAAAATAAAAATTTAATCACTTTTGTTTTTTCAATTGTAAGTTGGTGGCTCAAAGCTTTTATTTTTCTTAGGGTTTATTGTTATGAAAATTAAAATAACATATTTTAATTTTTTTTTAGTTGAAAAGCTGGATGCAAAATCCTTTTTTTTTTTTGTTATTAGGGTTTATTGGCAACAGCCAAAGGCTCAAAGCCTTTTTAGTTTAGTTTTTTTTTTTTTTTTTAAATAAATTAAAAGTCATGGTAAATGCAAAGGCTCAATGCTTTTAGTTGCTGCCGCCAAATTTTTTAAAGGCCTTTGCTTTTTCTTTTCTTTTTCCTTTAACTTATTTGTGTCATGGACCCCACCTCCGACCCCTCAAAGACCATAAGAGTTAATCAACAAAACGCAGCGTTTGGACAATGGAATAAATACTGTTCATCATCTTCTTTATTCGATTCTTCTGAAACTGAAAGTGAGAATCTGAGGTTTTTAATTTTTTTTCAAATTTTCACTTATTAAAGGACATAATATAACTTAAGCATGAGGGTAGAGAGCATAATTATGGTTGAGAGAGGGCATTATAAGGGCAAAAAAAAAAAAAAAAAAACCATGATAAAGAAGATTTTTAAGAGTTGAGGGTGGGCATATGCCCACCCTCGACCCCCCTTAGATCCGCCCCTGCGCATGACTAATGCAACACTATCATTACGTGTTGTTACTAGGACCTTACTTCCTAGTGCCCCAAATTTGAAGGGTTTACATAGATCCTCCCATTCAGCATACTTCTCATTCCAAACATCATCTAAAACAAAGAGAAATTTCTTCCCCACTAAACACTCCTTTAATTTAAGTTGAAGTTGATCTAGATCCATGACAAAACAAGGTGACAAAGTTACTGCCTCCAAAATTGTTTTTGTTACCTTGAACACATTAAATTCTTCGGAAACACAAACCCATGCTTTAAGGTTAAAGTGCTCATTCACCTTGTCGTGATTGTATACAATCTGAGCAAGGGTGGTCTTGCCAATCCCCCCCATGCCAACTATGGCAATCACACCCATCTCATTGTTGTTGGCATCATCATCTGAGAGCAACATTTTAATGATTTCTTCCTTTTCATCATTCCTACCGCAAATACCGGATTCTTCAACTAAAGAAGTCGTGGAGGATCTTTCTGATGATTTTCCTCCAATACCTTCTCGTAGACCTAGAAGATCCTTTTGGCGTGCCAGATCATCTAGTCTTTCAAGTACTTCTTTTATCTTTTGCTCTATCTCCTTTACAAAAGAATTATGGAAAGCAAAGAAGGACTTTCGTACCTTGCTTGCAGTGGTTTGAAATTCAGCATCCAACTTGCTTCGCAATGATTCAGTAGCAACCTCATCCAAGACATCTTCTGCATCGTAGATTGCATCTTTCAGCTCATCAAGCCAGTCTTTCACGACAGGCTTTGTAACTTGCAGCTCCTCCGCGTCCTCAAGCACTGCAACGAAGGTCAGGAAAGTTGTCTTCAACTTCTTGAGCAGTCCATCGGAGAGTCTTCGTCGTCGAAAGAAGTCAACAAACTCCCCAGATGCCATTCTTTCGAAAAAAGCTTGAAGGAAGGGAGAGAGAAAAATGGTTGCAATCTCAGCCATGTTTTCTTGTTTGGAAATCAAAGGAATTGAAGGAAGGGGAATGCAAGTAGCAGAGAAAAATCAGATAGCAAGCTGAGTTTTAATTGCTTTAACAAGGAAGAAGTAGACTTAACTATTGGAGTGATGGACCATCTACCATTCCATGCAATATGGTCTACTTTTTCTTTTCTTTTTATTTTTTCGTTTTGAAATTAAAAAGGATAATGGTTGAGTTGAGAGCCTAATCTCGCATCTACCCTTCGCCTATTTTGTGATGTTTTGAGTAAAGCTTTTCCCTTCCCTCAAATCGTTAGGCATTTCGCTCCCCACTTATTTTGATACCCAATAAGTGTGGACAATCCAAGCATGAAAGAAAGAAAGAAACTTCATCGACATTTCCTTTGAAAAATAATTATTACCAACATTGCCTCAATCAATAATTGTGCAAGTGGACTTGCATTATCTTGTTCAAGTGGAAGAATAGTATCAACAAACAGAGACCACAATTAATTAGGACCACAATATTATCTTCTTCTTGCAATTGTGTTATGTAATAATAGGACCACATGATCACGGGAAAGCCACTCGGCTTAGAGTATTCATATCCGACTTAGGAAATAATTGGCTAAATTTTAGCTAAAAGATCACTTTAAAAAATATATATATATTTATTTATTTTAGCTATCAACTTTTTTAAAGCAACAACTATATCCAACATCTGCATTATCTTGTTCAAGTGCCACTCAATAGCAATTTGAGGAAAGATAATAAAATAATTTTTTTATTGAAGGAGAAACGATACACAGAACAAATTTTATATTAATATATGTTATGAATTGTTGAGTTACAATGCTCAGCAAATTTGCTACAATGGCAAACCATTGTTGACCAACTACAAAGAATTTAAGAGGTTCAATCTCCAGAGAATTCAAGCCAACATAGTATTATAATTTCTTGCCCTCTTTTCCGTTGGTGCCCATTGATAGAGGATCAATTCTGTTAGAATAGAATGGCAGCTCTTCAACCCATACACCTATCCAACTTCTACAGCTGTCCAACCCAAAAACACAGCAATTACAACCGAAACGTAAGCTTGTAAAGCAATACAAAACGCAAGGCAACACAAGATAAAATACAATACTAACCTAATAGATCTTTTAGAGGCCCACTACCTAATATATCCATTATAAGCCCACTAACCTAGGAAACCCATTAAAGGCCCACTGTATTATATCCCTTACATAATGAAAGCAGTAGCACAAACACTTCTTTAAACCCATTATCCAAACTTTGGAGACTTGATACAACCAACATCAGTTAACAATTATCCCCAATGTTAAAATATAAAGAAGGTTAATTAATGGTATGCCTTCCCCTCTAGAGAAGAAAAGCATGCTCGTTGCCACTGAGTCGGCAATAATAGAGCAAGGATAAAAATTCTCTCTGTTTCACTTGAAATAAAAAAGAATCATTTTACAATTAAAATTTAATGTTATCACATTTACAATATAAATAATGCTACACATTTAAATTTTGTTAATGACGTTATGTTGCATCAACTACACCATTAGATACAATATATATAAATAACATGGTTGGCCCTTTTAGAAACATACATTTACAACTTTGTGGATTAAGGTCACTTCTGAAGCATGGATTAGTAGGGTGTGAATAAAAAAGAAAACCACCTCATACATACAAAAATGTCAAAGCTCAACATTCCAGTTCCTAAGACATAACACCAAGACACTAAAATCTAACCCCCAAGGCTTCAATTAGCAGATATAAGTGAAATTTGAATTAAGTCAGCATCACAAGTTTGTAGCATAAAGAAAAACATATAACTAGGAAAACCAAGTTGCAGAGAAACCTAAATAAGTCATTTCATTAGAAGGGGCAAGGAATGCAGGTGCAGCCACCCCATAACAATCACAAATTCATTTCATTGAAAGGGTCAAGAAATCTAAAATCTCATAACAAGGGAAGGCTCCACAGATGAATAATTGCAGCCAACAACTCAACTCAGCTCAAATCAACTCAATCAAAAGTAAACTGCAAGAAAAAAGTTACAATAATTTTCCTGGGACCAATTCGTCACCTACATGTTCTCCAAGTAGTCAAACAAAACAACTCATTAGGTGCGATTCACTTCTTTCTTTTTACAGCTCATATTTTTACTCTGACCAAGAAATTTAAAGTAACATCAAAATATTTGCTTGTTTGCCCAATAAATGTAGAAACGATAAGAAAAAAAATCACCAACCACCGAAATCTCCATGTTGTGACAGTACATCAAAGATATTACCAAAAGCCATGATAGGTTCTCTAGAAGGTGTAATATGTTCCCAAATTAACATCAAAAGTTCAGGTGACAACTCATCAGAGCCCAAAAGTGTAAGAGATTCCATTACTGCTGTGAAGATCCTCAACTAGTTTAAATTTCAGTATTTTTCTCCACAAGCTTACATAAAGATGCACTGAATCACTTTTTCCAAAGACAATAGCCTTTTCTATCAAATCCAATAACTTCATGATTAAAAAGAAGCATAAATGGATTGTACTATATCCAATAACTTCATGATCAACACATACATTAGTTTTGTTTGGCTTGTGAGTTTCTATGCCACAGCACAGAAGCCAAGATCAGGTCTAAATGTCATGTCCTTATTACTTATAGAATAAAATGAAGCTCTTCAAGGTGGATATTTGAACTAACTTTAGATAAGGTGAAGGGCTCATCTAAAAGTATCAATCCCACATGCTTTACCACAAGTTGCACTGCCAATGTGAAAAATAACTAAAAGGACCAGCCATTTTATTTGCAGATATGCACTTGCAATCAACAACCATGAAAGCACATTGGACACCACCCTCAAATGCCGGGTGATCAAGACTCTGCCCAAATCAAATGGATTCTCATTGCAATTGTTTTGAGCCCCCAGTGACAAGGTTGACAAGAGAGCTTGCCAAAGATGTATTAGTCCATTTTGCCAATTGACTGACCAAAGTGTCTCCGGTGACTAAGTTTTGCGCATAAACCTGACAAAGAGGAAAATATGATCAAACATGTTGATCATAAGAGCAGAAACAGACATTGAGCAATCAATATACCTCGGAGCCATCAACTGGAACACATGCAGGAGAAGTGTTTGCCCCCAAAGTTCAAAAAGACAAACCAACAGGACATTTATACCATTTGGTAGCTCTCATAACATCTGCATAGAAGATATGGTTGTAACAGGGAGCCATTAGGGTACTAAATTCACAGGCAAAAGAAACTTGAAACAAAATAAAGAAAAAAAAGTGTCCTCGTCTAAGTGTAATTCAGCTTAAGACCATTCCAATAATGTGAGTCTAAGATACCACCGTTGGAGTCTATCATTCCTTCTGGTAGGGACTCTAGTGCATTAAATCCTTCAATTTTGAGCTTCTGCATTCCAGTTGGCGATTCCTTTAACAACATCTCATTACAATAGCTTAGCTCCAATTCACGAATAGCATGAGTCCTTGGGAGTGGAGACACCAGCTGCGGACATCCACAAATCTCTAGTTTGGCTAAAGAAGGAAGATGGATGGGCAACACTCCTGTTAGCTTAGGACATTTATGAATATAAAGCCCTTCAAGTTGAGAAAGAGCTCCACCTCCATTTTTGTCACCAAAAGAAATCCATTCCTCCCACTTCATCATATGCTCAAAGCTAAGAACTTTAAGGGCACCAAATGGCTTAACTGAAGAAGAATCGCCACCACAAAACTCACGACCCATTATAACAATTTCATCAAATCCAACTATAGAGAGGTTCTGCAGAGAGTGTAGTTGCCCAAGTGGTGGCAAGCTGCTGCAATATTTACAGATTTGCAAATGAAGAGACGCTAGTTTAGAGAATGAAGAGTGCCCTACCCAATCTGAAGAACTTTTTTTTTTTTTTTTTTTTTTTTCATGAATAAGAAACTTCATTAAAACACAACTCAAAAACAGAGCAACTCCTAAAACACAGTTACAATCCCTTTAAAAGGCTGATAAGAACCAACTAAAACAGGGAAAACAACTCCTCAAACATACAAGCCCTTACAAAGCCTGAGAAAAACAGCCAAAACAAGGAAAAACACAGTCTACATGCCAACATTACACAGATTTGCAAATGAAGCGATGCTAGTTTAGAGAATGAAGAGTGCCCTACCCAATCTGGAAAACTTATTCCACCATACTATTTGATAGTAAGGCTTTTCAGATTTGAATAGGGTTGGAGACTATCAAGTACACTTCTCTGACTCTTTGAAAATTAGTATGAACATCCCATTCCAATACCAGCTTTTCGAGGTACTTTTTATCCCTCAAGCTTGCATCAAAAGTCTCAGTAGGAGATTCAACATTTTGAAGCACCGAAATAGAAAGTGATCCCCAAAGATTTGCAAGTGCTCCTAACTCTCCAATGCAAGACCCACTATGATTATTCACAACAAATTTTGTCAATGTTTGGAGGCATTTTAATCTACCAAGTTCTTTTGGCATCTCATGCCAGTTTCAGTAATATCAAGATGACGCAAATTAACGAGTTTCCACATATCTCTTGGCAATCCAACAAGATATTCACAACGTGATAATCTCAATGTTTGCAAATTGCACAACTTACATATGGAATTGGGCAATTTTTGAACACTAGCAGAAGAGAGATCCAAGAAATGTAGATACTTAAATTTTTCAATTGAATGAGGCAAGTCAGCAATTTCCCATAGTTTGATAGAGAAAGTACCCGCAAGTATCTTAGTGTTGGCAATAAATCTTGTACTACTTTTTGAGTAATGCTACAAGTCCCTCCGTATCCCTCTTGAGTCCCTTCAAGAATGATGTGGCTATTAAAATCGTCATTGAGCTTGTAATTGATCATTATAGGATTTTGATTTAATGGTGATTTTAATAGCCACATTATTCTTAGAGGGACTTAAGATGGAAACAAAAGGGGTTTCTAGAATTATTCCTACTTTTCTAGTCAAGTGATAGTAACTGGACATATTTAAATGTAGAAAAGTGCGCAACGTCTTATCCTTGTGAAGGATCTTAAACTTCTTCAAGCTATGAAAATATTGTTTGGAAAAATAGGACAAGTGGCGAGTATTGTTTACTATCTCGTGAGAACAATCACCCTCCAACCTTAAAATAAATTGTTTAGATATAGATTTTGCTAAATCACTCACAAGATCATGCATTACAAAACATGACTTGTCGTCACTTGATGTTTGGAATAATGATCTTGATTCTAGAGTGAGGAAATACTCATTGCACAATTCTTCCATCGTTTTGCTTTTGGGTTTCGGTAGGAAACTTCCGCCACCCATAACAAGATTAATTGATCTTTTTTGAAAGCATAATCCTTTGAGAATATTGAACAATAAGCAAAGCATCACGTTAGATGTGAAGAGAGATATTTGTAACTTAATCTTGGAGCTAGAAAAAAGCTCATATTATCCATTGCCAAATCTCATAATTCACTATTCAATATCTTATCTCATTCATCAATATCCGGTTTAGATCTTAAAAAGAAGTCAACAAACTACCCGGATGCCATTCTTTCTAAAAACACTTGGAGAAAGGGAGAGAGAAATACGGTTGCAACCTCATCCATGTCTTCTTCTTTGGAAATCAAAGGAAATGAAGGAAGGCGAAGAGTCAGCAAAATCAGATAGATAGGAAGCTGTGTCTTATATCTATCGTACCGGGAGGAAAGGCCTATTCGAGTGATGGGCCCACCCGGGGCAGGGGCAGGGGCAGTACCCACTTGACGTTATACACCTTCTCTGTTGTGGACTTGAGCCAAGTCTTATAATTGGTATCAATCACAAATAGGACCCAGGTCCTAAAAGGCCCATTCGGTAAAAAAATTTCTAAGTTTTTATTTTTGTTTAAATAGTAATAAAAAAATATTAGTGTAATAAAAAAAACGAACAAACTTGAAATTGAAAATTTTCAACATTTTGATTTTTAGCTAAGATCAATCTGTCTCACTATTTGAGTTTGGCGAAAGCAACATTGGCTAAATCATCCATTGCTTTGAGCACTATTAACCGTCTCATCAAAACTAATTTTTAGTTATTTTGGTAAGGCAATTTGATGAAAATGCTTAAAAACTCTCATTTTTAGCCTTACCAATTTGATGAAAAAAAAGAAAAAGAGAAAAGACGGAGTTTGAGGTGGTTTGGCAAAGTTAAATTATCACCTATCCCAACAACTTAATTTAAACATTTAATAAAAACTTTAACAAGCCGACTTTAATTTGAAAACCAACTTTTTAAAATAATAATAATAATAAAGTGTAGCACTTAAGGCTTGAACTAAATAATTATTTCACTTCCAGTTGCACAATTATTGATGGAGGATACATGGCTGAACACTTGTAGATTGTCCATGAAATTTCTCTTTCTTTCATGAAATCAAGGTGTTACATAATATAAGACTTTGACGTCCACTTACAAAATTATAGATTGAGGCTATGTAGGTTGTAGATTGCCATCTCTCATTTTCAAAGGCAATATCCATGGAATTTCCTTCTTATTTTTCTTTCTTTCTTTCACGTTTGGTTTGAATTTCTCTTTTCTTTGGTTCATAGGGCCATTAATGGCCTTATTATCATGTGGATGTGTGCCGCTTTATATCAAAATTACATTTTTTTTGTTTTAAAAAAAAAAGCAATGTTAGGGTGATTGAAGTTGCACCGCAAGAATGTACTTCATTAAGGTCATGATCAAGCTTATTAGTAGCGACATTACTATCGCTACTAATAGACGACGCTAATACAAGAAAAATATAATTACTTTAGCTTGACTTTTTTAATGTTTATAGGTTTTGATGGAACAATACTATATTAATCACCCACATTTATGATACTTTTTTGGACTTACACTTATACATTCATCCCTTCACGCATTCTATCGCTCCTTGCCTCCAACAACTAATCATTGCTGCTTGCCTACAACTAAATTGTATGAATGACAGATTGTAGAGCTAGCTATAATAGTTGGTTGAGTAGTACAACTCACCTCTCCAATTTTCTCTCTCAAATGATATGAATTAAAGATCGACAAATATTGGTTACTTTTTCATTCATTCAGTTTGATTTAATAACATGATGTGGAGTGGAGTCCACCACAATTGGCCACATTCAATCCACAATTAATTTATGGTCTCTTTAGAAAAGGCCAAAAATGACATGATACTATTCCTCAAAAAATTTAACATCTCAATATTCTTACTTTTTATATCACATTAATCATTTTTTAATTTTCGAAAAATATCAGCTTAGCTATTAAATTATTTTTTGTTTGGTGAGGGAGTAATTAAGGGCTATAAATTTAACATGACATGCTATCCTTTGGTTTTGTCATCAGTCTATGACTTGTAGTTAAGATTGACCCAATCATCACTTACCTAATACGTTGCTTTTGCTGATATATATATAATTTGGCAAACGGCTTTCGGACGTAGTTTCATGAAATTTAAAGCGTGGGGGAAATTAGTTTTCAGTTCATGTGACCAAAAACCAACCAAGACTCATAAAATGTCAACTACGGCTTCAATCCAAACTCGTTCCAACCGCTAAAATTAACTTATCCCGGATACTAATTTTATTTTATATATATATTAATTTAATCTCTAATCTAAATATATTTCTCATTTTATATTATAGCCAAATCCGGTAAAATTTTTTTACTCGGTTCATGGCATTACTCATTTAATAGATTAAATTAAATTAAAAAAAAAAAAATTCTTACACCCAATTAAAAAAAAAAAAAACCTGTCCATTTCAACCTAATAATTTGTTAGACTAATTAAATTATCTCTCATTTTCATTTGTATGGTTGTCCCAAAGTGTTTGATGCCCACCACGGTTGAACTACACATCATAAATTTGATTTCCCAGCAATTAACCGACCATATTGCTGGTAATTCAGACAATTAATAGCAAATATCAACCTGAGACCTACTCGAGTAAGTAAGTTCCATAAAAATCCCTTTGAACCTACTCGAGTAAGTAAGTTCCACAAAAATCTGAAAGACTACACTAATCTCAATCTGCACATCACACTCTTATCGTCAAAACCACGCAACATTGGAATGTATCACCTTGTGTGCATATCCCCTCACGCAAAGCTTGTTGCTAACATGAAATCATGTCAATGCCAAAAATATATGAGCAAAATTTAATGGGTTTTTCTTGGATCGGTGATTTGTAATGGATATGCAATTGAAATGGATATTTAGTAAGATGGTGGATAGATAATAACAATGCAATATATTAAAATGATAAGAATAATTCGAGATGTTCAATCTCTTGAGAATTCAAGCCAATACAATATCATGACTTCTTGCCCTTTTTTCTGTTAGTGCCCATTAATAGAGGCTCAATTCTGTTTGAATATTCTAAGAGAATGGCAGCTCTTCAACCCATACACTGGCCTATCCAACTTCTACAATTGTCTTAACCCGAAAACACAGCAATTATAACTGAAACGCAAGCTTGTAAAGCATGGAAAGTAGGGTGTGAATAAAAAAGAAAACCACCTCATACATACAAAAATGTCAAAGCTCAACATTCCAGTTCCTAAGACATAACACCAAGACACTAAAATCTAACCCCCAAGGCTTTCAATTAGCAAATATAAGTGAAATTTGAATTAAGTCAGCATCACAAGTTTGTATCATAAAGAAAAACATACAACTAGGAACACCAAGTTGCAGAGAAACCTAAATAAGTCATTTCATTAGAAGGGTCAAGGAATGCAAATGCAGCCACCCCATACTAATCACAAATTCATTTCATTGAAAGGGTAAACAAAGCTAAAATCTCATAACAAGAGAAGGCTCCACAGATGAATAATTGTAATAAACAACTCAACTCAATTCAACCTTAAGGAACGGTTAAAAACGAATACATTCCTCACTTCATACCAAAACATCAATTCAATGGCATTAATTTTATCTATAATGAAACTCATTAATAGCAAAAGCCAATAACATTCACATATAACCATGAATCATAACAAGAAATGCTTCAGAATCTCCACCAAATAAACCAAGGGAACTCTCTTCCAAAGTCAAAAACATCTTAATTACCTCACTACCCCCAGACTGTAGCCCAGCTTCACCTCTTTGAACCATTCAAAGTAAAATCAAAATCTTTGCTTGTTTGCCGGCTACATGTAGAAACAATACGAAAAAAAAAAAAACCAAAATTTATTTCATTGGAGGGTCTTAAATCCATCACCAACAACCAAAAATAAAGAAGTAACAAGTGGGCAAAGCATTCTGTTTTATCAAACACCAAAAACTTCAGTTCACTCAAATGCAGCCTTGATTTAACTGAATGAAACTTGCAAACAATGCAAGCCAAATCCACATCAATTTTAAGAAAACGAAGCGCAAATATTATCCTCGCGTTAGCACCAAGCCCAACTCCTTAACTCCATTGGGAAAGAGGATCGATTCCCCACATCAGATGCACACACTAATTTCAATATACAAAAGGCCAATTAAAAAAAAAAAAAAAGGTTAATAGTCTCTTTGGTTGCCCAAAGCATTGAATTTTGCACTCCATATGCAATTTTGTTGGTGCACGATTCCCTTAAGTTCGACACTTGTCAAATCTTAACATTGAAAATCATTATTTCAGGTATTTTTGTTCTGAAAAATTTATGGAAAGTTTCTAAAATTTGAAGTAATGCATGTTTGGTACTTGTAAAAACATTTTAAATAAAAGGCTCACTTTTGAATTTTGATAACTTTGTGCCATTCAATTTAAAAGCAAATCAATCAATCTTAGAGAGAGAGAAAGAGAGAACTCTTGAAGACCACCGTTGGAGTCTTATCATTCCTTCTGGTAGGGACTCTAGTGCATTAAATCCTTCAATTTTGATCTTCTGCATTCCAGTTGGCAATTCCTTCAACAACATCTCATTACAATAGCTCCAATTCACGAATAGCATGAGTCCTTGGGAGTATTTTTTGTCAAATAATCAAACTTCGGAACAAATTTTGCAATTTTCCAAAAACACATATTTGAAGATGCCCAATGGGCCAAATTGTGAGCTGCATTGCTTATGTTATGAAGGATTTTAAAAGACTGATATCAATATTTGAAAAAGATGGAGAATCTAGCAGATGTTCTCAACAATGGACGATGAGTAATACTAAAAGAAAGACTCATATCCTCTTTGTCCTTCCAAAGTTAATGTAGCTTTTAAAATTACTATTTGATCAAAATTCAATATTATTCTATTACAAATTCAATTTTAATTTTAGAATGACACAAAAAAGACATAAGTCTTCATTTTAACATTACTCATGGATGACTCCTCTCACTACAAAAAATCAATTTTTTAGTAACTTGACCAATGACCATTGGTAACATTTTGGAGGCAATCAAAACATTACTAACGGAAGGTAACGTGTTAGACACGTTACCATTGGTCAGTTACTAAAGTAACAGTTGCTAATGGACCAAATGGTAACGTTTCAACAGTGAAACGTTACCAAATGGTAACGTTGCACTTTTTGAAATGTTACTATTAGTTTTTTTTTTTTGGACACCGTTAGTAATGTTTCAAAAAGTGAAACATTACCATTGGATTTTTTTTTTTTTAAAAAATTTTCAAGCTCCGTTGGTAACGTTTCACTTTGAAACGTTACCAATAGAATTTTTTTTTTTTAATTTTCAAGCTTCTTTGGTAACGTTTCAAATTTGAAACGTTACCATTGGAATTTTTTTTTTTTTTAAATTTTTGACTCCGTTGATAATGTTTCAAAATTTTAAATGTTACCCCATTAGTAACGTTTAAAATTTATAACATTACTAAAGGTTAAATAATAATTAAAAATAAAATAAAATTCCGTCACACATTTTCTCCTGTCATATTTTCAAATTTTGAATTCCAACCACATGCTGTGTTGACCACGCAGTTCTTTTCAAATTTTGAATTCCAACCACATGTTCCACTATCTTCTTGTTTCTTTTTTTTTATTATTTTTTTCTCCCTCGCCGGCCACGCAGCCATCTAGCCGGCAATATTTTTTTTCCCTCGCCGGCCACCCACCCCATCTCGCCGGCCGGTGATATATTTTTTTTTCCCTCGCCGGCCACGCACCCCATCTCGCCGGCCGGCGATATATATATATATTTTCCTCGCCAGCCACGCAACCCATCTCGCCGGCCGGCAATATATAATTTTTTTTTCTCTCGCCGGCCACGCACCCCGTCTCGCCGGCAATTTTTTTTTCTGGCTCTTCTGTTTCTCCCACCCAACCGCACAGCCTCCAGCAACTGGTTCTTTCAACGTCTGCTTCGTCTCAGACGACGGTGCCGTTGAACCCGGCGTCTGCTTCCCTCTCCCTCTCTCGCCCCAAGTCTCTGCTCTCGCTCTCTGCTCTCTCCCTCCGTTTCAGTGAGAAGAAAAATAAGAAAAGAAGAAGCAGGGGAGAAGAAAGAAAGGGAAAAAGGAAATGATGAAGGGAGAAAGAATAAAATGATGAACCAGCTGTGAGAACAAAATGATGAGAGAGACCAAATGATGAACCAGCTAGTAGAGAAACAAATAAAAAGGGGAAAAGAAGAGAGGTGCGCGGGATGAATGAAAAAAAGAGGGGAAAACAGCTGTGTACGTGGGATGAGAGAGACAAGAAGGGGGAAGAAAAAAAAAAAAACAGTAACGTTTGGTAACTTTAAACGTTACTTATAGGGTAACGTGGCACATGTGCCACGTTACCTTTTGAATTTTTTTTTTTGGTTTCATTTTTGGTTTCATTTTTGGTTCATTTGGTTTTTTTTTTTGCTTCATTTTATTTCTATTAGTTGGACATTAGTAAATATTAACTACATATTAATTATAGTACTAATTAACTATATATATTAAGTATATTACTAATTAACTATATATATTAAGTATATTACTAATTAATTATATATTTATTATAGAACTAATTAATTTTAGTACTAATTATAGTAGTACTTAATGACATATTAATTATAGTTCTAATTAATTATATACTAATTATAGTAGTAATTAACTATATATTAATTATATTACTAATTAATTATAGTACTAATTAAGAATATATTAATTATAGGAAAAAAATGAAATGAAGGAAAAAAATGAAAGCAAAAAAAAAAAATACCAAAGGTAACGTGGCACATGTGCCACGTTACCAAGTTGGTAACGTGTCACACTTGCAATGTTACTAATGGAATTTTTTTTTTTTTTGGCTTTCATTTTTTTGCTTCATTTGGTTTGTATTTTTTTTTTGTTTGCTTTTATTTCTATTAGATGGACATTAGTAAATATTAACTACATATTAATTAATTAGTAATATACTTAATATATATATAGCTAACTATATATATATTAAGTATATTACTAATTAATTATATATTTATTAAAGAAATAATTAATTTTAGTACTAATTATAGTAGTACTTAATGACATATTAATTATATACTAATTATAGTAGTAATTAACTATATATTAATTATATTACTAGTAACGTTTGAAAATTCAAACGTTACGAAATGTTAACGTTTGACTTTTCAAACGTTACCAAACGTTTTTTCAAATTTTTTTTTAAATGTCCATTAGTAACGTTTTGAAAATTCAAACGTTACTAAATTAGTAACGTGTGAAAATTCAACACGTTACTAATCACTCATTTTTTTGTAGTGTCTACTTTATCGAAAGGGGACTATTAAGGATGGTGTTAACAACATCGGCGGCATATCAATGGCAGCATTGGTGGCATATCAATGGTGTTAGCCACATTACAATTAATATGTAAGGATGTGCTATAATTAAATTAATTAATTGGTATCAATACAAATGAACAACAATCAAGCCTAAGAAACTTGCTAGAATCTGCAAACACTAAATCAAACAACTCTTTTATAAAGCCTTGAATAGAAATATAGGAAACAGAAAGAGAAAATCTCTCTAAAGTATTCTTATTCATAAAACTGAACAACAATAACAACTAGGCGGTCCAACCAGTCTTATTGTGCTTAAAAGAATTTAGGGTTTAACGTTGAAAGTAAAATTACAAAATAGTCTTTATTAAGAAATGTCACACCTTCACTCAAGCCAATGTCGTGGAAGGGTCGTACAAAGTTTCTGTCCTATAATTAGTCACATTCTTGCTCGACCCAAGTTCGAGCAGAGGTTACACATGATTTGTTTATTGCAAAGTCGCAAATTCCCACTCCATAATGAAAGAATTTGGATAATCTCTGCTTTGGTTAACTTACCAAATAACAGAATAGTTGCATCTATTTATAAGCATGGAGGTTTGGAGGATTAGAAGCAGTATATAGACAAACAAAATGCAAAGGAAAGTTTTACATGCAAGTAATACACAGGCAATGCAAAAGAAGAAATTGAGAGGACCGAAGGTGGGCTGTGATGAGTTGCAGACCAGCTGATAGTGTGCTGAGATGAGAGGCTTGTCAGAAGTAATTCAGGCCGTGAATCAATGAGCTTGAGTTCGCAGCATGATTCAAGGAGAAGAGGCTGCTGTTATGAGTTACTGTTGTGAGCTGATGTGAGGGAGCAAGTCAGCAAGAAATCTTGAGATTTTTAGTGAATGCTTTTGCTGATTTTTCAGCTCCAGCATGAAAAATCAGCAAAAGCATTAGCATGCAGCTCATGCAACTCATGTTTATCCTTAACAAAGAAGCCTTCCCGCTTTACTCAAGAATCAAGATCCATTTGCAAGTTGGGCCTGCATCACTTCCCCATTTTCACAAAATTTTCGTGGTACTCCCAATACCTGAGCACCAATAATTCAATTCTGAACTTCAAGCACAGTTGTTCCTCGGAAGATCACCATATGGCAATGCAACAAAAAAAAAAAAAAATGTAAATATTAATCTTAACTTCTTTGCGCTCCCAAACAACAAACAGAATGTAGAAAAAACAAGTACCTCATTTTGGTCTAATAAAATCAAAATTTTGTCCATAATGACTCAGCTTCATCAGCCAATGGTATCACATGGTTCTGAATGCAAGTAAACAAGGACTGAAGGTAATCCTATAACAACAGCATTCATCAATTTAGAATAGGTTGCCACCATCCGAAAAAGGGAAAAGAAAAAATCCCATCAAGAGATGAAAAATATAACTTGTCCTTGATAATTAGTATTTGTTGCTACTAGAGGGAGCTCTACCACTTCCTTCCCAAATATTATGGAACATTTCAGTTGACACAACTGATTGGCTGCATCATCTTTTTTTTTTTTTTTTAAACTGATACTATGTGAGAATTTGCAGATGTTGTACCTTGCACAATTAATAATGTAACGAGTTATCTCATTGTCAAAACTAAGTTCATATGATGTGGGTTTTTTTGTTGTTGTTGTTGTTATGGGTTTTTATTTTTTTTATTTAACATGTAATGGAAAATCACTTGTATACATAGCAATTAACAATGAAAAACATGAAAAATGGCAACATACTTTGGAAGTAAGTATCTAGTTTCATATGATGAAGCGGCCAATTCCTATTAATAAGTCACCATCTTATATCAATACTAGCATCCTTACAACATGCAGCACTGAGTTTGGAAACTTTTGATTTCCACAAACTACATAATTTTACAAAGCATAATAGATTATGCTACCATTTGGTCTTAGATTCATTATGCAGAGCAACATTTTTGTTTTTCATTTTCATATACAAAAAAGTTAAGGCCAAAAGTAAATAATGAAGCATGTATGGTATAGAAACTATTGATGGCAAGAATAATAATTATAGAACTCACATAATGACCATCCACTAAAGTCAAAATCTGGAGTTTTGACAATAAGAACGTATCTCTTGGTTATCTATTCTTCAGGATCAAGTCTAACATCCCTTCTAGCTGCCACAACATTAACATTATTCTCTACACATTTTTCTTTTTGGAAGACATTCTGGTGATATTTATAGGAGCACACTCTACAATTGGCCCAAATAATAAACATCATAAATGCAACTCAAGCAAACTGAAGCAAGATGAATGACAAAATTAACCCAACTTGTGTCCACTAAGCATTGATCAATTAGAAGAATAAGAAATATTGCCCATTCACTAGAACTGTCACAAAGAACCGAACCTCATTCAAATTCCTTATTAAAATGACAAATAAGCTTGGGCTGCATCACAATTTCACAAAATTTCAGAAGGTGAAATAACCCAACCATGCAGCATGCATCAAGAAAGTTAAGGTCATTTCTGACATTCTTCTCAGAAAATAGATGTTCCTTTGAAGATCAAAAAATTGTAATTTATCTAAATATGAAATATTGACTACAAAGATATTATAAATTCTCAATTCTGCACTCCCCAACCCCAATTTTGGCATTAAAAGTACTTATCCTCATCTTGGTTTTAATAGCAACAGTTCAAATTTTTCCAATCTTGCAATACACAACTTCACAAGCAGTATAGCAATCATTTTAATTAGTCGACAATTTCTCTTTTCATGAAGCAAGCAATAAAATCTGTTTTGAGAGAGAAGCAATTCTATGATCCAATTCTGAGTTTTAGAACCATAATGAAGGTAAAGTTCAAACAACTAGTGCGGTAATTTGAGAGAGAAGCAATTCATGCACCTTGCCTCAATATTATTGTATGTGGAAAACCCCAAACGGCCCAAATTTAAGATATCCTTAGACACACCATAATCCATTTGAACCCAACACCTATCTCATCACCACTATACACTAAAACCACTTGTGCCAAGGCCCAGGAGAGAACCTATACTTGTAGTTTCCAAATACAACCTCAACTCCTTGATGGGCCATCTTTCCTATGTATGTGTATCTGTTATAAATGCTAACTAGTAGCTTCATTTCATGAATTTGTCTACCAATGGTATAGTACATGTTATTAGTAAATAGTATGTTAATTCAATATGTGATAAAATGTAACAAATTATGGTCATAACAAGCTTTACAGTTCAAGATAACATAACATATAAGCACATTCTACCCAGCAATGCCAGAAAAAGGTCATTCAGGTGACGACATATAACCACAGTAGCAGGAAATAAACTCTAAGAATGCGTACCTTCACTAGCATTAGCTATTGAGCAAGGCTAAGTTCAGACATCGAATTCCCATTGTTAGTTTTAGGAAGATGTCCTGTAATTCATTAGAATAGCCAAAACGTCACATTTTCTTTTTCTTTTTTGTTTTTTTATTAACAGCCAAAAAGGAAGGCATAACTACCTACAACCACCATAAATAATTAATGGGTCTTCTAAAATACCCACTTCAAATCAAGATGGAAGGCACACTAGCCTACAGTACGAAGACATAATCGATAATCTTATATATGTATGTATACTAATGATAAAGAAAAGAACCACATTGAAAACTTACCCGCACCTCTTAGTCAACAGATAATGTCACCATCTAAGTCTAGATTCGGTTTCTCATCTCAACATTTTGATAATTGAAGGTATCAGAAACAACACCAGCTTCCAATTGGTTCTATGCCGGTTAGATATCAAGAAGCCTGTCATTTTGTCACCAAAAATCAAGTCAGCCACCTTAAGAAGGATCACATGTACAGTACCCACAAGAAACTCGTCAGCTGTCATTGATTACCTTTTCCCATGTAGCAGCTTTCAGGAGAAAAGGTATTGAATGGTACACCCAACTTCCACAAAGAAGAGAAAGAAACAGGCTGCCCTTTCCACCGTAGTCTCACAAAACCATCCTTCTCTTCCATTCTCGTCTCCCAATTACTATTGTACTTCCTCAACAGAGCTGGAGCACCATCCATGGCATCCTCTCCAAACACCTC
The DNA here is from genome assembly GCA_013348765.1 of Carpinus viminea. Taxonomy (NCBI): domain Eukaryota; kingdom Viridiplantae; phylum Streptophyta; class Magnoliopsida; order Fagales; family Betulaceae; genus Carpinus; species Carpinus viminea. Next base: position 27,983,673 of record CP054668.1, read on the forward strand.
TTCTACAAACCCACTTTTCTTTCCCTTCGTTCATGTCTCCCGTGTTCGTCAAAGCCTTGGCTGCCTCTACTTCCACTTTTTATTCTTTCCTCTGTTTGTTTACATGATTTGATCCCAAGCATATGACACTGGTTATTCGCAATAAAAAGTGACCCTATAAACAAGGAATTGAGAATTAACGGTAAAATCAAGATTTATAGAACATACCAATTCTCGATGGAGATGCCAATAATTCTGGGCTGTGACTTGACTCAACTGCTTATGTAAATGAATAAATTGTCAAGTGGGTGGGGGTAGCAGTCTGTTTTATCAAAGATAGCAATTAACCAAACCAAAAATCAAGAGGTTAAATTATAATCAGTAAATTAAGTGGTTGAAAAGTGGTGTACCCTTGCTGTTCGACTTTGGCTTATTCAATGAAATCGTAATCAATCCATTTCTGTTTGACGTGAGCAATCTTGCGCCATTTTTTTGTCAACAAAGGACAGTCAGAGATCTTTAGAATAGAAAGAAAGGCAAATCTATTCTAAAAATTGGTAACCTCAAGGGTTTTCAATGTAGAGGGAAATCTAACCTCAAGTGAATCACAGCTACTGATCGATAACTTTTGAAGACAGCTGTTGGAGTCTATCGTTCCCACGAAAAGGGACTTAAGTAAGATACAGTACCTGATGTTGAGAGTTTTTAGTGTAGAGAACAGGCAAAGGGATGTAAGAGAACAGTAAGGCCTCCCAGATGTTGAGGAGTTCTTGTGATTTTTATGAGTATCCATGCATAGGCAGTGCCAATAAGGAATGTGGGAAGGATGTTCAGTAAGTAGCATGAAACACCTATAGATTAACCAAAAGTTAGCAAAAGTGAAAAGGAAAAACGAAAAAGAGGGAGGGGAAGAACTTCAGAAGTATGGCAGAGCTGAACTCACAAGGTTGCCAAACTGTCTAATGTAATTGTATCAGCCAGGTTGCTGAAAATAAGTGGAGGACTGAACACAAAAAAGACAATCTACATTTAGTCCTCAACTTCAAAAATAGAAAAGGAGAACTAATACAACAGTATACAAGCCAAGTAGGCATTAAGACAATTTGATCATATTTTTTTACTTAGTAGAAGAAAAACCATGAGAATTGAAAATCAGCATACATAAACTACCAAAAAACAAAACTTTTTTCTTAATAAAAGTAACTAAAAACAACAGTACCCCTTTGGTGAGAACTGGGGAGGAGAGATCAAGACAAAGACACAGTTCAAGCCTTCAAGAAGACTTTGAGGCTTGAAATTTTAATAACATTGCATAAAAATTGGATGACCATATAGTTGATTACAATGAAATAACTCTATAGATTAGTAGCCAACATGCTTGACATAAACAAAAGAACTAAAAGAATAAAAAGAACATGAGTAAAGAATGCTTAAAGATGAATACATTTCTCACTTCATACTAAAACACCAATTCAATTACATTAATCTTATCTAAACGCATACCCACATAATGAAACTCATTCACAGCAAAAGCCAATCACATTCACATATTACTATGAATCATAACAGGAAATGCCTCAAAATCTCCAGCAAATAAACCAGCAAAACCGACTTCCAAAGTCAAAAACATCTATACATAAGAAAAGCTAAGCAGTTCCTACAAGGAGTTAGGCAATGATTGAAGGTACAATCAACTCTTTGAACCATTTAGGCAGAAAAAAACTAGGTGAAAAACAGAGAAAGAGGAAATTATAACAGAACTATCCATGATGCTGATTCAAGGATCATAAAAAACAAATAGTTTAATCACGCTACATAAAATGATTGGCAAAGAGTCTAGTGGAACTAAAACCAAAATTACTATCCAAAAGTTATAAGAAACGAAATTACTACTAGATAGTAGGTTGCCCAATACACAATCCACAAACATTTTGGCTTCCAGAGGAAATATTTAATCTTCCAACGGCCATTAGGGGCAGAAAATATAAGATACTAGAAATTTACAATCCATGAGTGTTGTAACTATTTTACTTCAATCATAATTCAAACTCTTTCATATCATCAAGTCATCACCCACACATGTTCTAAGTAATCAAACAGAACAACTCATTGGACACGACTCACTTCTTTCTTTACACAGTTCACATTTTTACTAAACTAAGCAATTTAAATTACAATATAAATCTCTGCTTGTTTGCCTGTTACATGTAGAAACGATAAGAAAAAAAAATCAAGGATCTTAGGTCCATCACCAACCAAAATCAACTGAACCCTACAATTTTTAGGCGTAATATAAAAAATACATTACCAAGCAATAATACAACACAAGACGTAACATCTATAGAAGACAAACAAATCACTTTCTGCTCCATTTGGCTACCGAAAAATCATGAGAGATGACAAAAACAACCAAAACCCTTCAATACACATTAAAGTTAATAAGACAAAAAATAAATACCACATGAAAAGTCAAAAGAATAAAATTCTTGATACATAGCAGCAAGCAAATATGACCCACAGTTTTATCACAAGAAACTAGTCAATCACAAAACATGTAACAAGAAGTAATCACTGGAAGGCCCTTAAGTTTCAATTACGTTGAGAAAGAAGCTAAAGTGGAAAGCTAAGACAACTTGTTCTTGTCAAATTTCGAAATTCCTTTCTAGACTTTGGGTGGACCTGGTCCACAGAGGTCTTGCCAATTGATTTTGGACATCAATTGCAGGACCTCTGTGTAGCCAACACCACATAATTTGACCCCAACCACCCAAATGATTTGAAACACTTATATACAATGCCCAATCAGCATGAGTTTCTGACTCTGAGTGGCTCGCCTACTGAGTAAATGTAAATAAAATCAATCTCAAGCAGAAACAAATTTACCTCACAGTTGCAGCAAGCACAAGAGATGAGACAAACAATTTCTGCCCACTATATAATATCACTACTCAGAAAAGAAAATCCAACATATCAGTACTCAGTTGCATCAAATTCCCATTGTCTGTTTCAGGCAGATGTCCTGTAATTCGTTAAACAGCCAAGAAGTCACATTTTCTTTATTTAAACAAAAATCAAGAACTTATGCTGATGAACTTTATAACATAACAAACAGGATGCAAAACAAACCTCCACAATTCAGAACGAAGCGGTAGATTTCTTTGAAGAATAACCATAGAATTTCAGACAAACTCTTCTACCAATCCAACGAAGCATTTACACATGCATTCATGACATTACAAAGAATGTTCTCCTCCAGGAAAATATATGCAAGTAAACAGGTTTTGCACTTTCCACAGGCAGCACGAACAACACATAACAACCTACAGTCAACATAAAAACACCTCTGCATTTGCCACAAAAACACAATATCCCAGTACTTTCAATCACACCTTGCAGCCCAGTGTCTCCAGGACTCTAGCCTACAATACAAAGAGATGTAATCAAAATTCATATATATATATATATATATATATGTATGTATGTATGTATGTATGTATGTATGTGAACTACGGATAAAGAAAATAATCACCACTAAAAAATTTACCCGCACCTCTCAGTCAATAGAAAATGTTGCCATCTAAAACCAGCTTCAGTTTCTCATTTCAATATTTGATAATTGAAGGTATCAGAAACTGCACTAGCTCCCAGTTGGTTCAATGCAGGCTAGATATCAGGAAAACTGCCAATGTTTACCATAAATCAAGTGAGTCACCTTAACAACAATCAAGCAGTAGCCACAAGAAAATCCTTTTCTATCATTGATTACCTTTTCCTTTATAGCTGCTTTGAGGAGAAAAGGTATTGAATGGTAATTCAAAGCGTACACTTCCAAGAAATGAAAAAGAAACCAAAATTTCCCCGTTTTGTTGATTTCGTACCACACTTTTACAAGGTTCACAGTTTCCCACTGAACTTTCAGTACCTATTTATGCATAACAGATTGAAGTGGAAAACCTACACAAACGTGCAAATAAAGATAACTTAGTTTGTCATAGAGGTAAATGTCTGAATCCAATTAAACAATTAATGAAAGTGCTAAGCTGGTTTCTAATCAGCTACAGATGTTTTTGACAGAAATTAAAAGCATGCATTGAAAAATAGCAAACTAGGCTTCGTTTGTTTCCAAGTACCCATTCATGGATCTTTTAAAGTAAATTCAACTTAATTTGCGTTATTAGATGTTTTCTTTTCATGTAGATAATTTTAAGTTGTTCACCAATAGATCAATCTCGCCAACATATTTGTGCTTAATCGGTACCAAGTTTAGAAATGGATTTGAAGTTATAAGGGATGCAAAATGGAAGTAGTCAGTTTCTGCTTCAAATCAGATTAGGAAATAGTTAATTTTGAAGGGTTTGATTATGTAGAGCAACCAAAAAAAAAAAAAAAAAAACAAAAAAAACTAAACTAATTAATCATAAACAGAGAAGTTGAACCCTAAAATAATTAATCAAATATGTTCAAGTGGTGAAGTGGAGCATTCTGTTTTATCAAAGATAGCAACCAAGCAGATTAAAACCAGAGAATAAACATATAATTAATTAGGTGGTTGAAAAGTGCACGTACCAAAATTGGGGACTAGACAGACTTTTCGTTATTCAATTAATTTGTCATCAATCTCTATCTGTTCGAACGTGAGCAATCTTGCGCCATTCTTTTCCTTTTTACTTTGCAACTTTTCTTCAACAAAGGACAGTTGTCGATCCTAGAATAGAAAGGAGGAGGCAGCCCTGTTCCGGCATACAATTGAGCTTAGGGCAGTTCACTGATACTCAATTTCAAGAGCATTGAGGTGTTGAAGCCCTTTCTTGTCCAAAGATTTCAAATTTGGAAAGTACCATATTCCAAGGGATGTCAGACTGGTGGGCAGCAACTGCTCCTCTGGGAAAGACTCCACAACTTCAGATTTGCCACTGATTCCAATAACAGTAAGAAAAGGGAGGTTCTGCAAACCACATCCCATATGAAAAGGGATCTAATTGTTTTTCAGATTGGATGGCAACCTCCCTTCAGGAAACGACTCAACTTTTGGACAATTATGCATATAAAAAATCAAGAGACGGAAGGAGTATGTGCATTTTGTCAGGAAGTGATCTCAAACTGCCACAACCCTCAACCCAAACTTGTGAGTTTGGGGGCACGCAATCCTCCTTTTGGAAAAGAAACAAAATTATGGCAATAACTGATATCAATCTCCAAGGTGACTAAATCATGTTCATAATTTTCTGGAACTGTAAGAGATTCCAAATTGCTACAAGACCAGATTTTGATGTGCTAAAGATTTGGGAATAAATCTAATGGAATGGACTTCACAGAATCACAATTCATCAACCACAGTTTTTCAAGAGATGAATAGTCAAAGTTTGTTGGGAGCTCTAACTTCATACATCTATCAATCCAAAGGGTTTTTAATGTAGAGGGAAGAACATCCTTAGGAAGGGACACAAGTGAGAACAGTTACAGATCACCAACTCTTGAAGACCGCCGTTGAGTCTATCATTCCCTTGGGTAGGACCTAGTGCATCAAAACTTCCAGGTGGCCATTCATTTAACAAAACCCCATTACAATCAGCCTCAAATTACGTAAAGCAGGAGTCCTTGGTGGAGCCACCAGTTGCTGACAATCATCAATACGAAATATGGCTAAAGAAGGAAGATGAACCGGCAACCCTCCGGTTAGCCTGGGGCAGTTCAGAATATAAAGCTCTTCAAGTTTAGGAAAGCCTACACCAGCATTTTTGTCACCCAAATAATTCCATTCCCCCCACTTCGTCATATTCTCGAACTTGAGAAATTTGAGGGCACCAAATGGCTTAGATGAAGAAGAACAGCTACCAAAAACTCACGACCCACTGTAACAACTTCACTAAACCCAACAACACAGAGTTTCTGCAGAGAGTGTAGCTGCCCAAGGGGTGGCAAATTGTTGCAATACTTACAATTTTGTAGCTCAAGAGATGCTACATTAGAGAATGAAGGATGCCCTACCCAATCTGAAAAACTTTTACCACCGTAATATCTAATAGTGAGGTTTTTTAAGCTTGTATGGGGCTGGAGACTATCTAGTACACTTCTCTGGCTTTCTGAAAAATTAGTATCAACATTCCATTCCAATACCAATTCTTCAAGGTACTTTTTATCCCTCAAGCTTGCATTCAAAGCATCACTAGGAGATTCAACATTTTGGAGCTCCAATATGGAAAGTGATCCCTGAAGATTTGTATAATTTCCTAACTCTCCAATGGAAGTCCCACTACCTTTGCCGACGAAAAATTTAGTCAATGTCTGGAGGCATTTTAATCTACCAAAATGTATTGGCATCTCTTTTATGCTAGTTTCGGTAATATTAAGATGACGTAAACTAATGAGTTTCCACATATCTCTCGGCAATACAACAAGCTTTTCACAATGTGATAATCTCAATGTTTGCAAATTGCACAACTCACATATAGAATCAGGCAGTCTTTGAACTTTAGTGAAAGAGAGATCTAAGTAACGTAGGTGTTTAAGTTTGCCAATTGACTCTGGCAATTCAGTAAAGTACGTATACTTGGACAGAGAAAGCACCCGTAAGCATCTTAGTGTTGGAAGTAAATCATGTACTACTTTTTTACTCAAGCAATAGCCGGGCCAAATATAACTTGACATATCTAAATGTAGGAAAGTGCGCAACCTCTTAGCTTTGTGAATGGTCTCAAACTTCTTCAAGCTATGAAATTTTTGTTTGAAAAAATAGGAAAAGTGGCGAGTATTATTTACTATCTCGTGAGAACAACCATCCTCCAACCTTGAAATAAATTGTCCAGATATAGATTTTGCTAAATCGCTCACAAGATCATGCATTACAAAACATGACTTGTTGTCACTTGATTTTTGGAATAATGATCTTGATTCTAGAGTGAGGAAATACTCATTACCAACTTCTTCCATTGTTTTGTTTCTCAGTTGCTGTAGGAAACCTTCGACCATCCATAACAAGATTAATTGATCTTTTTTGAAAGCATAATCCTTTGGGAATATTGAACAATAAGCAAAGCATTGCTTTAAAGGTGAAGAGAGATATTTGTAACTTAACTTTAGAGCTGGAAGAATACCCATCTCATCAATTGGCAAATCCCATAACTCACTCTTCAATATCTTATCCATTCATTGACATCGTTTAGATCTTAATAAAGCACCAATTGTCTTGACTGCTAATGGAAGGCCTCCACACTTTTCAATGATTTTTCTACCTATTACTTCTAACTCTCCATGTGCATTAGAGTTACCATCATAGAATGCATGTTTTGCAAATAGTGACCAGCAATCTTCTTCTGGTAACTCCATTAGACGATAAGACACTGCTCTAGCAACTGATGCCACACTATCATTACGTGTTGTTACTAGGACCTTACTTCCTTGTGCCCCATATTTGAAGGGTTTACATAGTTCCTCCCAGTAAACATAAGTCTCATTCCAAACATCATCTAAAACAAGTAAAAACTTCTTCCGCATTAAACACTCCTTTAGTCTAAGTTGAAGTTGATTTAAATCCTTAATATCACAAGTTGACAAAGTTATGGCCTCTAGAATTGTTTTCGTTACCTTGAACACATCAAATTCTTCAGAAACACAAACCCATGCTTCAAGGTTATTAAAATGCTCCATCACCCTATTGTCATTGTATACAGATTGAGCAAGGGTGGTCTTGCCAATCCCCCCCATGCCAACTATGGCAATCACACCCATCTCATTGCTAGGTGCATCATCTAAGAGTAACATTTTAATGATTGCCTCCTTGTCATTATCCCTACCACAAATAATAGATTCTTCGATCAAAGAAGTTGTTGGCAATCTTTCGGATGATTTCCTTCTAACACCTTCTTTAAGACCTATAAGATCCTTTTGGTGTGCTAGAGATTCTAGTCTGCCAAGTATCTCTTTTATCTTTGGCTCTATTTGTAGGACAAATGAATTACGAAAAGCAGAGATGGATAACTTTTGTACCTTACTTACAGTGGTTTGAAATTGAGCATCCAACTCGCTTCGCAGGGCCTCAGTAGCAATCTCATCCAAGATGTCCTCTGTATCATAGATTGCGTCTTTCAGCTCATCAAGCCAGTCTTTCACGACAGGTTTTGTAACTTGCAACTCCTCCGCATCCTCAAGCACTGCAACGAAGGTCAGGAAAGTTGTCTTCAACTTCTTGAGGAGTCCATCGGAGAGTTTTCGTCGTCGAAAGAAGTCAACAAACTCCCCAGATGCCATTCTTTCGAAAAACACTTGGAGAAAGGGAGAGAGAAAAATGGTTGCAATCTCAGCCATGTTTTCTTGTTTGGAAATCAAAGGAAATGAAGGAAGGGAATGCAAGAAGCAGAGCAAATGCAGAGAGGGAGCTGCGTTTTGGTTTTAACAAGGAAGAAGTGGACTTTAAAAACTTGACTTCTCTGTAGAATGTGCCATTTCATGCAATACTGTCCACGTTTTTATTTTTTATTTTTTTTTATTTTTTGGGTTGGGAAATTAAAAAGGCCCAAATCTCGTCCACCTTTCACACCTATGTTGTGATGTTCGAGTAAAGCTTTTCTCTCTTGACATTTATGCTTAGGCTCTCTCTCCTCTTAAATCTCGCATCCTTAATGGGAAAGAGATTTATTCTCAAATCTTTCACATAATGCAAATAAATTTTTATCATTAGACTAATTGATACTCATTTTGATTAAAACTCACCAATGAAAATATTGTTGTTTTCCCACCGAAGGCAAAGGATACGCTTTTAAAAACATATAATGTTAAAGGCTCAATTGTAGTTTTACCAAAGGTTAAATTACATTTTTAAAGATTGTGTTTTTATTAGTCGTTAAGTCGGTGAACAGTACCTTTGAATAGTATCGTGAACAGTACAATTAACCGTCTGACTCAATGACCTTGAGTGACGGAAATGGAGTTTTGATAACGAAATAGTAGTTCATAGGGGTCGATGGGTCTTAATGTAAAGTTAATAATTGATGTGGAAAATGGTCATCGCATGGTAGTTCATTAGAGAAAGGATAATTTTTCCTTATTTTTTTTCTACATCAATCAATTTCTATTATAGTGAAATTGTCAAAAGCCATTGCAGGCCCTCTTTTATGCGTACATTAGCCGAGCGAGCTTGTATAGTGTCAAGCTTGAGTTCGGATCAAGCTTAATCGAGAGAGTATCAAACAAGTTATCGAGCAAGTTATCGAGTGTGTCGACTCATTTACAGCCCTAGGTCTAGCAATACTACTCAAGTAGAATGTTTCATATGTGATCAACGTATCCTTCTTCTTTTATGTAAAAGCAACAGATAAGTTGCAATCAATATGTTTCTTGTATTTGAAATGTTAAAGTTTTAATTTTCTTTTAGTTTTTTTATATTATATTTATAACTTTTATTAAAAGTGACACGTGGCATTATTTTATTGATTCTAATAAGACACATTAACAAAATCCATCAAATCTTTTGATGAAATTTAACTGTACGGATTAAATTATTATTTTTAACATACTTCAAGCACATCTGAGTTCATTTTAATATCATAAAAAGTTAATTGTAAATCTGGTAAACCACAATGACTAATTGTTCATTTTTTCCCTAAATATAATATAAATATAACCAATCCATAGTTAAAAAAAGTTCTCACTATACTTGAAAATGGAAAAGATATCTTTGCATAAAGTTGAATTACTCAAAATTTGTTAGACTACTTAAATTAACTCTCATTTTCTTTTGTATGGGGTTCTCCCAAAGTGTTTGATGCTCACCACAGATTAACTACACATCACCAATCTGAATTCTCAGTAACTACCCAGTCTACCCAGCCAAATTGTTGGCAATTCAAGCAATTAATGGTACATACCAGCCCAAGACCTACTCGAGCAAGTAAGTCCTATAAAAATCCCAACATACTTGCTACTCAAATCACTAACAATCTGAAAAGGCAAGTACACTAGATCTAATCCGCACATCACATTCTTATTGTCAAAAACATGCAACATTTAAATGTATTATTACCTTGTGTGCATATCCCTCACGCAAAGCTCATTGCTACAATGAAATCATGGTATTGTCATAATTAAATGAGCAAATGTTTTCTTGGATTTATGTATATTTTTGGTGATTTGTAATGGATATGCGATTGAAAGAGATATTTTAGTAAGATAGTGGATGCTGATGCACTATAGTGAAATGACAAGAGCAATTTGAGATGCTCAATCTCCATAGCCCCTCTTTCCCCGTTGGTGCTCATTGACATATATAGGCTCAACGCAGAAATTACAAACGAAATGCAAGCTTTGATTTTTATGGCAATATGTAAAATGCTAGTAAATAGTTAAAAATGAAATTAAAATAGTGGTGTTCATTCATTGGCTTGTATAAAACGCCAAAAAAAAATTGAAATTTATCGGTGTTTTGTATACACCATAAAATTCTGAATATGTAAGCATTTTATAAACTTCAATATCTTATAAATATTTCATTTTATTAGGGCATGCATGGAGTCAACCATGTTGTATGGGAATAATATACCAAAGTTCGTTATAAAACACAAGTAAAATGCTTTATAAAAACTCGTGCAAATGTATACCATTGTTTTATCAAAATTTATCAATATTTTCTCAAACTTTTAATTTAACAATGCTAATTGATGTAATTTAGTTATAGTAATTACTCACACTTATGATATATTTTCTATGCAAGGCTTGAATCTTTCTACACCAATGCTTGTATATTCAACCATTGAAATCACCTTCTAGCATTTCTTGCCTCCAACAACGAATGCTGCCCCTAAATTGTATGAACGATAGATTGTAGAGCTAGGTTTGATATTTAGTTGAGTAGCACAAGTCTCCTCTTAAATGATAGAATCAACAAATATGGCGTAGAGTCCCAATCCACAATTATTTTATGTTAGCCATGTAGGTCCAACACTGTTCCTTTATGATCGAAAATGGTTGGAATCTTAGCCATGTTTTCTTGTTCGGAAGTCAAATGAAATTAATGAAGACTGTTCCTGTACGGTCGAAAATGGTTGCAATCTTAGCCATGTTTTCTTGTTTGGAAGTCAAATGAAATTAATGAAGGAAGGGGAATGCGAGTAGCAGAGAGGAAGCTGCATTTTGGACAATCCAAACATGAAAGAAAGAAAGAAACTTCATGGACATTTCCTTTGAAAAAGAGAGACGGCCATCTAGAGGTACAGAATTACCAACATCTCCTCAATCAATAATTGTGCAAGTGGACTTGCATTATCTTGTTCAAGTGGAAGAATAGTATCAAACAGAGACCACAATTAATTAGAACCACAAGTGGAACAATATTATCTTGTTCTTGCAATTATGTCATGTAATAATAATAGGACAACAAGATTGTGGGGAAGCCACTCGGCTTAGAGCATTCATATCTGACTTAGCAAATATTTAATTAAAAGATCGCATCTTTTATATTTTAACTATCAACTTTTTTAAAGCAATTATATCCGACTTAGCATTTTAGCTATATAGTTTAAATTTATTATTTTATTTAAATATATATATTTTTATTATTAAAGTTCAAGTGTCACTCAATAGCAATTTGAGGAGAGATCATAAAATAAACTTTTTTTTTTTTTTATTGAAGGAGAGACAATAGAAAAATTTTATGTCAATATATGTTATGAATTGTTTAGCTAGAATACTCAGCAAATTTGCGACAATGGCAAACCATTGTTGACCACTTTTAATATTTTAGTTTTTTTATGTTATATATTTATATATTTTTTATTAATAGTGACACATGTCATAATTTTATTAGTGCTGATAAGGCACCTTAACTATCCGTCAAATATTTTGATGTAATTTGACTATAGGAACTAATTTGTTTTATTTTTTCTTTTTGCATAATTCAAGGATCTCCGAGTTTATTTTAATACCACAAAAAGCTAATTGTAAATCAAGTAAACCATAAAAACTGATTTTGCATTTTTTTTTCCTAACTATAACATACATATACCTTCCTTAGTTAAAAAAAAAAAAAAATAATAAAAAATTAATTAAAGAAAAAGAATAAAATTCAAGAGGTTCAATCCCCAGAGAATTCAAGCCAATACAATATTATGATTTCTTGCCCTCTTTTCCGTTGGTGCCCATTGATAGAGTGGTAGCTCTTCAACCCATACACCTATCCAACTTTTACAGTTGTCCAACCTGAAAATGCAGCAATTAAAATCAAAACTCAAGCTTGTAAAGAGCATCCATTGTAGCCTCACCAAACTAACCTTTTGGTTATTTTGGTGAGGCAATTTAATCAAAATAGCTTAAAATGCAACTTTCCAACCTTACCATTTTAACCAAAAGAAATGACAAGATGAACAGTTAATTATCAAATATAAAATTTACTATTAACTCACATATTCATTAAACAAATATATTTTCTCTCTTTTCTTTTTTACTTTTCATTTCTCTCTCTCTCCTTTTTTTTTTTCTCTCACCTTTTCTTTTCGCAGCTCTTCACAACTTTTCATTTCACTCACCTTTTCTTTCTTTTTCTTTTTCTAAGACGCAAATTAAAAAGACACAAATAAGATCGTTAGAAAAATAAGACGCAAATTAAAAAAGATACAAATTTAAAATATATGAGGGAGAAATTACAAAGAAAAAAACGATAGAAATCAAAATTTTCTCCCTAAGCGCCAATAAGACACAAATTAAAAAGTATGACCGTTAGAAAAATGACAAATTTTTAAAAATATGACCATTAAAATAAGATAAATATTCTTAAGATAGGCCATTAGGAAAATATAAATATTTAAAAATATAAAAGTTAGAAAAATAATAAACAAATCTTTGAAAATAACATTTAAATAAAATAGTGAAAGTGAATTGTTAAAATAGTGAGGTTAAAATGGATGCTCTAAAAATATGAGTTGTTAAAATAACTAAAAGTATATTTTTTGTTATTTTGATGAGTAAAATTTGATGAGATTGCTATAGATGCTCTAAAGCAATACAAAACGCGAGGCAATATAAGATAAAAAAAAATACTAACCTAATAGATCCATTAATGGCCCACTACCTAATAGATCCATTAAAGGCCCACTAACCTAATAAACCCATTAAAGGCCCACTATATTATATCTCTTACATTATGAAAGTAGTTGCACATACACTTCTTTAAACCCATTATCCAAACACTTTGGAGACTTGATCCAACCAACATCAGTTAACAACTATCCCCAATATTTAAATATAAAGAAGGTTAGTTAATGGTATGCATTTCCCTCTAGAGAAAGAAAAGCATGCTCTTTGCCATCAAGTTAGGCATGGTAAAAGCACCATTGGTTATAGCAGGCCAAGAATAAGAATTCTCTTCATTTTACTTGAAAAAATAAAAATAAAAAATAAAAAAATTTAAAAATTTTTAAAAAATCATTTTACAGTTAAAATTTAATGTTATCACATCTAACAACATAAATAATGCTAAACATTTAAATTTTGTAAATGACGTTATGTTGCATCGACTTCACCATTAGATACAATATATATAAATAACATGGTTAGCCCTATGAGAAACATACATTTACAACTTTGTACATTAAGGTCACTTTTAAAGTATGGAAAGTAGGGTGTGAATAAAAAGAAAACACTTCATACACACAAAAATGTCAAAGCTCAACATCCCAGTTCCTAAAACATAACACCAAGACACTAAAATCTAACCCCCAAGACACGAGAGCTAGAGAATACAACCTTAAGGAATGGCTAAAAATGAATACATTCCTCACTTCATACCAAAACACCAATTCAATTGCATTAATTTTATCTAAGTCACACATCACATATAATGAAACTCATTAATAAGCCAGGGAACTGTCTTCCAAAGTCAAAAACATCTTAATTACCTCACTACCTCCTATTTCCATTAGAATGGTCAACCCAGGAATGCCAGACATGTACCAAGGGCAGCAAGCATTCGATGGTTTCATTGTATCAACCTTAATTTCCTCAATCTAATAGCAGGCTCATCTGGATAAATAATTGCAGATAAACAACTCAACTCAATTCCTAGACAGGCAACGGATTGTAAAAATGAACTACATTCCATTCACCAAAACACCAATTCAATTTGCATTAATTTTATCTAAACACATATCCATATAATGAAACTCGTTAATAAGTAACTATTTTACAATCACTGAGAGCCTTGTAACTATTTTACTTCAATTACAATTCAAACTCTTCATATCATCAATTCATCACCTACATGTTCTCTTAGAAGTCAAACAGAACAACTCATTAGGCGTGACCGCAAGATTCATTTCTTCCTTTTCACAGTCAACATTTTTACTATGACCAAGCAATTTAAAGTAACATCAAAATCTTTGCTTGTTTGCCCGATAAATGTAGAAATGATAAGGAAAAAAAAATCAAGGGTCTTAGATCCATCACCAACAACCAAAATCTCCATATTGTGACAGTACATTAAAGATATTACCAAAAGCCATACCAGGTTCTCTAGAGGGTGTAATATGTTCCCTTAACATCAAAAGTTCAGGTGACAACTCATCAGAGCTCAAAAGTGTAAGAGATTCCATTACTGCTGTGAAGATCCCAACTAGTTTAAATTTCTGTATATTTCTCTACAAGCTTAGATGAAGATGCACTAAATCACTTTTTCCAATGGCCTAGCTAGGCAAAGACAATAGCCTTTTCCAGCAAATCCAATAACTTCATGGTTAAAAAGAAGCATAAATAGATTGTACTATATCCAATAACTTCATGATCAACAAATACATAAGTTTTGTTTGGCTTGTGAGTTTCTATGCCACAGCTCAGGAGCCAAGATCAGGTCTAAAGGTCATATCGTTATAGAAAAAAATGAAGCGCTTCAAGGTTGATATTTGAACTAACTTTAGGTAAGGTGAAGGGCTCATCTTAAAGTATCGATCCCACATGCTTTACCACAAGATGTACTGCCAATGTGAAAAATAACTAAAAGGACCAGCCATTTTATTTGCAGATATGCACTTGTAATCACCAACAATGAAAGCACATTGGACACCACCCTCAAATGCTGGGTGATCAAGACTCTGCTCAAATCAAATGGATTCTCATTGCAATTGTTTTGAGCCCCCAATAACAAGGTTGAAAAGAGAGCTTGCCAAAGATGTACCAGTCCATTTTGCCAATTGACTGACCAAACTGTCTTCGGTGACTAAGTTTTGCGCATAAACCTGACAAAGGAAAAAATGATCAAGCAAGTTGATCATAAGAGCAGAAACAGACATTGAGCAATCAATATACCTCTGAGCCACCAACTGGAACACATGCAGGAGAAGTGCTTGCCCCCAAAGTTCAAAAAGACAAACCAACAGGACATTTATACCATTTGGTAGCTCTCATAACATCTGCATAGATATGGTTGTAATAGGGAGCCATTAGGGTACTAAATTCACAGGCAAAAAAACTTGAAACAAAATAAAGAAGAAAAAAAAAGTATCCTTGTCAAGTGTAATTCAGGTTAGACCATTCCAATAATGTGAGTCTAAGATTTATTTATTTATTTTGGGATATGTAAATAGCTCACACTCCATTTTGCCCAGAGGCCAATCTCTTTCCAAGGCTGTAAAACCAGTCAGGCTAGTGAACTCAAATGGCAAAATCAAGATTGACATTGTAGAATGTTAATTTAATCAAACATTGTGACTATATGTATCAATTACCCCTAAACCAGTTGGGTCTGGCACAATTAACCTGCCTTTTTGAAGATAACTTGTTTAGATTAATAACAACACATGCATAGTAAATTAGTAAATTGAAACATAAGATCTACACACGTGCATCAGATGTTGTCAATAGCTTTTCACACATCCTGGCACGATAGTGCATCAATCCAAGTTTAAAAAAATGTTAATGCAGATTCCAATAAAATATTCAATGCAATTGCTAACCTAGTTTCAAATCAATTAGAAATGTTTTTTGATGCAAATAAAATCATGCATTAAAAATATTAGATTAGGCTTCATCAGCCTGCTAGTTCCAACTCACAGATCTTTACAAGTAATACCAACATTCAACTTAATTTCAAAAAATGAAGTACTAGGCTTATGCTTCAAATCAGGTTAGGCAAGATTGATATTAGAATGATTTAAATAGTATGAGCAGCCATATAAAAACAGGGAGCATTTAAAACTCAAGAAAATGGGGGTATTTACAATGCAAGTCCGCAAAGTAGAGGGACATGAACTCACGACCTTACCCCCTACCATTTGAGTTAAAGCTCATTGGTGCAAGTCCACATGCTCTAGCGACAAATTCAAAACATAACTCCTTTGAAGAGAAAAACCCCCAATGGGAGTGAGTAAAATAGAGATTAATAGAAACAAAAATCATGGGGAAAAACCTTGCTGATTCAAAGCATCCCCAATTTCATATATATGGATTTCTCAATCATTTTTGAGAGAGACCCAACTGCTTATGTCGAGAATGGTGAAGCAAATGAAGAAGTAACAAGTGGGCAAAACATTCTGTTTTATCAAACACCAAAAACTCAAATTCACTCAAATGCAGCCTTGATTTAACTGAATGAAACTTGCAAACAATGCAAGCCACATCCACATCAATTTTAAGAAATCGAAACAACTAAATAACCAAATTCCAAAAACAAAATATAATTTCAATACCCAAGAGGCCAATTAAAAGCTAAGTAAAGAAATCTCCTTTTGGTGCCTAAATATATGAAAAGAGAAGACAACACCTAGAGATAAATGTTAATATTGGTTGCCCATAGCATTGAATTTTGCACTCCATATGCAATTCTATTGGTGCTTGATTCCCTTTAAGTTCGACACTTTGTAAAATCTTAACATTGAAAATCATTATTTTAGGTATTTTTGTTCTGAAAAAATTTATGAATATTTTATCAAAAAAAAAAAAGGACATTTATGCATATAAAGCTCTTCAAGTTGAGGAAGAACTCCACGTCCATTTTCGTCACCAAAAGAAGTCCATTCCCCCCACTTCATCATATGCTCAAACCTAAGAACTTTAAGCGCACCAAATGGCTTAACTAAAGAAGAATCGCTACCACACGACTCATGACCCACAGTAACAACTTAATCAAATCGAACAATAGAGAGGTTCTGCAGGGTGTAGTTGCCCAAGTGGTGGCAGGCTACTGCAGTATTTACAGATTTGCAACTGTGGAGATGCTAGTTTAGAGAATGAAGAGTGCCCTACCATATCTGAAAAATTTATTCCACCATGGTATTTGATAGTAAGGCTTTTCAGATTTGAATGGGGTCGGAGATTATCAAGTACACTTCTCTGACATTCTGAAAAATTAGTATGCACATTCCATTCCAATACCAGCTCTTCGAGGTACTTTTTATCCCTCAAGCTTGCATCCAAAGTCTCAGTAGGCTTGAGCCAAGTCTTTGGTATAATCACAAATATGTCCTAAAGTTCTAAATATTTCCTAAACTCTCTCTATACTATTACTAGAAAGATGTATATATTTATTTTTTAATTTTTAATTTTGACATGTCCACAGAAGGAGAGAAAGATGGGAGGGAGATTCGATTTAGTAATCTTCATTTTATGAGGCGTGATTTTCTACTGATTAAGTTACCTTTCCTTTTGTTTCTAAATATGTAGTCCAAACATGCATTAAAAAATAGCAAAATTGGGGACCCTTGCTAGATAGACTTTTTCGCTTATTCAATCAATTTGCCATCGATCCGTATATGTTCAACATGAGCAATCTTGCGCCATTCTTTTCCCTTTTGTTTTTTGATTTTGATTTTTTCTTTTTTTATTAATTCCTGATCCTATTGTTGACTAGTCCGATATTGTGGTTTTTGGCATTAGAAATTGCGTGGGAAATAGTTTTCGGGCTAGCCTCTTTAGTTGAGTCTAAGTGCATTTGCTTGTTGAGAAATGCAATTAGGCCTCTAAAACTGAAGAGCAGATTTTTCGAGATGTGGTTTGGGATATGAAGCATCGAATAGCTGATGATAATTTGGCTCTGTCAGGTATTCCGCATTAATAGTAGGCTTTCTCTGCCTATTGATTATACAGAATTATGTTTTTGGTTGTTGTGTATTGAAGTCTGCTTCGGTGATGTTGTGCTTGCTGATTTGGCTCATGGATTTGTATGATTTTCCTTTATAGAGACTAATAATGCAATAAGTGGAATAATAATAATCACAGAGATCAAGAAAATAGAATAAACATAAAGATTAAGGTAGTTCGGCTTGTAGCCTACATCTACGTACACATTAAAGCTTTATAGGCTACATATTTTCTTGATAAATGATTCGAGTACACAGCTTTATTTACAGAATGTTACATGTGATTTGAAATATTTCAAATACAAACATATCCCTTAAATTAGGATTAACAAATATTATCTAAATCCCTTGATATATGGAATACAAAATCAAAATTTATCATAAGGATTTATATCCTTAGCATCGTTGTAAGTTTGCTTGGTGTCTGGTTGTTGCTTTGGAGTTATGTGTTGTTAGGAAATGGCTTAGGCTGCCTTTTTATAGACGAAAATAACATAGGCGTCCGGCAGTGTTCAGACAAGGCTCTCGGAAAAAATAGAATTCTTCGAGCGTTTGAATGGTGTTTCTTCCCGTTCAAATGGCACTTGCATATATGATGAATCTTGGCAGGTTTGATAACCATTTTGCTTACCGAATTACATCAACAAGAGCTCACAATAAAAAATCCTAACCATGATGACAATTTATTTCAAAACTATCCTTAGAAACAAAGAAATTTGAGTAATTCATGAACCAATTTAGCAATTTTCGCAAAAATTCAAAGCGAATGAGAGAGCGAAGCAAAATACAAGATGGAGAATGTACATATGGACTACTCCTTCACTATGCGGAAAGGGGTCCATTAAGGAACAGAGTTACCTACTCTGCTTTTCCACATTTTCCAATTGCTAAAATCCAATTACAAAAAGAATATATCAACTTGTAAGTTGAGGTACAAATACTGACTTCTCCATATTAGAAAACAAAAGAGAAAAATTCTCTCAAGAGTATTCTTATTGATAAAAGTGAAAAACACTTTTGTAAAGCCTTGAATAGAAATATTGGAAACAGAAGAGAAACTCTCTCTACAGTATTCTTATTGACAAAAAATAACAATAACAACTAGGCGGTCAAGCCGGTCTTATTGTGCTTCAATAAGATTTAGGGTTAAGCATTGAAAGTAAAATTAAAGAAATAGTCTTTATTAAAAAATGTTGCAACTTCACTAGAGCCAATGTTGTGAAAGGGTCATTCAAAGTTTCTGTCCTACACATTCTTGCTCAAGCGAAGTTAATAGGGTCACACATGATTTATCTCTTGCGAATAACAAATTACCATTCGAATGAAAGAATTTGGATAATCTCTGTTTTGGATAACTTACCAAATAACAAAGTAGTTATGTCTATTTATAAGCATGGAGGTTTGAAGGATTACAAGCAGTACATAGACAAATAAAATACAAAGGAAAGTTTTACATCTAGGTAATACACAGCAACAACCCCAAAAAAAAAAAAAAAAAAAAATCTTTTTTTAGTCGTCCAAAAGCTGTATGTATTTGTAATTTAGTGTGTATCAGTGCTAATGCTATGACTATGTTTTTGTTTTTACTGCTGTAGTAATTTTCTTCCAGTTCAGGGATCGAAATGTAAAAGTGTATCATGTTATGCTGACACCCTTGACAGGTGTCCATTTGGTATTTCAGGCTGTGTTTTGAAGGGATTTAAAAAAAAAGGAGCGGGTCAATACTGAAGCAGATTTAATTAATGTTAGAAAATATATATATATATTATATATATTTTGTATATAAAAAAAAATTATTTTATAGTGATTTTTTTTATTTGAATAATAATAAAAAGTGATTGATTTGATGTAAAAAATAAAAATGTTGGGATTAATTTTGAGAGAAAAAATATAAGATTT
This sequence comes from Carpinus viminea, assembly GCA_013348765.1. Classification (NCBI taxonomy): domain Eukaryota; kingdom Viridiplantae; phylum Streptophyta; class Magnoliopsida; order Fagales; family Betulaceae; genus Carpinus; species Carpinus viminea. Next base: position 28,003,604 of record CP054668.1, read on the forward strand.
TTTTTTGGGTGTTAGGTCTTGGGTCCGGCCTCTTGCCAAAAATAGCCTCAATGCCTTGGGTCCATGACAGCCTGTGCTTTTACAGGAGGCCCCTTCTTGCTGGAACTTAGAAAAGGGCCCATATCTAATATTTCATATTTATCTCTATCATCATGCAAATTAGAAGACAACAATTCTAATTTAACCATACGATTCACTAAATTATAATTTACATGTCCTAATCTAGCATGCCACAAGGAATAAGAGTCAACAATATAAACATTTTTTTTTTTTTTTTGACATGTCCACACAAGGGTAGAGGGATGGGGGATTCAAACTTGTAACCTTTACTTCATAAGGCGTGGTTTACAACCAATTGAGCTACCACTTGGGGACAACAATATAAACATAAACATTATCCTTTATTAAATTAAGTTTAAATATTCCATTTACAGCAAATCTTTTGCCCACAAACATGCTATTTTTGGTCAAGACAAATTTGTCAAACTCAAATACAAGTTTATAGCCATGTTTGAACAAAAGACCACCAGAAACCAAATTCTTTCGAATTTCTAGTCCACGAAATACATCAATAAGAGTAACTATTTTGCCATAAGTAAATTTCAATTCAACAGTGCCTTTTCCAACTACTTTGGTGGTAGTTGAATTTCTCATGTAAAGTTCAATCTCATCACCAACTTTCTCATATTTTTTAAAGAGATTTCTATCTCCATAGATATGACGAGTTGCACCAGTATCAATCCACCAACTTGAATCATTAATTACCACATTCACTTCATAAATTACAACAATAAGATTTTCTTCAACATTGTTGGCTTATTCCTTCTTCTTCAGAGCTCTGTAGTTCTTGATGAAGTGCCCAAGCTTTTTACAGTAATAACAAATCACATTTTTCTTGAAATTGCCATTTTTCTTTGGACCAATTTTATTGGGACCACCAACTTCATATTTGGGCTTTTTCCCTTTTTTGTTGTATATTTCAACAACATGGGCAAACTTGCTCATTTCAACCTTTTCTTTGAGTTTGTCTTGAAGCCTTGACTCTTCTTCAATACGAAGTTGTCTCTAAAAACCTTCCAGAGTCAGATCATCACATTTTTTCTTAAGTGACTTACGATAATCCTTCCAAGTCGGTGGCAATTTGGCAATAATAGTACACACTTAAATTTTTTCATCAATAGGAATACCCTCAGAATTTAATTGTTAGACAATAAGTTGAATCTCATGAACTTGATTCAGAATAGGCTTATTATCCACCATTTTAAAATCAAAATAATTACTTATCAAATAGCTTTTGTTGCCAGAACCCTCAGTTTTGTATTTGTTCTCCAATGCCTCCCAGATCTCTCGCAAACTTCTTTGGTGCATAAATATTGAATAATGGATCTGTGAGGGTGTTGAGGATATTCCCCCGGCGTGTGTAATTGTCTTCCTCCCATTTGAATTTTACATCAATTTATTCATTAGTTGCTCCTTTCGGAGGAATATCTAGACAGGGAGTGTCGAGCACATAACGAACCTTCAATGTTGTGAGTAGAAATTCAACTTTCTCCTTACAGCGTTTGTAGTTATTGTCATCAAAACGATCCAAATTGGAAAGATCTTGTGACATCATGTTCAGAGAAGTAATAGCAGAATTATAGTTGGAAGTGCCATTGAAGAAAGCAAAATATTTATCTAAGAATTGTTGGAAATAAAGATGTGGGAATTGCAGGAAAAATAAATGTAGAACATAAACACAATGGAAGAAATTGAAATCTGGACAGTAAGGCGATTGAGTTCTCTTATATAAATATTGCCTCCTACTTGAATCAAAAGTTTTGCGAAAGGGAATCAGAGCAATTTTATCCTGATGATACAATATTGCCTGATGTAGTGTGCAGATTACAAACTTTGAACACTATCTAGAATCAAAAATATTTTGTAATAGCCATTAATAATGGAGAGAAGAAGAGAGAGAAAATAAAAAATTATTTGTCGACAATAAACTGCTGAAAAATTATATATATTTAATTTAATATAATTGACAATAAACTGCTGAAAAATTATATATATTTAATTTAATATAATTACAGAAGCAGTTTATATCAATTGAAATACCAGTTACAGATAATTTAAAATCTAACGTTGCAAAAGTAGTTGAAACTTGAAAACAAATGATTTCGTATAACATAATAATATGGGATATTTAAGCAGTAGTGGTAACTGATCAAATAATAGGATAAATAGTTATTTATTAAAAATAAATGACTATTAAAGCATGATTTTTTTATATAAAAATTTTAATTATGTGGCCATATGTTAACTTATAATTGATCTACGTGTCAATCCGTTAAGTAAACTAATGGTCAATTGACGGAATGACTAATTTGGTCACTTTTCAAAATCATAAGAACTAATGTGGTCACTTTCCAAATTTTAAGGAGAAAAAAAAATAAAGTTTTAAAACCCTAGGGACGATTGGGGTATTTAACCCTTTTTAATTTTACAAGTTTGTAATTGGTTGTGTCTTGAGCTGCTAAGCACTTGTGTATTTTTCTTCCAAAAATTTTAATCCACCCTTTTTTTATTATTTTTATTTTATTAATGCAGCTTAACTTGTGCAAGATCAAATCTATTTGATTTTCTAGTTTGATATCCTCAGTGACTATTAGAAAATACTCTTTATTATGTAAATAGCATGTAAATGCATGTTAGAAACTACTCGTTATTATGTAATAAATAAAAAATACTAAAGATAGTCTAGATTATGCAAAAATGACAATAATGTTGATACTCTTTATTGCCTAGGAACCTTTACATAGTGTCATAAACCCATTTAGTTTCTCATATATGTGTCCGTGTTACTCATGTCAATATGATTTTTTGTATTCTATCAACTCATCACTTTAAACAAGTTATTGATTTTCATTATGTTTAACCTTTCACTATATATATTCTCAAACTTTAAATTTGTATATTTTCTGAATATTGCTTGTCTGAATTTCAGACTCTACCATTGCCGGCTCGATGGAGCTCCTAACTGCAAGATCAAACATGACTTACCATGATCGGAAGCCTTGAATGCCTTGGATGTAACCAGGCAAGAATATAAATCTAATATGATAGCTAGCTTAATGTGTGCTCTAGTGCTTTTAAACCCAAGTTCTACAATATGCAGAACCAGTTATCTTATTCTATATATATTTGATGATTCTTTATAGACTAATTTTTTTCTTTTTTATTTTGTCATTAATAAGACTAATCTTATTCTATCGCGACGTTCACTACGCTCCCGTCTACTTGGCCCTTCCACTGGTGTTAATATAAGCCACTAACTCCAACAAACATCATAAAGGAGTTACACCAAGACTCCTTAGGGCAGCCAAAGCAAAAAACTAACAAAGCTGGAAGGGATGTTGCAGAGAATCCCGTACCTGAGTGCATGTGCAGAGATTCACATACTCATTCCAACTTGTGAGTTTATGCAAAAAGCTTCCAACACTCTTCCATGAAAAATTGAATGGTTTAACTTATATCAGGATGCTTCTTAAAACCTTAGTTTTACAGCCCCCAATAAAAAACTGATACATAAGAAAGAAAGAAAGAAAAAAAGAAAAAAAGAAAAAAGAAAACCTGCACAAAATTAACCTGCATCACAGTACACTATATTTGAGCTCATTTTGAGCTCAAAAGAGAGAGACCCACAGCCTCCCCTAGCGCCAGACCCAGAGAGAGACACCTCACGGCTGGGTGGCCAAACCCAACCACCAAGCCGTGGGTGACCCATAACCTCATTTGGTGCCGTGGGTCACCTTTTTCGACATTTAGTGTAATAAAATCCCTAAAGGATTAACCTTTGACCTTTATGTTTTAGTTTTGAATTTAAAAACGAGTTTTAAGGCATTGGAAATGGGTTTTGGATGGGTCATGACTAGTTTTCAGGAGGGTTTTGAGGCAAGTCACAATAAGACCCACGACCCACAACATGGGTCTCACCAGACCCACGGCTGGGTCTAGTGGCCATGGGTGTTTTTGGACTTCTTTTCACTTTGATTTGTTGTATTTGTTCTCACTTTCATTTTTTCATTTTCCTTAAAGTGATAATGTGTCACATGGTGATTGGATTTTGTAAAAGGATCGATTTACATCAGAACCTAATAGTAGGAGCTCTCAAAAATGAAACTTTTTGGCAAATCCCTTGAACTTGAGTAGGGCGGTAAATGAGCTAACACACTCGACAGCTTGCTTGATACCCATTTGGCTAAGCTTGACCCAAACTCGAGCTCAACATCGCACAAGCTCGCTCAATTAGCTAGTGACACACACCCAGCTCGCTCGTCCAGCTTGCCTGGCTCGTTAGCTCATTCATATATATATATATTCCAGAAAATAGTTATATAAATTTGTATATTAGTAATTAAGTAATATTAATTTGTGTTAAAACAAAGTTAAGTAGAAAACCTTTTTCAAGTGTTAATAGATCATCTTCAAATTTACTTGAATTAATACATTCTGATATATGTGACTTGAGTGGTAAAATTACGAGAGGTAGTAAAAGATATTTTATTACTTTTATTGATGATTTTTCTAAATATACTTATATCTATTTGATTAGAACAAAAGATGAAGCTTTCAATATGTTTAAGATTTATAAAGCTAAAGTTGAAAAATATAATTAGTTGCAAGATTAAATCATTAAGAAGTGATCGAGGTGGAGAATATTTTAATAATGACTTTGACAATTTCTGCGAGATTAATGGTATTATTCATGAAAGAACATTACTTTATACACCACAACAAAACGGTGTAGCGGAAAGAAAAAAAAATAGAACACTCATGGATATGGTTAATGCAATGCTTAACCATTCTGATTTGCCTGTAAATCTTTGGGGTGAAGCTATTTTTTCTGCAATTCACATATTAAATAGAGTGTCTTCTAAACAAAATCATGTTTCTCCCTATGAGTTATGGTTTAAACATAAACCCAATATAAATTATTTTAAATTGTGAGGGTGCCTAGCTTATGTTAGGTTGCTTGATTTTAAAAGCTCTAAATTAGGACCAAGAACTTCTAAATGTGTTTTTCTTGGTTATGCTTTTCATAGTAAATCTTATTGTTTTCTTGAATTGGATTCTAATGTAATTATTGAATCAAGAGATGTAGAATTTTTTGAATCCAATACAATCCAAAACTTTTTTCTTTTCTAATCCAAAAGAATTTAAAAAGAAAAAAGTTTTGGTCCTTATTTTTTGACATATTTTATAGAAGGCAACTCCCAAGTGATTGTGAATGAAGTTGGTGTATATTATAATATAGAAATGAACCTTCTAACATTGAAGAAGCTATAAAATCTAGGGATGCCACATTTTGGAAGGAAGCTATTGATGTTGAAATGGAGTCCATTATGTTTAATAACACATGGAATCTTGTAGATTTACCTTCCTGTTCTAAACCCATAGGATGTAAATGGATCTTTAAGAAAAAGATGAAATATAATAGATCCATTGACAAGTATAAGGCTAGATTAGTAGCCAAAGAGTTTAGACAATCAAAGGGCATTGATTATTTTGATACATATGCTCATGTGGCTCAGATTTCTTCAATAAGAACTTTGATATCTTTGGCTTCCATATATAACCTTGAAATTCATCAAATGGATGTCAAAATAGGATTCTTAAATGGTTATTTGGATGAAGAGGTATATATGGAACAACCGGAAGGGTTCATTATTCTAGGACAAGAAAACAAAGTTTATAAATTAGTCAGGTCATTATATGGTTTAAAACAAGTTACAAAACAATGGCATGAAAGATTTGATAACGTAGTTATTTCTAATGGTTTTCATTTGAATGAAGCTGATAAATGTATTTATTTTAAAATATTTTATAGTAATATTGTTATTATATGTTTGTATGTAGATGACATGCTAATTTTTAGCAATAGTATATCTTGTATTAAAGATACAAAACATTTTTTATCATCGCATTTTGATATGAAAGATATGGGTATAACAAATACTATACTTGGTATTAAATTACACAAAATCGGAAATGCATATGCCATATCTCAAACTCATTACATTGGTAAAGTTTTGAATAAATTTAGTCATTTGCATGACAAAATTTCTCGTGTTCCTTATAACTCAATTTTAAAGCTTGGAATAAATAAAAATCGATGTGTATCACAACTAGAATATTCTAGTGTTATTGAAAGTCTGATGTATGTAATGATTGCATACATCCAGACATTGTATTTGCCGGGCAAATTGAGTAGATACACAAGTTGTCCAACCATTGAACATTGGAAATCAATTTTCATAGTGTTGGGTTATTTAAAAGGAACTAGATCATATGCTCTACATTATGGAGGATATCCCTCCGTAATTGAAGGGTATAGTGATGCAAATTAGAATTGTGTTGATAATGGATCTAAATCCACAAGTGGATGGGTTTTTACCCTTGGTGGTGCTATTTTCTCTTAGGGATCCAAGAAACAAACTTGTACAACTCACTCAACAATGGAGTCAGAATTAGTTGCTTTAGGAGCTGCTGGAAAAGAGGCTGAATGGTTGATAAATTTTTTGATTGACTTGCCTATATGACCAAGTCTCATGCCTCCAATTTCCTTGCATTGTGATAGCTAAGCCACATTATCAAGAGTATATAGTAAGTCCTACAATGGAAAGTCAAGACATATCAGTCTTAGACATAATACTGTGAGACAATTGTTGGAAGAAGATATTATCACAGTAGACTATGTAAAATCGTGCACGAACTTAGCAGATCCTTTTACAAAAGGCCTAAGTAAAGATCTGATTCATAAAACCTCATTTGAGATTGGTCTAAAACCAATTTAATAAATCATTACAAGATGGCAACCCAACCTAGACTTTGGAAACAAACTCTAGGTTCAATGGGAAAAACAAATCTTGATGGTGATTATATTAGTACTAAATTAGACCATCTAGAGGAAAAAATTTATGTTTAGTGCGAGTCTTGTAATGAAAAGGAAAGGTTGAGTATAACTCTTAATGAGTTCGCATAAAAGGTATTTTTTTAATCTACAGGAACACCTAAAAGAACTCTACCTATGTGAGTGTAAAGTCAGGCCGCTTTTGTCAGGGTTTGGTAAGCCACCTAGAGCACTCATGAAGTTGAGATAACACGTATGGCCATTAATGCGCGGTTGAAAAGAACTATAGAAATTTTAGTACATTGATATGTGTTAAAAATTCTAATTTTATCACTAAGTATGATAGTTCAAAGACATTGAGCCTACTATCACATTGATAATGCTTTGAGGATTATACACTAAGTGAAAGTTCAAACCCTAAAGGTACTTTCATTTAAGTATCAACATTTTGGAGTAACAGCAAATTTTTTATTTTATTTTTTGTGGAATTTGTTTTATTGAAATTTTATTTTCTTGAAATAAGTGGGGAATTGTTGATATTATTTCATGAAATTAAAATTTCGAATTTATTATTATTTCATGATTATTTTGAATTTCAAATAAATAACTGGTATCCTATTATCATGTTTTAACAGTCATTTATTTTTAATAAATAACTATTTATCCTGTTATTTGATCGGTTACCACTACTACTTAAATATCTCATATTATTATGTTATATGAGATCATGTGTTTTTAAGTTTCAACTACTTTCGCAACGTTAGATTTTAAATTATATGTAACTGGTATTTTAACTAATATAAACTGCTTTTGTAATTATATTAAATTAAATATATATTATTTTTTAGCATTTTATTGTCGACAGGTAATTTTTTATTTTCTCTCTCTTCTTCTCTCCATTATTAACGGCTGTTACAAAATATTTCTGGTTCTGGATAGTGTTCAGAGTTGCAAGTTGCACACTACATCAGGCAGTATTGTATCCTGAGGATAAGATTGCTCTGATTCTCTTTTGCAAAACTTTTGAATCAAGTGGAAGGCAATATTTATCCAAGGGAAAGAGTCACAATTGACTTATTGTCTAGATTTCAATTTCTTCCATTCTGTTTATGTTCTACGTTTATTTTTCCTGCAATTCCCACATCTTTATTTCCAACAAAGCATACGGATTTTTTTTTTTTTTTAACAAGATCTTAACATATTTCCTCCTTGGAATTTGCATATGCTTCCCTACAAGGCCATTTTTAACATAAATTACAAGTTTTTTTTTTTTTAATTGTTAATACAATTTCCGGTCACCTTGGGGGTTTATCTTGAAACCATATGCAAGACTACTATTTATGGCTTGAAAAGAGGAGAAGGAGAAGAGGAGCACTCAGAGCTTCTATTTTGTGAATCAACTTGCTTTCATCAGTAATGAATACCCAATTTATAAAGACATGTGAACAACTATAGTGCCTTTGGCAAGCATGTGTACAAAGGAATATCTTGCAAGGGATGACTAATATCTTTCGTCTGACAACACAAGAAAGTGAATTGATCAGATCTGCCTTCCCTCTTGTACGATTGATCCTTGGGCTATATTGATGTGACCTTATGGAACGCCCCAAGAATCAATTAACTGGTAATTAATTTCATGATTCGTCTCCTAGCCTTACTCTACTTCGAACAAGACTCAAAGACCTCTATTCCTCGAAAACAGAGGATACTAAACAGTGAAAAGTACTAAAGTTCTGTAAACAATAATCATTACAATCAAAGCTTCTACCAAAGAGCATCAAAGTAGCAAGACTCATACTACATACATATCATCTTTACAAGGGATCTATGCTAAACCTCAATATGTAGGCATGCATTAAGCCTTAAGTCTACAACATAACTCAAACGTACTAGCTACCATGAGTACTTGCCTAAGCTTGCAATAAGTCCTCAAGCATCTCCCAGATCGAATCCTCCACAAGAACCGGATGCTTTGTGGTAATCACTATCTATAACAGCATAATCGTACATATGGAGAAAAAAGCGAAATAATACAAAGGTAAGTTTGACGACTTAGTGAGTATAAATTCACATGATATACTCGTCATTAATTTGTAAATTCAGTTATTTATAAAACACAAGCAACATTATGAGATGACAGTTTATCATGTAGGTACTATATATATATAGTACATGCATATGATATATAGAGCAACAGTCATAGTTCAACAGTATAGTCTACCCAAGATATTACCCATTCTCAGTAGGGTTGATGCTGTCTCGAGAGACTTGTAGTACAATGCAAGTGCCCCAGCCATTTCACAGCATACCGTACGTAGCACTAGCGGCATGACCGAGTTTGACCTTAGGTGCCCACATCGCTAATGACATCTGTCTTATAGTGACCATCCATTGGGAATGGTTGCGTCTTGGTCACGAACGATTGGATCCAAAGCCCCCCCCCCCCACACACACACTGACCACAAAGTTAACCTGTATAGTAAGCCCATAGCCATTATACCACATGTACCGGTGTACCATGTCATACGATCTAATTAATCTTATCAATCTTTTACATGCATAGTTTTACAAGCCTCATTGTTATCTTATTAATCAACACACGTTTTCACAAAAGAGAGTTCGCAGTGGTTCCAAAATGTATTTCATAAGAGTTACAAAATATGCATGTTTGATATATATATATATATATATATATAAAATACGTGCAATGCAAAAAAAGTAACAACAAAGCATCCATATGAGTTTGTACTCACCCGGGTCATAAAGCTCCTCCATGTAATTCTCTTGAGGCTCCATAACCTCGAATACTGAGAATAGACATATCATTAGTTCTATTTCTACTAAAGCAACTCTAGAACAAGGAAACAGGAGCTATGGGATGGCGTAGTGAAAATAAAGTCCCCTGTCACATACTAGCCATATGTTCGCTGTGATACTTCGGATCGTACGTCCAGTCTCGAGACCATACGTCCGCTCTGAGGTTTTCAAGGAGAACCTCATTTTCTTCCACTCATCCTCATATTCTCCAAACTAACTCTTAAGCCTACCAAAGGGCTTCCTATGGTCTCCTAACTCAAAATACAACCTCCATGCAACACGATCATGATAAGTTAACAAAACACTAACCTAAACAAGATTTAAGTCATAACTAAGGTAACAACTATAACTAGCTATATGAAACAACAATTGAGCAGCATGATGACGTATTTAAAAAGCTAAGGAACCAAACTTTACCTCCTCGAAACAAAACCTCAAGAGTTCCTCCTTCAGTAGCACCGAAACACTCACGAAACCTTATAAACACTCACGAAACCTTATAAACACTCACAAAATGGTCTGTAGGTAGCATGGGGGCGAAGAGAGGGGTTTAGGGGTGGAATAGGTGTGAAATGGACGAGGGGGTGATGGGGTGTTTATAGGGCCAAAAAGTAGTGGACGTCTGGTCCAAAGGAGAGTACGTTTGGTACTATTACCCAATGGTCCAAAGGCTGTCTTGTATGTCTAGGTATTACCTAGTGGACAATCCAAAAAGTAACATACATTCAGTACTTTTGAGCGTACGTCCGCTGTACTATTAATAGAGTTCAGTGTACTATCTATCAATGTACGTCCGGTGGGGGACCACCGTACATTTGCACTATAGATAGCAGTGTACGTCCGGTATTTTAGCGTACATCCATACTAAAAGATAAGAGCATACGTCTGCCAACCTTAGCGTACATTCGACCAAAAAGTCTAATTTTTCAAAATGCCTTTCTGACAGATCCTAGTAACCCAAAGTCCAAGTTAACCCTCTAACTAAGCTACTTAAGCTTAGTTAATTATTTGGGTCACTACACCTTACCCCGCCATGGATACATCATAGCACATAAAGAGGGATGGCATATACTCCGGGTACAAGGGAAGCATGTTTGGACCAGGTTCGTGGGTGGCATGTCCTACGAATAGGGGATTTGTACAATGTTGGGGAGTACGTTGTGGGTCCCTCAAAATGTGCTCAACACGTGGAAAATGAAGGGCAGATGACATCCTCTTGGCAACCCCTCGATGCTCATTGTTTTGCAAGAAAAATGGCATCCGGGCACCAGCTTTGAGCAGGGCTTCTTTTTTATTTCTAGTACTCACTGGGAGTTGACTGCGAGGGAGAGGTATCGTAATACCCCACCTTCAGTTCCGATCAAATGGGGGGTTCCTTGCAAAAGTTGTCTCAGTGCCCCTACGTCTCTCAGTTACTCGAAGAGATATGATGTTGAAAAGGTCTGTGCCTAGGTGGAGTTACATCTAGAGAAGCTTCATTCGAAATGGCTCATCACCAAGAAGAATTTGAAGCTTTATCTGGGGTACCCCCAGGGCAAATGGGCATCTGTTCCTTGCGATCCTCCAACGACTTAAGCCCTTGAGAGTGAAGACCCTTTGGCAAAGCCATCTCCTAAGGTTAAGAAATGGAAAGTAGAGGTTGGAAAGCCATCTCCTACGGATTTCAATACTAAACTTAGTCATGCATGCTTCGACACTCAAAATTCATCAGACTACCCATCGGACACAATAACCTAGGTTTTATTTCAAAAAAAGTTTTTTTTTTTCTTTTTTTTATTGCTTAGCTCCCTTAAGCTGTCTAGTTGACCCATGTATCAAGTGTTAAGTCAATGACTTCCAAACCAAAGGTTTTAGGGCATTAGATGTAAAGACACCCCTAAGGACCTACTAACTCGAGTCAAAAAGGCTATGAAGCTTTGCAAATCAAGTCTAACTTCTCACTTTTTTGAATACTCAATGCTTAATGAGGCACGAGATTGGTTACTCGGTGGAAAGCTCAAAATGATCATCTTTTTTTTTTTTAACATAAACCAAGGTTATTTTCCAACAGGCTTACCCAACTACATTTAAGCTTACAAAACTAGCATGACCAAACTCAACATTTTATCCCACAAACTACATGCCAAATGTGCTCGTGAAAATCAAATTGAAATGTAATATCTCATGTTGCCAAAGAAAATAACATAATTTAAATTCCCTTAACAAAGTGATCATGTGTTCATTAAATTAAGCTCACAAAAGAAAATAAACCATAATTAAAATAAAATGCATAATCAAAAGCCAAATGTGCACAAATAGTACCCCCAAACTCAAAATTTGCACTGCCCACAGTGTGCAGATAAAGAAAATACAAATGTAGTGCAAAAGGGTGTGAAAAATATAACCAAAACGTCACGGGGCTGGTGGTGCAGAAGGTCTTGAGGCTAGTGGCAGCTGTCTAAGATGGCTCGAGCATCTCCTAGGTCTCGAGCCTGTCCTGGTGTATAGTCCTCTGCATATCTGTGATCTGAAATTGCATGTCCACTAGGATGTCCTGGAAGGATACAAAATCTGAAGCTCTGAAAGTGATCATCTCCTCATACTCTTCTTCATCTTCTAGCTGCTTGTCATCCTCTGCCGCTCTCTTAAGCTTAGCTGCTCTCTTCTACTCAGCTGCTATCTCCGAAATGTCCATGGGCTCTGGCTCTGGCTCTGGCTCTAGTGCTGGTGGTGCTCTGGGCATGTGGGAACAATTCTGGTTCCATTGGATGCGGCCAAAATATGGGCTCTCAGTGATCGGCCCATCTGTAGCACTGCCTTTAATCCCTTTCTTTCTCAGTATGTGAGTGATGAGAAAAGGGAAAGGCAAACCCCATGTCTTTGTGTGCTCAGCCGCCCGATGGTGCACTTCTTCCAGAATTTTTGAATTTGTTGCCAAATGATCTTGGGAATGGAGCACCAGAAACCTCTGCGAAACGCATAAAGAGCATTGAGGAACATGTCCCGCCTATGTGTCTTGTGTCCCAAAGGACACGCGTTCTTATACAACACCATATCAATGAGTAGAAGATTCGAGGAATCTTCACTTTGCTGGCTGCATTTTGGTGATAGTCCATATATTGTCCCTCACACATGTCGAAAATGATGTCCTCGAGGGAGAGCATGGAGGGGCACTCAAGCCAAGGAACGTCTGACTCAAGAGGCTCATGGTTGCATTTCAAAACGGCCGCTACATCAGCTATGGTCACCTTCACTTCTCTTCCGTCAATGGAAGAGAAAAGTACGTTCGACTAGTCGCAATTATAACTCAGATGCTCGTAAAAAGCTCTTGCCAAGCACTCATATGCAGTGGAGGGGACGGGCTTGAAAAGCCTCTTTAAACCCCGGTTCTTCAGCTCTTGGACCGCCCAACTTGTAGCTTCATTATTGGAGAACTCCTCTTTGATGGAAAAGGTGTTCTCCAAAATGAGCTTACGGCTCTTAATGGGCGGCCTGACTATCATGGGTCGGGTCCCGGATGACTGGGAAGATGAACCTCATCCTCTAGGCATGCTGGAGGTTTGTTAGGGTGTTTTATTGAGCACCTGGTGTGCAACCCAAAACTAAAGGGTTTGAGAACCCTTTTCAAATTTGCCCAACCCTCTACAAAAATCACACAAAACCAACACATAAACAAGGGACACAATCCGTGAATGGATTTGTTCCCTAAAACAATGAAAAATGGGGGAAATTTGGGGTTTTGGGGGTTTCAAATTTTGGGAAAAAATAGAAAAAAATAGGGAAAATTTGGAAGGAGGAGGTGAGGTGGTGAGCGGTGGTGGCTCAGAGATGCCGCGGTGGTGCGGTGGTGGTGGGGGAAATGATGGGTGGCAGTGGGTGTGGTGTTTGGAGGTGGCTGGGAGAAGAGAGACGGAGATGGAGGAAGAAAACACTGTATGGCACTGTGGAAGAAATGAAGGAGAAGAAAAACAGTGACCTAAAAATAGGTCACGTAAGGCCTAAACACGAGTGCGTCGAATGTACATAAGTGCGTTCGACCGCATTTGTGCTGAGTGTGTGTGTGTGAAAAGGGCTCTGCATTCAAATGTATAGGGTAAGTTCGAATGCATGTGTGCAGGAGTGTGTGTGTGTGATAAGGAGCTGCATTTGAACAAACGCAGGTGAGTTCGACCGCAGGCCTGAATTTATGTCACGCTAACGTAAAGAGTGCGTTCAAACGTAGTGTGCAAAGTACAATTTTTTTTTTTTTACAAAGATATTTACAAAATAAAATAATTACAAACACAACACACAAACTAAAATAATTACTCATATATTAACACACTTGAAAATATTTACAAAAACACCCCAAACTTAAAACGTCACATTGCCCACAATGTGACCGAATTAACAAACCTAGGGGATGGGTCAATTCAGGTATAGCATAAAAGAATGCTTTCCCCAAATTTGACTGGAAAATAGCAAGTGCAAAACATAAAGCAAGAAACATAATGAGGAGTGCCTCATACAAGCGCTAAGTTTAACGTCTTTAGCCAGACTCGTGATATGAGACTACAATCACTCTGTATAAATCGGATCCTCCAACAGAGTAGCTGCAACCTCTAAACTCCTCAACTCCAAGAACGTGAGCACTATTCACGAGAATCCATGTAATACCTAATCGTTCAAAAAGCTTTGGACCCTATGTGAATAGTACCGAATCACAGATGCGCCATTAGAAGCGGACGTGCTACTTTTTAAATATCCTCGGTTAATACTCTATATCAAGTTTTACCCTTTGTGAAAAAATACGACGTCTTTAGGAATATCCACTACTTTTTTAGCCCTATAAATAGCCCTCATGTCACCCATTTCACAATTCTAGTAAATCTTTGCCCCTATAATAAAAATATTGTGTGTGTTTTGTGAAGTTTGTGAGTGTTTGTGAGGTTTTTTTTAGAGGAAGAAATCTTGAGGTTTTGCTTCAAAAGGAGGTAACCTTCGGTTTCCTTTTAGCTTTTTAATACGCTCGTTAACTGCTGCTTCATTATTGTTCTATGTTGCTAGCTTAGTTATTCTTTAATTTGCTTAGGCTAGCATTTTGTTAAGCTTAGCGTTGTTTCTTTGCATATTTATCTGCGTTAGGAGGCCTTGAATTTATTGGGTTAGGAGTGGAGAATAGGCTGGATAGAAAATGAGGTTCTCTCAAAGAAATGGAAGATGTATATATGTACCGAGCTTACTTTAACCCATTGATATATATATATATATCTAGATGATATTACTAGATTATATATATGGTAAAATATTTTAAAACGATCCCATAGCTCTTGTTTCCTTGTTATAGAGTTGTGCTTTATAAAATATATATTGATGATAGATCTTTCTATATATATATTATATCAAGAATTACATAGGTATTATATTATATAGAATACATATGCTTTTTTATTTTATGCATTATCTATTTATGTATATATCAAAATGCATGTTTTAATATAAATACATTTATGAACTAGAAACTCTCTTTTGTAAAAATGTGTTTGTTAACAAGATAATAGTGAGACTTATAAAGCAGTATAAAAGATTTATAAGACTAATTGCAGTAAGTAAATTACTCATGTCGGTAATTATCATAGGCTTTTAAATTGCAAATGATCATTTTACTTATTATCAAATTATGTTACATGCATGATAAATTTGAGAAAGAGTAATGTGAGATTTAAGAAATTTGAGAAATAATGATAAACCCTCCTACATGATGCCCTACGATATTAAGAGAAGTACAAGAAATGAGTTTTACAATGAGGGCATATGTGTGGAAGATAGTATTTTGGCCCAAGAGAAACAAGAAATAAGCTTGGTACCGATGCTAAGGATGGAAGTGCAATCACGAAAGAGACTTTGCTGTAAGGTGGTTCCATCACGCTTTATTTTGCCATGTTGAGTGCACCTAGAGTTAATCGGTTGGCTAGGGGATGGGGCTGACCATAGTATCTTGTCCCGTGTCGCAAAGACCACGCAACCCTAGTATGCGGGGGTAACAGTATACATGGGCCCTAGTATGAGATAAAAATATTGATTGATTTTATTGATGATAATGTTTTTATTCTGCTTTATGTTTCTTATGCTATTTTATTATTTAAAAATATACTAGGAATATATATAGTTATGAGTCCCATGTTTCAAAAAAATGGGACAAGAAGTAAAACTGCCTATGGTTGTGGATTTCATTTACTAGGCCTCCTTTGGGCTCATCAGTTTTATTTCTTGTTTCAGGTGATGATCAAAGTTGATTTAGGAGGCCGGAATGGGGGTGGGCGTAATTAGGAATTTTCTTATGATTTCACATTGGTCAAGCTAATAAGTGCGTTTGCACAGTTCTTCTAAAGATTGCTGAATTTTTTTAATAAGGAACACTTCTATTGTTCGGGAGACATTTTTATTAAGCAGGAAGATTTTAGTTTTTTTTTTGATATGATATTCTAGAGTTTCATGCATTATTTTTATGATAGTCTTATTTAATTGATAAACCTTATGGAATCTTTGCAAGTAAGAAAGATGATTAACAAACCTAACCCTTTTGGGCTAGGAATGTTAAAATTGTGGTATCAGAGCAAAGGTTATAAGGTTCTGTAGACTTTAGGAGTTAGAACTATTGATAGAAGAAATGGGGGTAATGGGAAGCCACATTCCGGCCAAGTAGAGTCTGTCTGCTAAAGTCACTTGTAGATAGTATAGGAATACTTTCTAATTGTTTAATAGTTTCTTCTATTTTTCTTCGATCATAGAACAATGGCACCCCGACTCACATTACTAACAACACCAAGAGTGGTCACACCGAGGGCAACATGGGGAATGAAGAAAATGCCACGCCAACCAACACCGAAGCCCATTGCATTGACCCGCAGCTAGTGGCATTAACCACTATGGGAGCCAAAGACCAGCGAGAAGGAGGACCACATACTGAAGCACCGCGAGGGTGTACATTCGAAAAGTTTAATCAACATCACCCTCCAGTTTTTGAAGGACAACCTGACGCAATAGCTGCCGAAAACTGGGTCTTGCAAATTGAAAAGCTGATGGAGGTGATGAATTGCACTGAAGAACAAAGGGTCAAGTATGCTACCTTCTACCTCACTATAGGAGTTGAGCGATGGTGGATGGCCCAGAAAGAGCACCTCCAGAAACGTCTAGGTACGGAGGTAACCATTGCCTGGAAAGACTTCAAGGATGTTTTCTTGGAGCGATTCTTTCCCCAAACAATTAGACAAGCCAAGGCCCAAGAATTTACCGATTTGGTTCAAGGATCCATGACGGTGGAAGAGTATGCGGCCAAGTTCATAGAACTCTCCCGGTTTGCGCCTTACTTGGTGTCCACAGAAGAGCTCAAAGCAAGAAAGTTTGAACGAGGGTTATAGCCACGCATCATGAATTAGATTGTGGGATTTAAGATTGGAATACTGACGGATTTGGTCAACAAGGTGGCGATAATTGAGCGAACACAGAAAATCAACTCGGAATACTTTAATCAGAAGAAGAGGATTGCACCAAAGCAACCTCTGGAAGGACAACCATACCATGCCAATAAGAAAAGGTTTTCCACTAGAGGACAAATTCCAAAATGTTTGTATCTCTAGAAATGAACACAGCCAACACAACCAGGACTAGCTCAATTTGATAAGGTAGAATCTATGTAACCAAAACTTAGTGCCATAAAATAGGCAATGGGACTTAGCACATGAACTCTATAAACTACCCAATATTGGTTTCTGTCCTTCAATAACCTTGTTACATGATGGTCATTGGTCTCTCATCAATGCCTCATCCCATTTGGACACATAGTCCACAACAACTGCATGTAAACTCAAAGGAGTTTGGGAAAGGTCCCATGAAATCGATGCATACATCAAAAAATCTCAATTATCAATATGGGATTGAGGGACATCATATTCCTCTTTGAAATACTCCCGAGTTTATCTCTCACAAGATGTACAATAAGCACGCCATCGAAACATGGTGGGCCAATAAATCCACACCGCAAAATCTTTGCAGCGGTCTTGTTTGCAATTGAAATGGCTCCACATGCATGATCATGAAAAATGGAGATGAAATTGGTTTGATCAAATTCAGGTATACATCTCCTAATGATCTGATCGGGACAATACTTGAACAGATAAGGATCATCCCAATGAAAGGTTTTCACCTTGGACAAAAATTTGAGCTTATCTTGTTGCCCCCAATGCAAAGGCATTTGACCGGTAACAAGATAGTTCACTATGTCAGCAAACCAAGGTGCGGGATTGTGAGCAATGTGCATCAATTGCTCATCAGGAAAGGTCTCAGAAATGGGAGTGGCGTCCTCGGTGAAATCTATGGTCAACCTAGACAAATGATCAGCCACCACATTTTCTATCCCCTTCTTATCCCATATTTCTATGTCAAACTCTTGTAGCAGCAAAATCCATCGGATCAAACGGGATTTATCATCTTTCTTGGAGAAAAGATACTTCAATGCCGCGTGATCAGAATAGATAATGATTTTAGATCCTAACAAGTATGATCTAAACTTGTCTAGCGCAAAAACGATCACCAACAACTCCTTTTCTGTGGTGAAGTAATTGAGTTGTGCGTTGTTCAGAGTCTTGCTCGTATAGTAAATCACATGGGAAAGCTTCTCAATTCGCTACCCCAAAACAGCTCCAACAGCGTAGTCTAATGTGTCACACATAATCTCAAATGGTTCACCCCAACTGGGTGGTCTAATTACTAGTGTGGACATCAGAATCTCCTTCAGAACCTCGAATGCTTTCAAACATTCTTCATCAAATTTAAACGGGGTCTCTTTAGCCAACAAGCTATACAAGGGCCTGGCGATCTTGCTAAAATCCTTGATGAATCGCTTGTAGAACCCTGCATGGCCCAAAAAGGAACAAATTTCCTTCACAATACGTGGGGTTGAAGGTTAGAGATCAAATCTACCTTCACCTTGTCAACCTCAATACTCCTCTAAGATATGACATGCCCCAATACTATCCCCTGTTTAACCATAAAATGGCATTTCTTCCAGTTAAGCACAAGGTTGTTCTCTTTGCATCTCACTAACACTAACGTGAGACGGTGTAAACACTCCTGAAAAGATGAACCGAAGACAAAGAAGTCATCCATGAAGATCGTTATATCGAATCCATTAAATAGCAATCATGCTGAAATAGGATTTTCCCATGTAAACGCTCCACCATCTGGTCAATAAATGGAAGAGGAAAGTGATCTTTCCTGGTGCAGCGTTCAATCTTCGGTAGTCTATACATACTCTCCATCCTGACTGAATACGAGTTGGCACCAACTCGTTATCCTGGTTCTTCACTACCGTCAATCCAGCCTATTTGGGCACAACATGTATTGGGCTCACCCACTTGCTATTAGAAATGGGATAGATGATCTCAGCATCCAATAGCTTTATCACTTCTACTCTCACAACCTCCTGTATTATTGGGTTGAGCCTTCTCTGTGGTTCCCTCGATGGTTTGAAATTCTCTTCAAGATGTATCTTATGCATAACCAACAAGGGACTGATTCCCTCAATGTCCTCAATAGTCCAGCCTATAGCTTCTTATGCTCTCTAAAAACTCCTAACAATTCCTCCTCTTGAGCATCTATCAAGTTTGAAGCTATAATCACTGGCAAAGACTCAGTTGGACCTAGGAACTTGTACTTTAGACTATCAGGTAAAGGCTTAAGTTCCTTCTTTGGGGAATCAGGTACTATTGTCTCCTCCTTTTTGCTCACCAGAGGAGCAGTCTCCAAAAGTGCATAAGCCTGCTCCATAAGTTTTTCCAAATCCAAATCTTCACCAAACTGAGCAAGGCATGCTTCCAGGGGGTCCTCTATGCTTGATTCTTCAATGACTTCATCTAGAATCTCCTCAATCAAGCATACTTGATTCATTTGGTCATAATCAAGTGGTTGTTTTTGGATGTGAAAAATGTTCAACTCTACCGTCATATTCCCAAAAGAAATCTTCATCACCCCCGACCTACAATTTATCATGTATGCTAAGTAGCTAAAAATTGTCACCCTAGAATCACAGGGATCTCAGTCCTTATCACCTGAACTGGCTCTGTGTCCAACACAATAAAATCCACGGGGAAATAAAATTTGTCCACCTTAATCAGTACATCCTCAACTATTCCCCGTGGAACCTTCACAAACCGATCAACAAGTTGCAATGTCATGGTTGTGGGCTTCAGCTTTCCTAGCCCTAACTGCAAATTGATTGAGTAAGGTAACAAGTTCACACTTGCTCCCAAATCCAAAAATGCCCTCTCAATCTGGCTAACTCCTATCATGCAAGTGATTGTAGGACATCTAGGGTCCTTGTACTTGAGAGGTAACTTACATTGTAGGATAGCACTGACTTGCTCGATCATGAATACCTTTTTAGGGACATTCGTCTTCCTCTTCACTGTGACCAAGTCCTTCAAGAACTTGGCATGTGAAGGGATTTGCTGGATAGCATCCAAAAATGAAATATTTATTTGGACTTGTTTGAACACCTCCAGAATGTCTTCTAACTTCCCTCCATTCCTAGGCACTTGTAATCTTTCAGGGTAAGGTGCTTTCAGCACAAGTGCCCTAGGAGGTTCCTTTACAACAGGGGTGACCGTAGATGGCTCAGCATCTCCTTCCTTTTGATTGTCACCCTCTTCATCTTTTTGTTCTTCTCCCTCAGCATGGTCTGCTTCTGGGTCCACCACTTGGTTGTCCACTCTTTTCCCCAACCTCAGAGTGACAATTGCCTATACATGCTCTTGATTTGAAGAGTTTCCAATGTTGCATGCTTTAAGGTTGTTCACTGCTTGGCTAGGGAGTTTTCCCTTGTCTCTCTCACCAAGGTGATTCGCCAACTATCCCATCTACATCTCCAACTTCAAGATCGCCTGGGTGTTCACCATGGTGGAATGCCTCACATCACTGATTAATTGATCAGTCATTTTCATAAATTCTCTCATGGTCTCTTCCAGTGACTGAGTTGATGAAGCTGGGGCTTGAGTGGGTTCTTGATAGGATAATGATGACGCTGGCAGAGCCGAGCGTTCATAAGACGAAAATCTAGGAGGATAATGATTTGGAGGATGTGGAGCTCCTCCTTGATTTGTGGTGGGTTGATTCTGCTTCCACGAGAAATTAGGGTGATTCCTCCACCCTGGATTATAAGTTTAGAATATGGGCCGCTTGAATGCTTTTGAAATTGTTGAAAGCGTTACTTGTTCCATCTCGAAAAACTATCATCGATGGACAATTATGTGCTAGACAAAACAACTATCAACTGGAAATGTGTTTATAGTATTAACAGGCTTTTCCATACTCAGGGCATCCAGTCTCTTGACAATGGCATCCATCCTTTGAGTCAACTCTTGCTCGCCTTTTAGCTCCAGGATGCCTCCTTTCTTGGGGTTTCGGGCCTATTTATCTCGACAACTGGTGAAATCCCAATCCTGTGAGTTGGCAGCAATTTTCTCCAATGCTTTATAGGCCAAATCTCCCGTTAAGTTTAGAAATACGCCTCCATTCATCAGCTCAATCATACTACGGTTGGGCTGAGACAGCCCTTGATAGAAGAATTGCACCAGACGCCATTTTTCATATCCATGAGATGGACACTTCATCAGCAGATCCTTGAATCGTGCCCAACTTTCTGAGAATTTCTCGTCCTAAGTAAAGGAATTGATCTCCTTTCTTGCCTCATTTACTCTGGACATTGGGAAGAACTTGTTGTAGAATTGCTTCAACAATTCTTCCCCAGGATGTAATAGAGCCAAGTGCCATGGAATCCAACCACTCAGTGGTTCTGTCATGAAGGGAGAAAGGAAAGAGTCGAAGATTGATAGATTCCTCAAAGAAATTTTGGAATTTGGTTATGGCAGTTATGCTTCTAAACTTCTTAACATGGGAATAAGGGTTTTCATGTTCTAAGCCATAAAAGGATGGTAACATTTGAATCATGTGTGGCTTTAGATCATAATGAGTTGCATTAGTTGGTGGTAAGACTATGCAGGAATGGGAACTTACAGCAGTAGGTACAAACAATTCCCAGAGTGACATAGTGAAATCCAACTCGTACGCTCATCTTTGCTCCCCGTTCCCATCTCTTGCATCTTGATAATCCTCGTGCTCCTCCCTTCTTGGATTCCTTTGATCATCTTGGTGCTCCTCCACCCTTGGATTCCTTTGATGATCCCCCATCGCCACTTGAGCTTGACGCGCCCTCCTAATGTTTCTTTCTAAGTTGGGATCTAATAGTGTTAATTCTAGGTTCAAGGATCGCCGACCATGCATACACTAACAAAAATTTAACCTAACACTAAGGAAAAACAGCAAGCTAAACAAGCAAACATGCATGGAAAAACAACAAAAAACAAGGAATCAAAACAGTAAAAAGAACAACTACAATAACCTAGATGAAATCAAAACACTAACTTACACTTAAACTACTAAAATGGTAACCTATATGCACTAAATTAATTGAAACTAAATAAATTTAAATAAAATATGAACATAGGTAGAAAATACAGAGATAGAAAAACCACAAAATATTCACAACCTAGCTAAGACAAATAAAAACTAACATGGCAAAATTAAATTAACAATTAACTATCAATTAACTTAACTACTAAACTAACAATTAAAACTAATTAATCACTTAAAAATTAAGATAATCTAAACACAAACACAAACAGCAAATATCATGCTAAAAACAGGCAAAAAGATCAAATAAAACTAAGTTAACAATTAACCAAAATTGCTGGAAACAGAAAAATACATACTGCCTCGAGTATGCTGATGCAAGAAGCAGAGGTGCACTCGAGCGCAGGCAGCACGTTCATTTGCACAAATGCAACAATTTGGCAGGCTCTGCAAGTGCGTTCGAATGCAACTTAGGGGCGTTCAAACATAGTCACCGCTTATGTCGAGGGACTGAGCTCGCACAAGCACGTAACAAGCGCTTTGCAGTGCAAAATCGTTATGAATAGGCCAACGTGCGTTCGACCGCAAGAACTGCGTTTGACCGCACTATCAGAGCCTAATTTTCCAGCAACTATGTAAACTACCAAAAATTGCCAAACACTATTCTAAAAACTAACCAAAATTAATTAAAATGCAAAAATAAACTAAGAACATAATTGAAATTGCATAAAATAAATACTAGTAGAAAAATAAAATCAATCTAAAAATAATATTAATTTAAACAAAAACAACCGTTCCCCAGCAACGACGCCAAAATTTGTTCGTATCAAATTTGGTACTCACAATGGCACGAACTGTTAGGTCATATAGCGTTGCGCAAGTACCGAGATCGAACCATAAAAAACAAAGTTTGCTTAAAAACTAATATTAATCTTAAATTAAATCTATTTTAACCTAGTTCCGAAAAAGGATCGTATCATCGAACACGTAACTTGCAGAAATTAAAACTATTCTAAAAAATCGTAAAGGAATAAATAAAACTAACTAAGGTTAAAGACTAACCTCACCCAATATAAAAAGTTAGCTTAAACATAAAACACAAATTTTCGTTTATCGAGTTAAGCCCTTAAACACACTCTATTGCCGTTATTGACACATGTCAAACCAATTGGTGTGTTTACCGTTAATGAGCTACAATGAATATTAATTTTTGATAAAATCATCCACTATATGCATGGATCACAGTGGATATTAAATCAATCATTAATCATTTGTTGTGCACCTAGCTTGGAACACAACAAAGGATGACTATCGATGCCTCAAAAACGACAACCACTTCAACTTTGTCACATAAATTGAAATGAACGAGTATGGAAAATTAAAAGACGGAAGGTAAATGCGTTTAATGTAAAAGCATGAAATAAACTAAGGGTGAGGCTTCATCTTCAACCTTAGTTGAAGATTTTAGCCACCCAGTGAACAATAAAGTAAAGAACAAATAAAAGATTGCGTTAAATTAAATTAAAGTAAAGGATTACAATTAAAAAGGCGAGCAGGCCTACAATGGCAAAATGCTCTTAAAACTCACCCAAAAGAAAAGACTCGAAAAAATGCACAAAGGGGGCTATTTATAGGAAACTAATGTCTTGTGTCAGTCACGGTCTACTTGAAAGAGCCATGCGTCAACACATCGATGCATGCGTTTGACCGCATACTCCACGTTCGACCGCAAATAACCGCCACGGCGCATAGCTGAAGCGATGGAATCATAGGGCTGGTTAGGGCAACAGTGCGAGATGCGGGTTGACTGGACCTACGTGTTTGATCGTGCCTCTGCGTTCAACCGCAGTTACGTTTGACCGCAGGCCATGCATTCGAACGCACTGCAGTAACTCTTCACTTGGTCCATTTTTTGCTCCTTTGTAGCCAAGATTTTATGCAATGACCTGCACATCACAAAACACTAAAAACAAGTAAAATTGTTAGATATTAACATTGCTAAAGGCCTAACAAACATAAATAAAGGGGTGTGAATAAGCACTTAACAACACTTATCAGGAGGCAAAGGAAACAAGGAGGGTTACCACGAGAGCATCGTTACGGGGGAACATGATTCCCTAAATATCATCATCTATGAACACAATTGGCTGAGTTTCTTTCTTCTACAACTTCAAAGGCCTCGTTGTTGAAAAAGTTCCCCTGAAGAGAGGCTCCTAGCTTGGCTCCTTTCGAGCCAAGCTGGATTTGTTGCCCCCTGCGAACCCTCCTAAGATTGTGTTTATATCTCCAATGGCCATATTGTGGATTACAATATAGTTCTTCGAACATTGCCTTCGTTCTCCTTCTTGGCAACTGCCGTTTTCCCTGATTGCCAGGGGAAGGGGCCGTTCCTCTTCTGACTCTTTTTCTCAATAGGCGAGGTTGTCCTGTTGTGGGTGTGATCTATCCGCATTTCTTCATGGACTACGGACAATGTCTTGTTCTCTTGCTAAGCGATCTCTTTCCTGGCCATCCTTCACCCTTAGAGCTCTATTTTCGTGACCATGAACCTAAGGTTGGGGCCTCCTATCTTCTTGTCTTTGGTGCCTACCCGCAAATGGGAGTGGTCACCCTTGGTCTGCCATGAACTTGGCTAGCTTACCGTTTCTGATCAGCCTCTCTATCTCTATCTTCAAGGAGATGCAATCTTCCATGTCATGAGTGTGATCCCGATGATACTTGCAATATCTATTCACACTTCTTTTATCATGGGGGCCCACATAGGTGGTGGATGCCTTGCTTCCAGGATCGCCATGACCTCTTGCAAGACCTCAACTAGGTTGGAGTTCAGAGGAGTGAGATTCAGGGCAACTTGCTTCCCTTTCTCACCCTTCTTATTGAATAGCCCTTTCTTCAGCAACAAGTTGACTTTGTGGGCCTCCTTCTTTGAAGATCCTGCCATGGCATGCCTCGCCGTTGTTAAGGCTTGTATGGACTCCTCTCCATTTATGAACTCGGTGGCCTTCTCTATAAATTCCTAGAGGTTAGCTAGGGGTTTGCATGCTACTTCCAGAGCCAACGGATTTTGAGGATGGATCTCGTTCAAGAGGGCCACGAGTACCAGGTTCCTTGGAGCCACTGCAATAGCAAGCCTTTCTTTTTGAAAGCGCACAATATAATCTTTCAAGGACTTTGAGTCCTTCTACTGCACTGTCATCAAGTAAGAAATATGCATTTTCCGCCTGTGCATGGACATGAAATGGGTCAAGAAGTGCCTAGCTATGTCTATGAAGTTGTCTACGAAGTTCGGAGGAATGTTGGCAAACCACTGCATAAGCCGACCTGCCCGGTGAAAGGGAAAGCCTATGAAAATTCATCGGTACTCTCGAGGGCTAGAACAACACAAGATGCTCCATATGGTTGGTAGTTTCGTAGTAAGAGGGCACAGCTGGGACCTTAAACTTGAACGGCAATGGGTAATTCAGCACTTGCTGCGTAAAAGGCAGGTTCGTGCTTTGAAGTGCATTTTCTATCGTTGTGGGCTTTCCCTTCATCTGGTGAGCCATAGCCCTACACTCATCTTTTAATTCACTATACATGGCCCGCCAGTCTTCCCGGTTTGTTAGGACTTCTGGCTGCTTATCGCAAGCTCACACCCTTCTATCCGTGCTTCGCCCACGTTGTTCACAGGCTCCAGTCTCTTCCTTAGGCGGATTATAATTTTTGTAGTTCCTGTGTGATGTACAAATTTATTGTACTCGCAAGCGCACGAGTCGTGTGCAATATAATGGTGTGCAAGTACGAGGTCGAACCCACAGGGAAATGTATTCTTGAAAGCAAGCTTAAACCTAAAATAATTCTATTCTAATCTAGTTCCCAGTTTTTGAATGATGATTATTTGAATGAAAACAAAAATATACAACTAATTAAGTGAAGGTAATTTGTTGACGAAGTACTAGGGTTTCAGAATCCACACTCACACATTCATTACAACCTAGTTCCATGATCTCAAATATTCCCCAAAGTTCTCACATAAATCTTAGGTATGTTTGACTTTTGCTTCACAAAATTAATCAAAACATTCCATGTATCCATTCTTTATCCAAATCACAATAGAAATCCAATAATCAATTAAATCATTAACTGTATCCATAAATCACAAGAAAATATCCAATCTATATTGAAACATCAATTGTATCAAGAGAATAAATCATAGGAAAAATCCAATCTTTTAATCAAGAAAACCAAGCAATTAATTGTATTGAATTATCATAAATCATCTAATGTATCCTTGAATCACAAAGATATCCAAGATACATTCAATCCAATTAATAAAAAAGCAAAACAATAGGCAATTGAATCATTAAATTGAGAAATATTAAATACATGAAACTAAATTGCTAATCATAAGTGAGGCTTCATCTTCAACCTTAGTTGAAGGTTTAGCCTCTCATGTTATTGAAAGACAAAATGTTTTTCATGGAATCCATAATAAAAATTGAGTACTTACAAATAATGAAACCCAAAGTTGAAATCCAAAAGGTAGGAAACTCTAGAACTCTCTTCTTTCTCCTCCCAAATTTCGTAATTCGCGTAGCCTCCATAAACTAGTATGATAATTATGTATTTATAGGCCCAAAACTAGGGTTTACAAATTTAATAAAATTGGAATTCATTGTGACGTGCGCCGAGACTGCATATAAGGTTTCCGTCTGTTGCGCGGCTCGATCATGACTATCCTAGGCTCAAGCGCATGCGCTAGATCATGGCTGTCCCCACGCCGATCGCTCTAACAGAGACTTGCACTTTTCATCCAAACTAGGCACTTCCCCATAAAACCCATGCTTTTCCTTTAGCAACATATAAAACATCGAAAACACGAAACTAAACCAAAACATCGAGATAATAACACAACTAAAAGATTAACAATAGCAAATTAAGGGTCCAAATATGCAATATTTGGCACACCTCAAACTTAACTTTTGCTAGTCTCTTAGCAAAAAGCACTAAAAATAAAATGAAAGCAATAAACATAAGTCCTCTATCGTGGGAGAGCGATTACATTTAGCATATACAACAAGCTTTTAAACCCTAGGCATCCCTAGTGGACGAGTGAAGTCTCGTGAGGGTTTACAAGAATGACATCCATAAACATTGCAGAATGAATTTTCACAAAGACCATGGTTCTTATTCATGAGTAAGCTTAAAAGACAAACACCTCATCACAATCAACGGGTATCCATGAACAAATAACTCATAAATGGACAATTTGAGACAATATATGTTCTTGAAATGTGCAAAGTGAAATTAGCATGTAACAATGACGCTTTAGCTTTAAACTTAAAACAAGTTCCACAAAATTCATAAGAATCCCAAATAGATGAAACAACCAAGGCAAGATATGCATTTATTTTCTCTTTTTATAGGCTATGCAAATGTATGACTCCTTTAAGCTTTCTTATTGACCCATGTAACAAGTGTTAGGCCAATTAAGCCAAATGGCTTTTGTAACGCCCCAAGTTCAAGAGGTAGAGCAACCGAGAAAATTGTAACATACATTCTTAATAAATAAAATTTTCTCATAAGGTCACCATAAAAATATAACATTACTAGAGTACTATTATCCAAATACATAATGTGCTAGTGTACAATAATCTTATAAAATTACAATTACACAATCCATGCCCGTCCCAAGCGGTCTAATCCATAAAATGGGGTCCCAAAAACTTCTACTGCTACTCCTCAAAGCAATAAGTCCAAGTATTCTACTGGTACCCTTGTCCTCAGTACTACAATTTATAGGACAATCTGCAAAAGATAAATAGAGAGAAGGGGTGAGTTCGACAACTCAGGAAGTAGCCACAACACCGAATGCTATAAAACATGCTATGCATATTTTTATGTTATAATCTCTGTTATGTACAACAACAATTTATGTAGAATAAAGCATGATAGTTGCAAAATGAGTAATCAACACTTCCTTTTACTTTTCTTGGTTGTTTTACCCTTTGACCCATCACCGTGAGTTCATTGTGTCCGGCGCACGTTTGGTTTGTCTCGAAGGACTCCTTTGGCTCATCCTGTCGTCACAGGAGAGAGCTACCAGGTTAAGAACTCCCCCTAGGTGGAGGCCACCTGGTCGGTAGCAAACACCTTCTCCTAACCGTCCTTCGATGTACTTGCCATGCTACCCTTCCAATCCGGCCAATCGTTGCTTTAGTGCCTTAGGGCTAAACATTTATTATTCATAAATGTACATATAACATTTCATATAATCTTGTAAGCTCATCTATATTTGTATAATATATCATGAAACCTTTATGAGCTCTTTAATTCATAATTGCATTCATGCATAACTCATAAAAATGAAGTAATTGTAAAATGTAACATTCATAAATCATGTCATATAATTGAATAAAACTATGCATTAAAAATAAGAAGTGCAATTGAAAATCATGTAAGTGAATATTTCATAAAATTCCCAACATTTTCGTTTTCTAAAGATTTATAATAAAAGTTGTTAGGGTTTTTGGTGTTATGTCCCCTTACCTGACATCGCACGTCCTTAATTGGAATTATGCCTTCAACTCACAATTCCTACAATAAAGTAAAAAGTACCTTAATCATCAATTCATTTATCCTTAAAATATATGAGTTTGTATGTACCTAAATGCCCATAAAATTCACAATAATTCCCCTATGAATCTAAATATGTCTATTACAATATCCAAAATTTGTGGACTAATAAAATCATTAACCATTCAATTAATTCCACAAATTTCAAGTGCTTTAACTACTTAACAAATTAACCTATTAAACTTAAAAAATTCATAACTCTTTCAATTTAACTCCAAATGATGCGAAATTTGGCTTAAAATTTTCCTTATTCAAAGGCTCACAACATATCCAAAAATCATAACAATTCATAACTTTTTGATACCTCAAAAATACCTCGAACTCCAGTGCTTCTGCTTGACCAAAATTTTTGTTTTGACACTTGCATCTTCTAAAAATCATAACTCCTTTTACAAACATCCAAAAATCATGAAACCACTTTTAAAATCTTCATTTCTCATTATTGTACAAGGTCTTAAAACAGTTTTGCTTAAAGTCTCTCATTGAATTTTTGGTGCTGAAAACAATATGACTTTTCTTCCAATAACTCACTAAAATTCAATTTCCACCATCTTTCACATTTAATCTCTATTTACTTATAAAATTGCAAATCCTCCTTATCCTTGATATTAAGATCACCTTTATTCTAGGGTATAAATTTTGAGGTATTACAGCTTTAGGGCACTAGATGTAGAACATCTCTAAGGGTTTAATAACTTAAGTCAAAAAGGCTACAAAGCTATACTAGCCATATCATAACTCAACTTGAACTTCACACCTTTTAACACGAACACTCAATGCTTAGTGAGGCAAAAGGTCCGGTTACTCAGTGAGGAACTCAAATGATCTCCTTTTTTTTTTATTTATTTATTTTATCTTGCAAGCAAGGTTATTCATCAATAGGTCATCATATCCAACAAATCTCATAAGGAACAAGCTTAAGCTCGAACCTTATACCTCACAGAAACCATGCTAATGTGCTCAAAGAAAAATTGATCTAAAAAATACATATAATCTCAATTACCCAAAAATAAGTCAAAAGACTCAAACTCATATTGACATAATGAAGAGTTCAACCCTTTAAGCAAGCTAATGAAAAGCAAACCAAGCCATACGATTAATTACACGAGCTTGACAACAACATTGCACAATTAAATTGCAATCAACAACTAATAACTAAAAATGACAGAAAACAACAACTAAAGACTAACAAACTAAAATAGAAATGGACAATGGTTTTCTATACCCCCAAACTTGAATCACACAATGTCCTCAACATAGGCGTAAATACAATACCAAGAGTTGCGAGAATTGAAGTAAATTGAGTGGTGCCTCCCCAAACTACTTGTGACAACACCGCCCTAGAAAAAAAAATCACAATTACAACTAAAACAAAAATAACTAAAAAAATATAGAGGGTGCCTCCAATGAGTGCTAAGTTTATAGTCTTCAGCCAGACTTTCCACAGCGGATGATCATTGAGATGAAGTCGGGTCTTCCAAGGGCAATTCCTCAATCTCTACAATCTCCAGTTCCAAGAATGGCTTTAGTTGTTGACCATTGACCTCTTGAGTATTTCCAGTTTTGAGATCCTCGATCTCGATGGTTCCATGAGTAGAAACTACTCGCACTTTGAATGGTCCTGTCCATCGGGACTTTAGTTTCCCTGGAAACAGATGTAGGCATGAGTTGTACAGGAGGACTTTCTGACCAACTTCAAAAGATCTTCTCAATATGTTTTGATTATGAGTCTTCTTCATCTTCGTTTTGTATT
Organism: Carpinus viminea; assembly: GCA_013348765.1. Classification (NCBI taxonomy): domain Eukaryota; kingdom Viridiplantae; phylum Streptophyta; class Magnoliopsida; order Fagales; family Betulaceae; genus Carpinus; species Carpinus viminea. The sequence continues at coordinate 28,034,110 of CP054668.1, forward strand.
GCTTGGTACAGTCATACACATCGCTCCTTAATTCTTCTAATTCATCAATCTGGAGCTTCCTCTGATTGTCAACCTTGGTGATATTGAAGTTTAACTGCTTGATAGCCCAATATGCTCGATGCTCCAATTCTACAGGAAGATGATACGCCTTGCCATACACCAATCGGTAGGGAGACATGCCAATTGGAGTCTTCAATGCAGTCTGATACGCCCATAAAGCATCATTGAGTCATAGAAACCAATCTTTCCATGTTAGGTTCACCGTCTTCTCTAATATCCTCTTGATTTATCTGTTGGATATCTCAACCTACCCACTAGTCTGAGGAAGGTAGGGTGTTGCAACTTTGTGAGTGATCCTATACTTCTTCATGAGTTGCTCAAAAAATCGGTTGTAGAAGTGCTTTCCCCTATTGCTGATGATGGCATGTGATGTCCGAAAACGTGCAAACACATTTTCTTTTTAAAATTGAAGCACAACTCTATGATCATTCGTCTGCAAGCAATGGCTTCCACCCACTTAGAAGCATAATCAACTGCCACAAGTATGAAGGGTCCCATAAAGTCAATGCCTCAAACATCAAACAGTTCCACAATAAGAATCGGGTTCAACGGCATCATGTTTCTTCTTCCAATGCTCCCCAACTTCTAGCATATCTCACAGTGAACAGTACGCATACACATCATGAAAGATGGAGGGCCAATAGAATCCACTTTGAAAAATCATTGCACTCTTTGATTTCGTATTACAAAATTGTTTTTAAGACCCAAAAGGCAAACTTCAAGCTTGTATATGATGTCATAGATGATCAAGCAAAGATAAATGGGCTATATCTAGGAAAAAAAAAAAAAAAAAAAGGTCTTCTTTGGACGGAAAGTGATTGAGGGGGTATCTAATATAATATATAATAGGAGAATATTAAGAAGGATGGCTTAAAATTAAGACACGTGGCACTTTATTTATTTGACAAATATTTATTTTTAAGTGAGTGCTTAAAATTAAGACAAGTGGCACATTATCTATTTGACAAATATTTATTTTTAAGTGACACAAGGCATTAAATGAAACTTTGCGTTTCATTCAAAACAAAACTCCTATCTTTCAGATTCCTTCCCTCACTTCCCTCACAATCAGCCACTCTTAACTTTCTTCTTTTAAGAAAAAAAATATATTGAACGGTTACAAACGTAAATTCTTCCCAAAATCTACCCAAAGACAAAAAGTTTGAACAGTTTGCCATTTTACTCTGAGTAAGATCTAAATATTCTTTTTAAATATTTATATTAAATTGTGTTAATTATGTTTATATATCATATATTTTTGTTCAAAGCCTTATGAAATTCCATTTACTCTGTTGTTAAGAACTACTTTCAATTTTTGCACTATGTTCGTTCGCTTAATTGGTTCTTAGAATATTCATATAAAGTTCTAAATGCAAAGATGCCCTTTTGTGTTAATGAGAATTTCTCAAACTTTTGTTCTCATTTTTAATACAAATATTCTGTTTTCATTTTTTTTTTTCAATTATGCCTTACAAAATTCCATTTACTCTGTTGTTAAGAATTATTTATATTTTTGTATTATGTTTCTTTGCTTGGTTCTTAGAATAATTTTAATAAAAACATTCTGTTTTCTTTTTATTTTTCAAAGACGTCTAAAAATTGTTCCCTCTCCAAATTTGTTTCTTAACCAAAATCATACTTTAAAATATGGTTTCAGTGTGAAAATTTGATGAAAAATGAGGAAAACCCGTTTTAGATCCGTATGATGAAAGACCCGCTCCAGATCTGACTTCCAGACCCGGCTGAAGGAAGGGATGAAGTTCCCAACTCAAATGCAGGCCCACTGCTTGGCATGTACAATACGCGCCATAAAAGGCAAAATATTTCTTTAAAAATTTATATAATATATTTTCCTTTGTAAATGCTTTTGATATTAATTAGATTCATAACCAACTCTAATTTAAGAAATCATTTAGTGATATTAATGATTATTTAATAATTATATCATAATTATTTGCATATTATATATAGTTTCCCACAAAAAATTTTAAATGATATTCATTTGAGATTTTATTGCAGTTTCTACATGGCCTTTTCTTTCTTCATTATCTCAAAACGTTTATTACTTATAGTTCAAAATTTGGCTTTCAAAATTTGGGAAATAACTCTACCACTTAATCATATTCAAATTCTAAGTAAACATGGAAAATGTTATAATAGTTCCATTCAATGACAATTTGCATGCTTGAACTTTTCTTATATATATTTAATAGTTATTCACATTGCCTTATTTTTGTTTGTTGCTATGTCTTAATTTAAAACTTTCAAACATATTTCCTTAAACTCATAAATGGAAAATTGTTCTAAAGCTCATTATTGTGTGAATGTTATATTAGAATATAACATAGGTCTAGAATAATATGTTATATTATAATATAAATGAAGCAATATGTTCAACTGAGTCATGGAAAAGTGCAAAATATTCTGTCTGCATAATTTGTAACATTATTTTCTAATATTGTCCATGTACATAAATAATATTATTTATATCTAAAGTGCTATTTGTTATTGGATTTTTTTTTTTTAAATTACAATACCATGTACACAATCTTTTGAATTGACATTTAAAATTATTAATGATAGGTGCTTTTTGAACAGTTTGCCATCTACCCAAACACAAAAAGTTTGATTTTACTCTGAGTAAGATCTAAATATTCTTTTTAAATATTTATATTAAATTGTGTTAATTTTGTTTATATATCATATATTTTCCTTCAAAGCCTTATGAAATTCCATTTACTCTGTTGTTAAGAACTACTTTCAACTTTTGCACTATGTTTGTTTGCTTAATTGGTTCTTAGAATATTCATATAAAGTTCTGAATGCAAAGATGTCTTTTGTGTTAATGAGAATTTCAAACTTTTGTTCTCATTTTTAATACAAATATTCTGTTTTCATTTTTTTTCAATTATGCCTTACAAAATTCCATTTACTCTGTTGTTAAGAATTATTTATATTTTGTATTATGTTTTTTGCTTGGTTCTTAGAATAATTTTAATAAAACATTCTGTTTTCTTTTCATTTTCAAACATATTTCCTTAAACTCATAAATGGAAAATTGTTCTAAAGCTCATTATTGCGTGAATGTTATATTAGAATATAACATAGGTCTAGAATAATACGTTTTATTATAATATAAATGAAGCAATATGTCCAACTAAGTCATGGAAAAGTGCAAAATATTCTGTCTGCATAATTTGTAACATTATTTTCTAATATTTTCCGTGTACAAAAATAATATTATTTATATCTAAAGTGTTATTTGTTATTGGATTATTTTTATTTTTTAAATTACACTACCATGTACACAATCTTTTGAATTGACATTTAAAATTATTAATGACAGGTGCTTTTTGAACAGTTTGCCATCTACCCGAACACAAAAAGTTTGAACAGTTTGCCATTTTACTCTGAGTAAGATCTAAATATTTTTTTAAAATATTTATATTAAATTGTGTTAATTATGTTTATATATCATATATTTTCCTTCAAAGCCTTATGAAATTCCATTTACTCTGTTGTTAAGAACTACTTTCAATTTTTGCGCTATGTTCATTTGCTTAATTGGTTCTTAGAATATTCATATAAAGTTCTGAATGCAAAGATGCCCTTTTGTGTTAATGAGAATTTCCCAAACTTTTGTTCTCATTTTTAATACAAATATTTTGTTTTCATTTTTTTTTTCAATTATGCCTTACAAAATTCCATTTACTTTGTTGTTAAGAATTATTTATATTTTTGTATTATGTTTCTTTGCTTGGTTCTTAGAATAATTTTTAATAAAAACATTCTGTTTTCTTTTTATTTTTCAAACATATTTCCTTAAACTCATAAATGGAAAATTGTTCTTAAGCTCATTATTGCGTGAATGTTATATTAGAATATAACATAGGTCTAGAATAATACGTTATATTATAATATAAATGAAGCAATATGTCCAACTGAGTCATGGAAAAGTGCAAAATATTCTGCTCATAATTTGTAAAATTATTTTCTAATATTGTCCGTGTACATAAATAATATTATTTATATCTAAAGTGCTATTTGTTATTGGATTATTTTTTTTTTAAATTACAATACCATGTACACAATCTTTTGAATTGACATTTAAAATTATTAATGACAGGTGCTTTTTGAACAGTTTGCCATCTACCCAAACATAAAAGTTTGAACAGTTTGCCATTTTACTCTAAGTAAGATCTAAATATTTTTTAAAATATTTATATTAAATTGTGTTAATTATGTTTATATATCATATATTTTCCTTCAAAGCCTTATGAAATTCCATTTACTCTGTTAAGAACTACTTTCAATTTTTGCACTATGTCGCTTGCTTAATTGGTTCTTAGAATATTCATATAAAGTTCTAAATGCAAAGATGCCCTTTGTGTTAATGAGAATTTCCCAAACTTTTGTTCTCATTTTTAATACAAATATTCTGTTTTCTTTTCTTTTTTTTCAATTATATTGTTAAGAATTATTTATATTTTTGTATTATGTTTCTTTGCTTGGTTCTTAGAATAATTTTAATAAAACATTTTGTTTTCTTTTATTTTTCAAACATATTTCCTTAAACTCATAAATGGAAAATTGTTCTAAAGCTCGTTATTGCGTGAATGTTATATTAGAATATAACATAGGTCTAGAATAATACGTTATATTATAATATAAATGAAGCAATATGTCCAACTAAGTCATGGAAAAGTGCAAAATATTCTGTCTGCATAATTTGTAACATTATTTTCTAATATTGTCCGTGTACATAAATAATATTATTTATATCTAAAGTGCTATTTGTTATTGGATTATTATTATTTTTTTTTAAATTACAATACCATGTACACAATCTTTTGAATTGACATTTAAAATTATTAATGACAGGTGCTTTCTTTTACTTCATTGGGAATTCAATCGCAATAGACATTAATGAGGTATTTCTTCATAATTTAAAAGATATGCATTTATACTTTTTGATTGAAATATGACATTAATCCATTCTTCTTCATAAATGCTTATTTAGTCCCATTACTTTGAATTGTTTCATTAATTTCCAAATGTTGTGTATTATTTTACCAATATAATTTCTCTACTTTAAATATTTAATTCAATAGATTTAAGAATTATATAATTGTTCTTTAATATATTTCAAACATTCATTATAATCTTTACAAAAATAATATTATGTTTTTAATTTCATGATCAAAATGATAGTATGTAGGATTTTGTTATTTAATTATTCTTCATTTCACAACTATGCAATAGAAACACAATGCAAAATTCAAGATTAGCTCGATACAGAAGATGCATGATTATGCATAACAAAGCAAAACGACGTCTATTCAAGATATTAGAAGTGGCACTATCCCAATTAGGAGTTGCGTAGCATTCAACCAACAAATTCAAATGGTCAAGGTGTGACAAAATATGGATCAAGCTATAGGACAAACAATGAAGATATTCCAAGTAAATTTGTTACTAAACTTATTGGATTTAAAAAATAAAATAAATAAATTTGATATAATAGCTCTTTCCCTTTTTCTTCCCTATTTCATACAGGAAAATTTACTGAATCATGGAATTTTGGCCCACCTTCTTATGAATGTCAAAATTGTCTTGCAAAAGTATGGTATGAAGAAAGAACAATAAAGTCTACAAGCCCTCTTAATCCTAAATTTTCTTTATGCTGTATGGATGGCCAAGTGAAGTTGCCTCTTCTTAAGAAACCACCAATTGTTCTTAAAGAATTGTTAAATCCTCTTAGAAGCCAGCATTCAAAAAAATTTAAGACTCAAATAAGGAGTTATAATGCTATGTTTGCTATGACGTCCATGGGTGGAAAAGTAGATCATAGAATTAATGATGGAGGAGGTCCTTATATTTTCCGACTTAATGGTCAAAATCACCACAGAATTGAAACTTTACTTCTAGCTGATGGCGTAAACCCCAGTTTTGCACAGCTATATTTTTACGATACTGACAATGAAGTTCCAAATAGAATTAATGCCTTGAATCATTCTGACAGTAACATTGATCCCTCTATTGTTGATGCCTTAATCCGAATGCTAGATGAAACAAATTCATTAGTAAAGACATTTCGAATGGCTAGAGACCGTTTTAGAGGAGGTAATATTCACCAATTAAGGCTACGTCTAATTGGGTCACGATCAACTGATGGAAGAGTACAAAATCTTCCTACATGTTCTGAAATTGCTGCAATTATTGTTGGTGATATTGGGGTTGAGAATGCATATCATGATGTTATTGTCGATTACAAAGAAGGTGGATTACAAAGGATCAATGAGTTACATCCATCATATATGTCATTGCAATATCCTCTTCTATTTCCATATGGGGATGATGGTTTTAGGCTTGGTATTTTACATAGAAGGTCTAATGGAAATGGACATAACACAGACAAATATGTTACAATGAGGGAATTTTATGCATTCCGGTTACAAGAACGTCAAGGTGAAGGGCATACATTGATATATAGTAGCCGCTTATTTCAATAATTTTTTGTTGATGCATACATATGTATTGAAGGAATTAGACTTATGTGGGTAAGACGTAATCAAAGTGCATTGAGAATTGAATTGTATAGTGGACTGAGAGATGCAGTTATGAGGAGAGATACTACCCCTGCATCTATTGGAAAAGAATTGTTCTACCTTCAAGTTTCACGGAAGCCCCAGATATATGATTGAAAATTATCAAGATGCAATGGCAATTTGTAAATGGGCAGGATATCCTGATTTATTTATCACTTTCACATGCAATGCAAAATGGCCAGAGATTGAAATTTTCTTATCCATGCATTCTGGTCAAAAACTTAAGGATCGACCTGATATAGTTGGAAGAGTTTTTAAGATTAAACTCGATCAACTATTATATGATTTAAAGAAAAAACAACACTTTGGAAGAGTACTTGCTGGTAATCTAAAATAATAAACTTTATGTTAATCTTTGTAGTATTATTTTTTTTTTACACAATTTAATTAATTTTATATTTTGATTATAGTTGTCTACACTATTGAATACCAAAAGAGAGGATTGCCTCATGCTCATATACTGCTTTTCCTACATTCCGATGACAAACATCCCACACCAATGGAAATAGATAGGATCATTTCAGCAGAAGTTCCAGATTTAAATAAAGATCCTCAAGCTTATGAAGTTGTTAAGCAATTTATGGCCCATGGTCCATGCCGTTCTTTAAATCCAAATTCAAGTTGTATGATTGGCAACAAATGCAATAAGCATTTTCCGAAAAGATATTACTCTGAAACAACAATTGCGGAAGATGGTTTTCCAGTATATAGAAGGAGGAACAACGGAAGATTTGTTGACAAAAATGGTATGAAACTTGACAATCGATTTATAGTTCCTCATAATATTGATTTATTAGTCAAGTATCAATCACATATAAATGTTGAATGATGTAATCGTTCAAGGTCTATCAAGTATTTATTTAAATATTTAAATAAAGGACCGGATCGTGCAACTTTAATGCTTGAAGAGAATCTACATATTGATAATACTACTGGAATACAACATGTGACTGTATCGGATGAAATCAAAGCTTATTTAGATTGTAGATATGTGTCTGCTATAGAGGCATGTTGGAGAATTTTCCAATTTGAAATCAATTATCGAGAACCTGCAGTTGAAAGACTTAATTTTCATCTAGAAAATGAGCAATCGGTAGTGTTCAATGATTCTAATTACTTGGATAATGTTTTGAATCAACCGAATATCAGAAGAACAAAATTTAGGGAATGGATGAAAGCAAATGCTTTATATGAAGAAGCAAGAGAATTGTCTTATTCTGATTTTCCTTCCAAATGGGTTTGGATTAATAAAGATAAGGAATGGAAATTGAGGAAAAAAAGAAAATGTGTAGGAAGGATATTTTATGCTCATCCTGGAAGTGAGGAAAGATTTTATTTGCGAATGTTACTTAATATTGTTAAAGGACCTCGATCTTTTGAAGAAATAAGAACTATAAATCATGTGTTGTATCCAACTTTCAAATCAGCATATTACGCTCTTAGTTTGCTTGATGATGATAAAGAATGGCATGAAGCTTTAAATCAAGCATCACATTGGCTTCGTGAAAGCAACTTGAGCTTTTGTCACAATGTTGATTTTTTGTGAGGTTGCGTAACCTTATAAATTATGGAAATCAAATCGAAGTTGTTATCCAAGATATTTTGCATCGAGAAAGAAGAATTGTGCAATATGAAGACTTACAACTCGGACTTGCAATTACAAAACTATGCTCTTTGTGATATTGAAAGGTTATTGAATAAGAGTGGAAGGTCTCTTAAAGAATTTGAGCCGATACCATATCCAGATACATTACTTCTTAGACAAAGTAACAATAGACTATTGCAAGAAGAATTAGATTATGATAGGAATTCTTTGAAAGATGAGCATATTAAACTTCTAGTGCAGAATGTGAGCAAAGAAATATATATCAAGCAAGAATTGAATCATCACATACAACAAAGGTAGTTTCTTCTTTGTTTATGGACATGGTGGTATTGGTAAGACTTATCTGTGGAGAACGTTGATATATCGATTACGCTCGTAAGGAAAAATAGTAATTGCGTATCTTCCGGAATTGCAAAGATTATTGTTACCGGAGAAAGAATGCTCATTCAAGGTTCCAAATACCAATCAATGTAACAGATAGTTCAATTTGGTTTAAACAAGGTTCACATCTTGCGAATTAATGACAAGAGCAAGTCTAATAATTTGGGATGAAGCTCCAATGGCTCATCGAAATTGTTTTGAAGCTATAGATCGCTCATTAAGAGACATTTTACATTTTAATGATCCCAAAAGTGGAGACAAACTATTTGGAGGAAAGAGTTGTTCTTGGTGGTGATTTTGACAAATATTACCAGTTGTAAGTAAAGGACGAAGAGAACAAATTGTTGAAGCATCGATTAGGTCTTCATTATGGAAATTTTGTACAATTTTACTTTGACAAAAATATGAGACTTGAACAAAATTCAGATGATAATGCTACAAAGGAATTCGCACAATGGATTTTGAAAATAGGTGATGAGTTAGATGATAATGAAGGTGAAACATCCATTGAGATACCATCTGATTTAATAATTCGACATCGTAATCATCCTATTAGTGACATAGTGAATGATATCTATCCCGAGTTGCAAACTAGATACACGATGCAAAGTATTTAGAAGATAAAGCTATTTTAGCTCCAACAAATGAGGATGTGTAAGACATAAATGATTATATGCTTGATCTTATTAATATCGATGAAGAAATATATCTCAGTTCAGATTCAATATGTAAAACAACAAGCAACATTCAAGACCAAGATATGCTATATCCAATAGAATTTTTAAACTCATTGAAATTCCCCGGCATTCCTAACTACAAGCTCAGACTCAAAGTTGGAATTCCTATAATGTTACTTCGAATTTAAATTAAAGTGCTGGACTCAGAATGGTACAAGACTTTAGTCACTCAATTGTCAAAGTGGATCTTAGAAGCTAGAATTATATCAGAACTCATGTTGGAGATAAAGTATTCATTCCATGAATAGTATTATCTCATCGATACTAAATTGCCTTTCATTCTAAAAAGAAGACAATTCTCAGATCAATTTGTTTCATGATGACAATTAATAAAAGCCAAGGACAATCATTGCAACATGTGGGACTTTTTCTACCAAAACCTGTATTCAGCCATGGCTAATTAAATGTCGCTATTTCAAGAGTTACAAGTAGAGCTGGTCTTAGAGTACTCATTGGAGATTCACATTATGGTGATCAATACCATAAAAAAAACATTGTATACAAGGAAATTTCAACAACTTACCTACAGGTAAAATTTATCATTAATATTAAAATTTTTGCCTTCTTTTACTTTTATATTTTATAGATTGCCTTCTATGTTTTTATATTTTTGGTCGTTTGTTCTGCACCCCTTATTATTGCTTTTGGGTATATTGTATGATACAAATTCCTTTCTGACTGTTCCTCATGAAACTTTAGTAAAAATTTTTTTGATCTTACGGCCTAGGCTGAGAAACCCATATTATTTTGTTGTTGTTCCGTAAAGGGAAATAATCGTATATGCATACCTTTGTTTTCTTTTATCATTTTTCTATTTCTTCCAAAATGGGTATTCGGCAGAAATTGATTTTGATCACAACTTCAGTATGTATACTTTTCTTTTTATTATAATTTTGTCTGAAAAGTTTTTAAAATATTATAAGCAGTACGAAGAAGCATATCGATGACAGAGTCTTTAGAAGTGTTTTTAATTGTTAATTAGAAAAAATAATTAAAGAATTTAAATGATTATTTATATTTTATCCAGGTTTTTGAATGACACTTATTTGTGTTTTATTTATAAAAACACTTTTAAAAAATTTGACAAATATATTTGAATCTTACTAATATAATTTATTTTGCAGGTATTACTGAATCATAAGAAAATGAAATACACAACTCTAAATCAAATAACACCCGACAACAACACATAGAATATAAAAGTTCAAAATATTAGGATGTGGAATGCAGTAAATACAGCTCAAGGCAATGACCTAATCAGTTTAGATTGTAAGTTAACATTTATTTTTTTTACTAACTCTATTAGACATGCCGTTGTACAATTGTTTTAAAAAATTTATGAGATTCCAGTATAAATTACCCATGCATATGCAATTGTAAATGTTTGAAATTTATTTCTTACAGAGAACAATAAATGCAAACATAAGGAAAAATTTTGCTCGGAAGTTCAGGTCTCTCCACCTCTATTCATTGAAAGAAGTATTTATTCTATAAAGGAGCTGACATCCAACAGGTAACAATAGTTTGTTTTTAAAATTTATATAATGTTTATCTACATAATTATATTTATCTTCTAATGAAACATAATTGTTACAGGAGAGTCCAATTATCAATCTAAAAGGATCCATGGTTGGGTGGATTGAATTTTTTTTTTTTTGTAAAGACAGATCAATGTTGTGCATTTCATTTTTATGTTCGGCTTTAAATTAGAGAAGTTTGTGAAATGTGTTGTTGTTTGATTTTGTGTTGGTATTATTAAACTCTAATCATATGCTACATTATGGAATTTAAAAATTCTCACCAAGTATCTTTAACATGTCTTGGTTCTGTTGAAGCCCTTCTTTAGTGCTAACAAACAGTATCAAATATTTCCAGTTTGAGATACCACTAATAGCTATTTAGATTCTCTTTTTAATAAACACGGAATATGTTTTTAAACCTCTAACAACATTGAGTAATTTAAAGAAAATTGAACCCTTATGGCTATTTAGATTCTCTTATTTTTGGACGCACGTTTCGTGAGAAGAACTGGAATTTACGTTTATTGAGAAGGGTATAAACGAAAATCTATTCAACCCGGTTTAGTGACAACAAATTATTGTTCAAGACATGTATCGGAATTATAGACTTTTAAAAAAAAATTTATACTCTTAAATTCTCCCCCTTCAAAAAGAAAAAAAAAATACCATTCTTTTTTAACGCGAGCCTTGCAAACACAAATTCCAAAACTGAATCAAAATTTATACTAATTTAATAAAAATAATTGACTTAGTAACCGCTTTCAGCTTTCAAATTTATGTTGGGATGCATGTTTAGTGAGAAGACCTAAAATTTAGGTTTACTGAGAAGGATATAAACGAAAATCTATTCAAACCGATTTAGTGACAAAAAAAATGTTATAATAGTTCCATTCAATGACAATTTGCATGCTTGAACTTTTCCTATATATATTTAATAGTTATTTACACTGCCTTATTTTTGTTTGTTGCTATGTCTTAATTTAAAATTTTCGAACATATTTCCTTAAACTCATAAATGGAAAATTGTTCTTAAGCTCATTATTGCGTGAATGTTATATTGGAATATAACATAGGTCTTTCACTGCATCCACTTAATGAGCTTAAGAACAAATTTAAAAATTCAATTAAGAATTCAACACATAAAGCAAGCATGATCAGGCTTCTTTCACTACCGCATTGAAACGGTAGTTACAAAACTGTACCGTTTGGATAAAAATGGTACAGTTTTGGAAAGTGAATAAATAAGATTTTTTTTTAAATAATAAAAAAACTATTTAGAAATTTAAAAATATAAAAAAACTAATAATTAAACACTATAAATATTAAAACAATTAAAAAAATAAAAAGCAAAGGGGCAGTCACTGGCCCACCACCTTATTTTTAATTTTTAATTTTTAGGTTTTTATTAATTGATTTAATATTTAAAATTTTTAATTATTTTTTAATTTCTAAATAATTTTTTTAATTCCTATGTATTCACTTTTCAAAACTACACCGTTTTATCCAAACGGTGCTGTTTTGAAACTACTGCTTCTATGCAGTAGTTTTTGAACGAGCATTCCAAATTTAAAAATAAAGATAAAAATAAAAAATTTAAACGTAGCATTCGAATGAGCATTCCAAATTTAAATGAAACAGTGCATACGTTCAACATAAGTCTTATATCCCTTTCCAACAGCTTTCAACCGGAGCAACCCTCAACTATTTAAAAAAACAAAAGAAGAAATGGTTGAACACAATGAGCAGTAAATCATTGAAGACAAACCACTCAATATTACAATTTGATTATCATCTATTCGTCATTGAAACCACCATTTGTCCTCTCTCTGTGTGTAATTCTAAGGTCGTTAATCTTTGACAAGTAAGTCAATATTTTCTCTCATCATTATTTTATTATTTTATTTTTTGTTAAAATTTGAATGTCAAAAAGAAAATATAGTGATTGTATTAACCCTAAATCTTTTGTGACGTAGTGGGGAAAACTCAATTTAATGCATTTATCTGCACAAAACAATATTTTGTGATCTTTTGTTCTCATTCTTAATTAAAACATTCTGTTATTTTTGTTTTGTTTATCTTTTCTTTTTGTTTTTCTGTTATTTAATGCTTGAAATTTTTTGTATATGTGCGGTGAATTTAATTCATAACCAATTCCAATTTTAAAAATCATTAAATCATTTTAATAAGTATTTAATAATTATATTTGTGTTAATGAAAATTTTTCAGTTTTTTGTTCTCATTTTTAATAAAAATATTCTGTTTTCATTTAATTATTTATATTTAGTTCAAAATTTGCTTGAACGTTTATTATATATATATATTTGTTATTCAAATGGCCTCATTTCTGCTTTTTACTATGAATATTTTATATCTGTTAAAATAAACTCCTAATTAAATAATTTCAAACAGATTTCGTTAAACTCATAAATGGAAAATTCTTCATAATGTATGTCATATTGGAATATAACATAGATCTAGAATAAAAAATTATATTAAAATATAAATAAATCAATATCTCCATAAGTAATACGAAGATTTCATTTCAAAAAATAAAAAAAGTAATACGAAGAAACTGTAAGTTAACATTCATAACCTGTTATTAATAACCTGTTATGCAAAAATATTCCGTCTGCATTAAATAATTTATAAATTATTTCCTTATAGACTCATTATTTGATATTTGTTGCCAATAATATCCTGTTTGGATGACTATATTGTTCCTGTACATAATTACTTTTATTTAAAATTATTTTTATTATTTGTCTTAAAAACTTAAACTTATAAAAAAAAAAAAAAAAATTATTGGTGTAATCTATAAGTTGTCCAACAAAGTCAAGAGTGTTTTATTTTTTTATTTTCAAATCCTTCTGAAAACTTTCATTACTAATTAATTTACTAATATCATGAAGAGGGTAAAGGAAGATATATAAAAACGTCACAAGAAAAAGTAGGTGGGAGAATTAATTAAAGAACTTAAATGATAATTTATATTTTATCTGGGTGTTCTGGATTTTTGAATGATGCATATTTGTGTTATATTTGTAAAAACACTTCTAAATTTTTTTCTTTCAAATACATTTAATTCTTGCTAATATAATTTATTTTGCAGATATTACTGAATCATAACAAAATGAAATACACTACTATAAATCAAATAACAGAGAACAACACATTGAATATAAAAGTACGAAACATTAGGATGTGGGATGCAATAAATACAGCTCAAGGCAATGACCTAATCATTTTAGATCTGATTCTGGCCGATGAAACTGTAAGTTAACATTCATTTTTTTTACTAATTCTATTAGACATGTGGTTGTAAAATTGATTGAAAAATTTATGAAATTCCAGTATAAATTATCTATGCATATACAATTGTAAATGTTTGAAACTTATTTCTTACAAGGAACAATACATGCAAGTATAAGGAAAAATTTTGCTCGGAAGTTCAGACCTCTGTTCATTGAAGGAAGTATCTATTCTACAAAGGATTTTATAGTAGAAGAAAATAAATCACAATACCGTCCGCTGCATAACAAATTAAAAATTATTTTTATGTCAACTACATTAGTGTCCAAGATCAATGAAATAAATCATTCAATACCTCAGTATTGTTTTGAATTTGCTGACTACGACACAATAATTTGTCGTTGCAATGAAAAAACTTATTTGACAGGTATATTGATACATAATTTATATTCAATCTCAAACGGTAGATTACAAATTATAGTTTAAAATAAACAAATAATGGTGTAATTCTGTTTCATGTATATGCAGATGTATTTGGCAGGCTGGAATCGGTTGGAGTTATTCAAGAGATCAAGGCAAGAGGTTATCCAACAAAAATAAGTACAATTCAGCTTTTATTGGAAGAGTAATAAATTTTTTGAATTCCAAGTGGAACACAAATAGAAAATAAAGCTAAAGTGGAAAATATTATTTTTTAACTTGAGTACTATTTCAGGAATAAATTATTGTAGACAACTTTGTGGGGATCCTCAGCAAATCAAATAGATGAGGATTTTTGCAAAAAATATCCAAGGCTAGTCATTGCAATTGTAACTTCAGCTACTGTGAAACATTACAGAGGTAATCATTAAGCTTAGCATATCCAAAAAGAAAAGAAAAAAAAAAAGTCCTTTGTATCAATAAAGCTAATGAATCTCATTTTGAACTTTTCATAGGTCAGTACACCTTATCTTCAACGAGTGGAACAAGAATCTACCTCAATGTTGACATTCCAAAAGTTACCGAAGTTCTGGACAAGTAAAGACACTTACACAATATATATTAATTATTTTTTAAAATGTGTAGATTGAGCAATGTCAAGATCAGAAGGAATCCAGATTGAACCATTATTACCAGATAAGGAACTTGCTTTGAAAAACAGGAAAACTATTGCAGAAAAAAAAGTAAGGAATTTAAAGGTAAAGGTATTAATTACTTATCAAATTTATGTCGTATAACTTAGTATTAACAAATATGTAAAAAAAAAAAACAAATATGATTATGAATATACTATCATCTATTTAACATATTATTTTGTTTTAATATATATTAATTATTTATTAGAAAGAATTACTAACCCACATTTTTTAAAATGTGATTGATCAATGTCAAGATCATATTAGAAGATAATTTTAATTTTGCCCCCAATTTTAGAGGTATAAGTGTCATTTAGTGATTTAAAAACAGGGCAAAATAAAAAAAAAAATTTCTCTCGCTGACTATCCATTTGACTAACAAAAGGGGAGAAGTGTCATAGTATATAACATGTCATATGTAGTCATGAAAAAAAAAAAAACAAATAGATTCATGAAAAGGTAATTATAAATATATATAAATATAGGACATATTCCTTACATGTTTCTGCAAAGTTGATAGAATAGAAAACAAATATGACTGGTATTAAATTGGGTGCATTACATGTAAGTCAAAGGTTAAAGCTATTGATAGATCTTTCTGGTGTGATCGTTGTCAACTGGAACCTAAATACAGTCTGCCAAGGTATAAAACAAATGCTATTTAACACACCCACACACACACACACATATATATATATATATAATACTTTTACTAACAATTTTCAAAATGAAATAGGTATAGGATAAAAATTGAAGTATCGGATACCAGTGACTCAACTACATTCATCATCTTTAACAAAGAAGCTGAAAAACTTATTAGGAAGACTGCGAAGGAACTTGCGGATATGCATTCTGAGGTAAAAAATTAGAATTTATTTGTCAATTATAAAATAAAGTACAAAATACAATTAAAACACAATACATCATATTTTAACATCTTTTAACATTATTATTATTTTTAATTTGTACAGAATTTGAAAGAGAATAACATACCAAGTGAGATTGAAGCAATTGTTTCAAGAGAGTACATCTTCCAATTGAAACTCAATGAATATAATTTGAAAAAAGGATGGGAAAATTACACTATTACAAAAATATTTGAACCGCCGCTTGCAAAAGAAGCTGACATCCAACAGGTAACTATTAATTTTATAGTTTGTTTTAAAGATTTATATAATGCTTATCTACATAATTATATTTATCTTCTAATGAAACATAATTATTATAGGAGAGTCCAATTATCAATCTAAAAGGATCCAGTTCTAGCCAATCAACAGAAAACAAACAAATGTTCAAAAAAGATTCTACAGTACATGTTCCCTTACCAACTAAAGACAGAGACTCGGAAGATGATGAAATTCCTCTCAAAGTACTGTACAAGCGACATAAAAAGTCTCAGAAACAAATTATCATTAATTAATGTGGTTTTCTTTTGAAGTATGTTTGTTTTTTTATTTACTTTTAAATAGTTGGAAGGATTGAATTTTTTTTTTCCCTTTTGCAAACACAGATGTTGTGGATTTTTTTTTTTGGTAAAGACAGATCAATGTTGTGAATTTCATTTTTACATTTGGGTTTAATAAAATGGAGAAGTTTGTGAAATGTGTTGTTGTTTAATTTTTTGTTCGTATATATTGTTAAACTGAATCAGCAGTATTCATACATTATGGCTTTTTTGTTGCAATAATATGAAAAAAAGTATAGTATGTATGCTACATTTATATGTCTTTAATTTCATTTAAATGAAGCAACATGTCCATCAGTCTTAATGCTATTCTTTTGCCTTTTTTTTTTTTTCTTCTTCTTCTTTTTTACCTGTCATGTATTGGAAAAAAAAAAATTAATCAAATTATGTGAATATTATAAGAAACATATATGCTAGCTAGGTAGGTCTAAAAAAAAATTATTAGAAAAAAAAGGTGGGTATAAAAATTCAGGCATAATTAAGAAAGCAAAATAGAAGGATAAGGATCATGTCCAATTTATAATAGACTGGACAAGATCCGCTTAAAGGAGATTTTTATGCAAATTTATGTGCAGAAAAGACACATCATTTTGTAGCTTCCTAAAAGTTCTTGGTTTTGGTACACTTAACAAGGAGGAGAGGTTGGTGCTGCACACTTAACAAGGAGAATGTTATTTTATTAAAAATGATGTCTTTTCTGCACTTAGATTTGCATAGAATCTTGTCCGATCTATTATGAACGGATAGATCCTTATCCCAAAATAGAATGGTCATGAGAGTCACCGCGTTGATTAATTAAGATCACCACAAGAGCTTCTATTTATAAAAGAAAATTGAAAATTACAAACACCATCTTACCATGGAATAGTATTGCCGAAAGTGCATATATACGTGGTCCGGTCCATGACAGGGAAACCACAAATATGAAAAGCGCTGCTACCAAGTAATGCCTATTTTGCACGAAACCAAAAAGCTTTATTATTGCCGCAACATCAATGGATCCATTGAATTAATTAACAAATGTCTTCTTCTTTCTTTTTCTTTTTTTTCTCATAATTTAATTAATTAGTAGTAATATATATATTTTATAACTACAAAATCAGTTAAACGAATGTTTTGTAATTTTTTTTAAAAAAACTACGTTTATGCTACATATTACAACTTGACATTCATATCTGACAAATGTAACAAAATTTACACGTGGCATTCAAAAATGAATATTCAAAATTTAAACGAAACAGTGCGGCCATTCAACCACACTCAAACACAACCGCCTCAACTGTTTAAAAAAAAAAACTGCTCCACAGTAAATCATTCTACAATTTGCTTCGTCATTGCAACTGCCATTAAAAACTGAAAATTACACTAAACCCATACTTTTGTCTCAATTGCCCATTACCCTTCACTCGATCTCTCTCTGATTCTCAGGCCTTTACTCTTTGACAGGTAAATTTTCTTCTCATCATTATTTTATTTATTTTTCGTAAAGATTTGAATGCCGAAAGGTAAATATATAGTTTCAGTGATTGAGTGAATCCTAGATTTTTTGTGATATTGTAGTAGAAGAAGCCCAATTTAATGCATTTATCTGTACAAAACATCTTTTATGATCTTTTGTTCTCATTCTTAATAAAAACATGGGAAAAGTATAAAATGACCCCCCAAACTACCAGTCATTTGTAATTTATCTCTTCAAAGTTTCAATTGATATAAAGTAGCCCCCAAACTATCAACTCCTTATAATTTGGCCTCTTCTGTTAGATTAAACTGTAAAAATAGACGAAAAATCCAAAACGTCGTTGTTTTGGGATGCAAAATTACTAAAGTGCCCTCATCAGAATAAAAAATCAAATTAAAAAATCTCCCTAAAAAACGGCGTCGTTTTATTACATTTCAAGAAAACCCCCTTTCTTCCCCCTTCGCCACGTCTTCACCGGTGTTTGGGTCATTGCGCACGAGTGTGGTCGCCACGCCTTCAGTGACTACCAGTGGGTCGATGACATGGTTGGCATTTTGACTCTTCTCTGCAGCTCAAGACTCTTTGTCTTTCTCTCTCTCTCATAGTTTCTCTTTGAATTAACGGAAAAATAAAAATCTCAAGGATGATTCCTGATCCCAGTTGTGTTCTTTAGAAATATCTGTGTCAATTTAGTCCTTCATTTTGCTATAAGGGTTTTGGTTGAGAAATTTATCATACTTTGGATGCTTTTCGTGCAACAATATTGGGTCATTCTCTTCTGAGCAATTTTGAACACTGTTCAAAATGATTGATTTAGTGAGGTACACAGAACGCCGGTGTATCACCAGTAACCTCGTGAAATCTCTGGCTGAATAGTTTCCGGTGCCCAATGTTGAAAAACCAAAAATCGTTTAGATCTCTGTCATGGACAATGACGCTATCGACTCATCAGAATCAAAGGAAGAAGACGAGGGGAAGGGGGAAGAAGGGGTTTTCTTGAAATGTAATGAAACGACGCCGTCTTTTACGGGGATTTTTTAATTTGATTTTTTATTTTGACGAGGGCACTTTAGTAATTATGCATCCCAAAATGACGTCGTTTTGAATTTTCCGTCCATTTTCATAGTTTAATCTAACGGAGGGGGCCAAATTATAAGGGATTGATAGTTTATGGGATTACTTTATACCAATTGAAACTTTGGAGGGATAAATTACAAGCGGCTGGTAGTTTGGGGGCTATTTTCTACTTTCCCCTAAAAACATTTTGTTCCCATATTTTTTTCCCAAATACGTCTAAAATTTTTTCCTTACAAACTCAAAGTGATTTTAATGAGTTTAATAATTATATCATAATTACCGGCTTCAAAATTTGGCCTTCAAACAGAATGTAAAAACAACTTATAGAAAATAAATTGCCAATTTGCATGCTTGAACGTTTACTATATATATATATATATATATATATATATATATATATATATTTAATACATATATATATTTAATACTTATTAAATATATTTTTGCTTTTCACTATTACCATTTTTTATCTATTCAAAATAATCTCCTAATTGTTCCCGGAAACCTTCCCAATTAACAGATTTCAAACAATTTGTTACTCCTTCTTTCTGATTATTAATTGATAATAAAAGTATTTGAACTTTTACATTTATATAAAAGACATACATTTATTTTTATACTGAGTCATGGAAAAAGACCAAATTGATTAAAAATCTAATATTAATTATCTATTATGCGAAAATATTCCGTCTGCATTAAATAATTTATAAAATATTTCCTTAGACTCATTACTTTATATTTGTTGCCAATAATATCCTGTATTTAATGACAATATTGTCCCTATACATAATTACTTTTATTTACATTTAAAATGCTATTTGTTATTGGTTTCTTTAAAAATTACAATTTTATGTAATTTTAACGTTTAAAATGATTAAATACAGGTGCTTTCTTTTGCTTGCTTGATTGAGATTTCAATTTCAATACGCATTGAGGTATTTTTCATAATATAAAATACATGAAATATATTTACACTTTAAATATGACATTAATTCCATTTTTATTAATAAATGTTTATTTAATTTCATTACTTTGAATTGTATCATTAATTTCCAAATGATATGTGTAGTATTTTTCCAATATAATTTTTCCCTTTTAGCCTTTGTAATTTTACTGTGATGATTCAAAAAAAAAACCTAATATGACCAAAGATATTTGATATTTTTTGCATGTGTATCAGAAACCATGAGCATTGATTGACTTAATATATATAATATATATATATATATATATATATATATATATATATATACAAGATATCTCTAATTAAGTCCACCACTGTACCTTCGGATATGTTATTTTAAATATTTAGCCGAACATCTTTAAAGACTCTCTAGGAAGATGCAGATTAGCTTCAAAAGATTTGAACTTGATTAGTGGTATGTTTGTCTGCTAAGGTATATTTTCTTGATTTACTTCTCTTTGAAAATAGAAATTTGTTTATCTTTCTGTTTATTTGCATTTGATAATATTAATTGTGCTTCCGTAATAATTTTAATACCAGTTTTTTTGTTTTTTTGTTTTTACTATCCGTTCTCCAGTATTTTATATCAATATGTATATAGCACATGTTTTAGAAATGTAAATAAACAGAAAGATAATTTATATATGTAAATAATTATATACATATATTAATATGTATATAATTATTGATATAATTATTTATATCAATAATTATCAAGTATTTATTGAAAGTATTATTATTATTATTTTTTTAAAAAAATTTGGCCGAACTCTTTTTCTTTTTGATGTGGCTCTTATTCCTTTGTTGAATAGATTATAAATTTATTTCATAACAAAACCTTAGCAATAATCTCTAACAATACATTTTGTTCCTATTGCATTCTTTAGTTAAAATTATTAATATGGCTGATAGACAACCAAATGAAGATGCATGAGATATTAATGGAAGACTGCTTGAATTGGTACGTTGGGCGTGTCACGAAAGGTATGAGGTCTTCCGTTTACGCCCCTTCATGGTGAGGACTCCTAGCGTCAACCACGAAGAGGACGACGATTTCAAGTATTGCAAGAGGCAATACCAGGTAGAGGAGTAGCTCCCGAGCAAATGCATGATCATGATCCCCAACGCTTACATCAATTACCAGAAGCAATCGACTTTCTACACATTAATAATTTGGAAGGACGGGAGATGACTCCTACACCTCCGCTGGAGTCTGAATTTGTCTGATGATGACAACAATCTAACATTACAGGTTAATATGAAATATTATTAATGTTGTTATAGAATTATATTTACAAATTATAATTACATAATTTGCTACGTAATTCTTAATACAGGAAACTCCAACTATTGGATAAAGCTATTGAACATAATTTGATGATGTATTAATGACGATTTGTGGTTTATGAATGGTTTTTTTTTTTTAAAGGTTTATGAATGTATTTAAGATATGAGACATGTATTAATGAATATTTATCTATGACTACATTATTAATGTTGTTATGGAATTATTGATGATGTATTAATGAAGATTTGTGGTTTATAATTTTTTTAAAATTTTTTTAATTGATATGTTTATCTATTACTACATATATAAATTAATTGATATGTTTTTTCACATATTTCTCCACTTTTTCAAAAACAATCCGTGCATTGCACGGGTTGCATGCTAGTTTTAGTAAATTGGAATTCACGAAACCCTAATAAGTAACTGCAACCCCTTTAGTTGTTCCCCTTGTTAGCATTCTTCTTCTTCGACCTATCGGAAGTGAGTGGTTTCACAAAATCCTTCTTATTTCAATCAAGGTAAGCGTATGTTTAATTGAAACTTTCTTTCTTTCTTTCAAAACAAAAAAAATTGAATCTTTATGGTTTTTCGTTGCTTGGGTTATTGCATCCCTTCTTCTTCGATCTATCGGAAGTGAGTGGCTTTACAAAATCGCTATCATTATCTTATTTCAATCGATCTAAGCGTATGTTTAATCGAATCTTTCTTTCTTTCAAAAAAAAAATTGAATCTTTTGGGTTTTTCGTTGCTTGGGTTATTGCATCCCTACTTCTTCGATCTATCGCAAGTGAGTGGCTTTACAAAATCGCTATCATTATCTTATTTCAATCGATCTAAGCGTATGTTTAATCGAATCTTTCTTTCTTTCAAAAAAAAAAAAAATTGAATCTTTAGGGTTCTTTGTTGCTTGGGTTATTGTTTGCTGGACGAACATTGACTGTGATCGTTTGTAGAATGGCTGTCGAATCATTGGGGTGGCGGATTTTAGTAGGAGGTATCCTTTTTTGGACATCGTTGCATTGTGATCTTCGTTGTTGTTTTCATTCTAATTCCTTTTTAATGTGGTTTCCATTCTTATGGTTCTGTACCAGCATCTTATACTTGGATTACTTACTACAATTTCAAGGAGTACGTGTGCTGTCCCTTTGTTTCTTGTTTTAGTATTATTAAGTTACATTATCACTGAAATTTCCATACTGTTCAGATTGATATCTTTGGTATTTTATGAAAAGTTGAAAAATTGGTATATATATATATATTAACACTATGCCATGATATTTATATTTTTTGAACAGGGTGATTTATGAAAGATGGATAAAAGGGGTGCCTAGACGTCCACACGTTCATGCAAGGTATGTCTAATTATCCTCTCCTTTATCAGAGTTTACATAAAATGAATAACCAGTGGCAATTTCATATATTGCACAGTTTTATTTTCCTAGTTTTTATTTTTTATTATTTTTTTTTGGTTGGGGTTGGGGTTGCGGTGGGGGTGGGGGTGACTGTGTGTCCACACGTTGGTTTAGTTTGGCTATGCTACATGAACCATGATTTTAGTTTTGACTCTATGTCATATTCTTGTATGCTTGTCGCTCATGTTTCTGAATCACATGGATTACATTTATCTTTATTTACCTATTTATATAAGTTGATCAAATTCATATAGTGGTTTATGCTAAAAGAGGAATTAGAACGTTGCATTGTTAGGCTGGGAGAGGGCCATGGGGTTCTTGGGCTTAAGAATGATGCAGGTCAGGTGAAGGGGTTTTTTGATGGGCCAATGTCCAAATTAAGTGGGAGGGTCATGTTCTCTGTTGGCTTAAAGATGTTCTCAAGACTCGTTTGGGTTGGCACAGCTCAGCAAGGAAATAGATAAATTTTCGGGCTGGATGTGAATTTCTGAGCTCTAAACATCAATTCAACCCGAGTCCAGGAGAAATGGAGAGTTTTGACTGCCCTTTGTATTCTACGCTCTGTTTTGATTAATGAATATCATTCAGGAATAATTTAATAGCTCTTGTGGCCTGAGAAAAAGGGATTCTTTATCACCTCTGCTGTTTGTGTTTGTCCTGGATGTTGAGTAGAATGTTGTTTGCCACGGTGGATAGGGGGGTCTTTTTCCACTTTTCTTGTTGGGGGTCAAGAAATAATGATGAGCTCCTAGTGTCTCATCTCTTATTTGCTAATGAAACTTTTGATCTTTTTTGAGGCAGATGAAGATAATCTTAGTAATTTGCCTAGCCTCATGTTTTGAAGCTATCTTGAGCTTGAAGATTAACTTACTTATTGTAGAGTTAGTTCCTTGTTGGCATTGTGGATGATATTGATTGGCATCTTTGGTTGTGGGTGTCCTCTTACCTATTATGTATTTGGGGCTACGTTTGGGGCTTTGTACATGTCTAAATAAATGTGGCGATGATATTGTTGCAAAAATGGAATGGCGTTTGGCTGGTTGGAAGAGGCTTTATTTGTCCAAGGGTGGTAGGTTGACAAAAAGACTTAGACCAAGATTTTTGAGGAGTGGAGTTGGTGACGAACTGAATTTCATCTAGTCAATTGGTCCAAGATTTGTTCCATGATTTGATCTGGTAGCTTGGGGGTTAGAAATTTGATTATGTTAAATCTAGCTTTCTTGGAGAAATGGTTGTCGTGTTTTTCGATGGAGATGAATGTTTTATAGATATAGGTGGTGGAAACTAAAAATGAGAGGAGAATGGTGTTCCAATGAGTTTGTTCCTTTTAGGGGGACAGAGTTTTCCTCAAATCTGGGTTAGAGGAATTTCCTCAAACCTAATCTATAAAAAGCGACATGTATTCATTTTTTTAATAACATGTGAGATGCACTTAAGTTTTTAATATTATTTATTTCAACTTTGTTCCTATTATTAAAAAAACATGTACATCTCACATGTTCAAGGGACAAATGTCACTTTTACAAATTAGGTTGGAAGAGTTTGGAGGAAAACTCTGTCCCTTTTAGGGTGGGTGGGGGTATCAAAAACATTTGGGGGGTAGGGTTTTTTTTAATATATTTGTCAGGTTTGAGGTAGGTGATGGGTCGAAGATAAGGTTTTAGTATGATTTGTAATGCTGGGATCATCCATTGAATGTATCTTTTCTAGAATTGTTCAGGATTTCGTGTTGGAAGGAGGCTTTGGTGGCATGTTATAGTGGTAGATTAGTATTGCATTTGCAAGACGAGTGAGAAGACCATAGTTCGTCTTCTTCTTCATTGTGAAGTGGCTGAAGAATTTTTGTTGGATTGATTCATCGTTTTGGTGTAAAGTGGGTCATACATAAAGGGGTAGTGGTGGAATTGTTGGCTAGCTGGAGAGGTCACTTGGGAAATTGTTGCTTTTTAGATGCTTGGAGGATGACTCCTATGTGCTTGATGTGGTGCAAATGGAGAGAGCGGAAGACCATTAACTTCGAAGATTGTGAGAGATTTTTTGCTTAGATAGTGATTATTTTATTTAAATAGTACTTAAAAAATAAATAATTTAATATATAAAAAAAAAGTGAATAATTGATATGAAAAGTGAAAATGTTTTAATATTGATTTTTTCGAAAAATAAGATGAATAGTGGAGAGAAATATGATGTAGTTTATCAAACAATGCCTAGTAATATGGAAAATATGAAAATTGAGAGGAGTGTTTCATCGGTTATAGAAGCAAGAGGTGTATTTAAAGCCAAATTACTCAATTTCTAAGATGTGGTTCAATTGATTATGAATCATATTTTATAAAATATAGATTACTAGTTTAAATTTTTTTCTCTCTTTCTTGTATCAACATGTAAAAAAATAAATAAAAACTACTCTAGGTGTGTTCTCCTACCTTCCTGTTCCTGTCGTACAAGAGTTATATTTTCAATTTTACTAGATTTTAGGACTTATGGTATTATTTTTTTTTCCTTAAAGCGTGGTCTTTCTTGCGTACTTACTGAACTTTTGGATTGCACTTTGTGATTTCAAAGTGATTGTCTTACTTATTAAAAAAGGTCATCAAAATATCTTGCAAGTATTGAGTACGAAGCATGTGTGTGATGTATACATGTAAGGTCAAATTAGTTTGGATCAATTATGACGTATTTGGAATTTGATCTACTTATTTATCTTTTATGATTTCAGAAACAAGTAGCTTTGATGGAAAACGATGAGGAGGACTTTGTAAATCATCGGTGAATTTGGAGAATGTCTTTTGTTGCTAATGGACACCAGAATAACTAAGGCCATGTGTCGGCTTTTAAATTACTTTTGAGATTTTTTTAGATACTTCTAGAGTTGTGTTTAAACTAAGCTGTTTGCAGAATATGCTAGTTGACTTGCAAAACTATATATTATGAAAAATTGCTATTATCATTATTAACCACTCCGGTTTACTTTTTTACATTTATTTTCTCGGATTAAGATCCTAGCTATTCCTAGAAATTGCCCGGTCCCAAATTTTGAAAATACTGTTCCTTCGCTACATTGTGGACACGTTAAAAAAATTTTAATTTTCAAAATTTTAACCAAAACCAGCCCCTTTGTTTCAAATTAGTTGAAAAAAAAATACAAAATATTAATTATGACTATTACAATAATATTGTAAATTAAAAAAAAAAGCCACCTAATCCCCTACTCCCGCGAAGAGGATTGGGGGAGGAAACTACCACTGCATCCTTGTGGGGGTAGATCCAAGGATGGGAACAACAATTACCGGAAGAGATGAGGTGTGGAGAAAGCTTGCAAAGTAATATTTAATAAATGTATTAATGGAAATTTTTATTCAATTATTTATACAAATACACATTTATGGCTCTATTTTTGATATGTCCACACAAGGAAAGGAGGAGGAGATTGAACTTATCGCTTTATTAGCGTGATCTAGTCGATTGAATTATCTCTTAGACACATTTATAGCTCTATAATACATAGATGTAATACAAAAGAATGAAATGTAGAGTATATCCTAAATATTGTTCCTATAAAGAATCAAAAATGATACATGGATGAGTGTATCGGTGATTTTCCTTTTCTTTTCTTTTTCCTTTTGTTTGTTTTGTTTTAGATGGCTCAAGTTTAACGGATTTGCCAAAAGTTTCAATTTTGAGAGCTCTTACTATTAGGTCTTGGTGTAAACTAGTTTTTTTAGAATCCAATCACCATGTGACATATTATCACTTTAAGGAAAATGAAAAAATGAAAGTGAGAACAAATACAGCAAATCAAAGTGAAAAAAAGACAAAACTCCATGGCCACTAGACCCAACTGGGTCTCGTGAGACCACGGGGTTGTGGGTCTCCAGGACTCTTAGAACCGGTCATGGCCTCGCCCAAAACCTGCTTTCTAATGCCTCAAAATTAGTTTTAAATTCAAAACTAAAACCTAAAGGTGAAAAGTTAACCCTTTAAAGATTTTATTACCCTAAATGTTGAAAAAGGTGACCCACGGTGCCAAATGTAGTTGTGGGCCATCCACGGCTAGATGGTTGGGTCTAGCCATCCAGACATGAGGTCTCTCTCTCTCTGGGTCTGGGTCTAGCGCTAGGGGAGGCCATGGGTCTCTCTCTTTTCAGCTCAAATGTAGTGTTTTGTGTTGCATGTTATTTTTGTGCTTTCTTTTTTCTTCTTCTTCTTCTTCTTCTTCTTCTTCTTCTTTTTTTTTTTTTCTTCTTATGTGTCAGTTTTTTATTGGGGGCTGTAAAACTGAGGTTTTAAGAAGCATCCTGACATAAGTTAAACTCTTGAATTTTTCATAGAAGAGTGTTGGAAGCTCGCATAAACTCAAAGTCGAATGAGTATGTGAATCTCTGCTCATGCACTTAGGCAGTGATTCTTTGCAACATCCTTCCAATTTTGCTAGTTTTGAGCTCTGGCTACCCTAAGGAGTCCTAGTCTAACTCCTTTATGATGTTTTTGAACTCGATTATAATGGAGATGAGTCTAAACTTTAGCCATTGTTATCTTTCATACATCTTCTTTCTCATAAATTATGCTAATAAATAAATAAAGAAAAGTGTTCTTTATGTTTTAATTTCAGAATCTACTGACTGATGGTCTTTCCTAATTAAGAACATTGGTCTATGAGCATAGTTAATGATTACTTTTCAGTAGTCAAATGTCTCAAGCATTTCTTTATAATAGATCCTAATTGCATCTTTTTTGGAACTCCAAGAGCTTTTAAGCTGCCTAAACATAAAATGACAAAATTAAAAAATTAAAAAAAAGTCTATAAAGAATCATCAAATATATATAGAATAAGTTAACCAGTTCTGCATATTGCAGGACTTGAGATTAAAAGCATAGCACACATTAAGCTATCAGATTAGATTTATATTCTTGCCTAGTTACATCCAAGGCATTCATTTCAAGGCTTCGATCATGGTAAGTCATGTTTGATCTTGCAGTTAGAGCTCCATCGGGCCGGCAATGGTAGAGTTTGAAATTCAGACAAGCAATATTCAGAAAATGTACAAATTTAAAGTTTGAAAAATATATATAGTGAAAGGTTAAATAGAATGAAAATTAATAACTTGTTTAAAGTAATGAATTGATAGAATGCAAAAATCATATTGACATGAGTAAAAATATAAGTGAAATCTAAATGGGTTTATGAAGCATAAAGAAAGCAGAGAGAGTAAAGAGGATCAACAGAGTCATTTTCACATAATCTAGGATATCAGCATTTTTATTTTATTTTTTTGACATGTATTTTTATTTATTACATAAGAAAGAGTAGTTTCAAACATGCATTTACATAATAAAGAGTATTTTCTAATAATCACTGAGGATATCAAACTAGAAAATCAAATAGATTTGATCTTGCACAAGTTAAGTTGCAGCATTAGAGACAAAAAAAAAAAAAAAAAAAGTGGATTAAAATTTTTGGAAGAAAAGTACACAAGTGCTCAGCAACTCAAGACACAACCCACTACAAACTTGTAAAATTAAAAAGGGTTAAATACTCCATTAGTCCTTAGGTTTTCAAAACTTTTTTTTTTTTTTTTCCTCCATAGGATTTTGAAAGTAACCAAATTAGTTCTAGCGGTCTTAAAAAGTGACCAAATTAGTCCTTCCATCAGTTGACTGTTAGTTGACTTAACAAACTGACACATGGACCAATTATAAGTTGACACGTGGCCATATAATTAAAATTTTTATTTAAAAAAATTCAAAAAAAATATTTTTTTTCAAAAAAAAAAAAAAAAGAAAAAAATTGTCACCCCTATGAGCCAAGGGGGTGGCCGAAACTACCCCCAGTGGTGGTTTGGGGTTGGTTTTAGCCACCCCCAATGGTGGTTTGGGGGTGGTTTCTTGCAAGGGATGGCTGATATCTTCCGTCTCAGCGCAAGAAAGTGAATTGATCAGATCTGCCTTCCCTCTTGTATGACTGATCCTTGGGCCATACCAATGTGACCTTATGGAGCATACGAGAATTAATTAACTGGTAATTAATCCCATAGTTCATCTCCCAGCCTTATTCTACTCTAAACAAGACTTAGGGACTTTTACTCCTCGAAAACAAAGGATACTAAGCAGTGAAAAGTACTAAAGTTCTGCAAACAATAATCATTACAACTAGAACTTCTACCAAAGAGCATCAAAGTAGCTACTATGAGTACCTGTCTAAGTTTGTAATAAGTTCACAAGCATCTCCCTGGTCGAATCCTCCACAAGAACCGGATGCTTCGCGGTAACCACTATTTGCAACAGCATAATCGTATATATGGAGAAAAAGAGAAATAATACAAGGATAAATCCGACGACTTAGTGAATATAAATGCACATGACGTACTCATCATTAATTTGTGGATTCAGTTATTTATAAAACATATGCAACATTATGAGATGACATTTTATCATGCAAGTGATATATATATATATATGCATATGATATATAGAGTAACAGTCATAGTTCAACAATATGGTCTACCTGAGATATTACCTCTTCTCAGGGTTAATGTTGTCCCGAGAGACCTGTAGTATAATACCAAGTGCCCCAGCCATTGCACACCATACCGTACATAACACTAGTAGCATGACCAAGTCCGACCTCGGGTGGCCCACACCGCTAATGACGTCCGTCTTATAGTGTCCATCCATTGGGAATGGTTGCGTCTTGGTCATGAACCATTGGATCCAAAGCCCCCCCAAGCACATACACACACACACACAAACTATAAAGTTAACCTATATAGTAAGCTCATGGCCATTATACCGCACGTATCGGTGTATCATATCATACGATGCAATTAGTCTTATCAGTCTTTTACATGCATAGTTTTGCAAGCCACATTGTTATCTTATTAATTAACACACGTTTTCACAAAAGAGAGTTTGCAGTGGTTTCAAAATGTATTTCATGAGAGTTGCAAAATATGTATATTTAATATATATAAAATACGTGCAATGCAGAAAAAGTAAAGAGATAGGCAACCGAGCATTACCTCATTGAAGCAAAACTGTAAGAACCTCCACTCCACTAGCTCAAACTCACAAAACCTCACAAACGGCTAACAAGTAACCTAGGGGCGAAGAGAGGGGTTGAGGGGCGGATTTGGTATGAAATGGGCGAGGGGGTGAGGTGATCGGTGCCAAATATTGTATATTGGACCACCCTAAACTTATGTTTGTTAGGCTCTTAGTTGTGTTAATATCTCATGTTTTGTGTTGTTTTAGTGTATTGTAGGTCTTTGGTGCAAATTGTGGTTCAAAGAGGCGGAATTAAGCAAAGATGGAAGTTTAGCCTTTGCAAGTGTGATCGAGCGCACTGCGATCAAACGCATTAGCCACAATCGATCATAAGCCATGTCAGCCCGTGAAGTTCCCGTTACCATAGCCATCCCTATGCTCCATCACTTCAACACTAGCGTCATGGGATTTCAAAGCAGTTATCTGCGATTGATCGCAAACATCGCGATCAAACGCAATGCCTACAATTGAACACACATGGCATTGTGATGCATTTATGGTTGAACGTGCGTCAAACGATCGAACGCACGTAGGGATGCGATTGATCGCACCTCCTGCAATCGAATGCACATTTGACCTTGCAGCACA
The DNA here is from genome assembly GCA_013348765.1 of Carpinus viminea. Taxonomy (NCBI): domain Eukaryota; kingdom Viridiplantae; phylum Streptophyta; class Magnoliopsida; order Fagales; family Betulaceae; genus Carpinus; species Carpinus viminea. The sequence goes on from CP054668.1 coordinate 28,064,683, forward strand.
TTTTATTTTGTCTATAAATAGGACCCTTTGTATTTTCTTATTTCCTAAACTTGGGAGATGGTTGAGGCACCCTAGGCCCCAAAACCTCATTCTTCATTGTAAACACTCCTAAACGTCAATTTAATTAAATGTTTTTATTTTTCTTTGTAGATTGTGTTTCCCTTAGCACGGAAGGCTAATCTTCAACTAAGGTTGAAGATGAAGCCTCACCATTTATTTATGTTCATATTGTTATGCTTATTTTAATACTCCATTCGTCGTTTATTGTTTTGCTTGTCCGTTTCAATTCAATTTCGTGACAAAATTGCGTTGATTGTTGTTTATGAATCGTTAAACGTCAATAGTCATTGCAACCGAAGATACATCAGATGATTCGTCTTCATACCAATATCCATTGTGACTTCTTAAAACAGTGTTTGCATCGATTAGTTTGACAAGATTTCGTAATGACAATAAGACATGCATTAGTGCTTAATCGATAGATGGATGTATGAACTAATTAATAGTCAATAGAATACGCCTAGTAGCGTAATCGTTTTTTATGTATGACTAAGCATGATATTATGTATTTAACATGGTGAGGTGGATTCTAGACCTTAGGCTTTAATTTATTTGTTTTTATTTCTTTTAATTTTATTTTTTATTTAATGCACGCCAAGTGTTTGCCTTTTGGAACTAGGTTAAGATACTACTAGTCTAGGCATTAGAATTGGTTTTTAGCAAAGCCGATTCCTTGTGGATTCAATCTGACTTAGCAACGCTACTACTAACAACGCCTAGCACTATTGCGAGTACAAGTAAATTTGAACACCATGAGAGGGTATTTATAGGGCCAGAAAGCAGTGGACGTCCGGCCAAAGTGACGTACATCCGTTACTATTACACAGCGGTCCAAAGGTTGTCTTGTACGTCTAGGTATTACCCAGAGGGTATTCCAAAAAGCAGCTGACGCCTGATACTTTTGAGCGTACGTCCTCGTACTATTCGCATAGTACGGTTGTATTATATGCAAAGCATACATCCAGTGGGGGACCACCGTATGTCCGCATTACAGACAACAGCGTATGTCCAGCATTTCAGCATACATCCACACTAAAAGATAAGAGTATACGTCCACCAACCCTAGCATACGTCCGGTCAGAAATCCAATTCCCCAAAATGCCCTTCTAGCAGATCCTAGTGACTCAAAGTCCAAATTAATCCTCTAACTAAGCTACTTATGCCTAGTTAATTATTTGGGTCACTACATTCTCCCCTCCTTATAAAAATTTTGTCCTCAAAATTTCATAGCCCCAAACATAAGAAGAAACGATAACATCACTTTAACGTCTGTAGTCTTATAAGGTTTGTGCTTAGCCTCAATCTTTGAAAAATCTTATCATGTTCATTCTCATAGCACCAACCTCCTTCGTCCAATATAAAGCGATCCACGCCGGCATCCTCATAAGTTATAGCAAATCCATTTGCAAGTCACCAAAGGTGCCGCAGTCGATGTTACCCACATTATGTTAATCATTGCTAAGCTCAACAATCCCTAAATACCCCAACACAAGTCAAGCCTATGGGTATCTTTGACATAATGCCATACTTCCTAACCGGAAGCAACTTTACCTTAATCGACTACTCTTAGGGAATCCAAATGTAACGGTTACCCAAAACCATAAGAGATAGGCACACAATCCAAAAGAAATTAGCCATACGATAAAATCCTTGAACCTCATTGTACCAACATCATGCTCAGTATTTCCTACACTGTATCAGTCCTCAACAATCTCAACACCCAAGTCGAGTAATTCCACAAATAGTCCGGGTCGATGGGTATCCAAGCCATAACCCTATAGACAAACTCTTTCTTTACACGATTATCCCTTCAACCAAAACAGGGATAGGTATACTATTCAAGTATAATCTTGAGTAAAGAGTTATCAGGTTTGGGGGTAAGGTAACCTTGTATGCCAACCTCCCCTTCCTTCCCAAATCGCATCACTCCCCTCGTCGATGATATCTTAAGGAACACACAATCTCTTGCCCCTTGTTCTAAAGGTCATCCCTAGTTATCGGCATAACTCTTCTGCCAACCCTAGGATGCACTAATTATTTGTCCGATGGTAAGCACTTGAATCATTTCAGCCCCAATGTTGTCTCCTTCCAACATTGTACCATTACAATGGTGGTGACACTTATGTCCATAAAGTGCTTCATAAGGCGCAATCCAAAAGTCGCTATAACAAACTTGATGAAAGGTAGGTACCAATTCGACCTCTCTCATCGTCCTTGTTTGTTTGTTTTGTTTTTGTTTTTTTTTTTTGTAAAAAAAAAAAAAAAGCAATGTTAGGGTGATTGAAGTTGCAATCGCAAGAATCTACTTCATTAAGGTCAAGCTTATTAGCACTATCGCTACTAATAGACGACGCTAATACAAGAAAAATATAATTATTTTAGCTTGACTTTTTTTAGAAAAATAATCATATTCATTACTCAAAAAGCTAGAAGCAAAGCTCCTTACAATCACATGAATAATTAGCAATAAAACAATCACGGTCCCTTCTACTCTTTCCTAATGGAATGTGCACCAACAAGAGTTGACCTCAAAGGCTACCCAAGTTGGCGCCTCAGTTTTTTGAGAGTCAAGATGGGACCAATAAATCACAGAAGGGCTAATTGTTTGAGACAACAAGGTCTCTAATATTGCTGTGTATCGTATCAATCCACACACTATCAAGATTCTGTTAATAGCCATCCTCGCTAGTACATGAGCGCCTTATTTCCTTCCTGCCGACATGCTCCAATTTCCAAACTTGAAAATCGAAGCATTACTCTTATATCAGCAATCAAGTGACCCTCATGCTTATCTACATCTCCAGTTCTGACCTCCACGATCAGCTTTACATCCCTTTCCACCTATCACACGAGGCCCTGTCTCACCAAGCTAGATAGCTGAAATTGTGCCAAGTGCCTCAGGTGGTAGGGTCAACTAGTCCTTCTCTAATAATCCCATGTGCAAGCACATTCCCTATCGAGTCACGTATTATGGCCCTGCAGATACAACCTTTCTTCTTATCAAAAGATGCATCCCAGTTAATTTTGACCCACCCAAGCGATGGTGCAATCCACCTGTTACGAGGTCTGTTCTCCCCACTGGCAGTAGCTAGGATTATTTGTGGAGCATTTGCAGCTTGGAACACCTCTGTTGCTTCCACCGCTTGCTTCAATAAGATTCTCGGATGTGCAAGAACACCCCCGTGAATTACCTCGTTTCGACGTAGCCATATTCTCTGTGCAATACTCGCGAATTGCAATAATTCCTCAGGAGTACATCACTGGATTATATGTTCTAGCACATGACGGAAAGTTGGTCCCTTGAAGGTGCATTTCTGGAAAATAATTGCTCTTGCACCCCATACATCTCTAGCTGCAAGGTAAAGCCTCAAAGCATGTAATACCGTCTCAACACCATTCTCACATATTGGACAAGCTGAGTCCGGAATGATTTTCCTCATAAAAAGCTTTTCACGGGTAGGCAAAATATCATGACATGCACGCCAAAGGAAATTCTTTTCAGCATTCGAACTCCTCATCCCCCATATGTTTTTCCAAACCTTTTCAGTGGCACATTGAGCCGAACCCCCCGCTTTGTCTAGCAGTTCAGTAAGCACTTCTTACCATAAAAGTCCTCGTAGATGTGCCTCGCCATAGTTGAACATCTTCCTGCCCTGTTTGGCTAATAGGCAGAGATAATATAAGCTTTCTGTCCTCTTCTGAAAAAATGTTGTCCAAAAGGCTTTTATTCCAAACTTTTAACTCCTTGTCAATCAGTTCCCCCACTGTGGCCATAGAATTTAATATGACTGGTGGAGATTGTACCTTAAACGTTGAAAGCCTTGGAACCCATTTGTCTTGCCAAATCTAAACTTTATCAACATTTCCGATTCGCCATATCAAGCCATCATGTATTAAGCCACTTGCACTTTGGATACTGCGCCATGCAAAAGATGGCTTTTTGCTTAATTGAGCCTCAAGAATTGAGCAGTTCGGATGTTACCTTGCTCGCATAATTTGGGCCACTGATCGGTGCCTAAAAGTGCTGATTTGGATCCCTTAATTTATATTCGTTAGGCCTTTAGCATTGTTAATATTTAATCATTTGTAGTGTTTTTAGTATTTTGTGTTGTGCAGGACATTGCATTAAATCATGGCTAGCAAAAGGCAAAATGCACCAAGTGAAGAAGTCGATTCTCGCCAAGTGCGTCGAACGACTTGAGTGCTCAACGCACTCACGGTCGCACGCATGAGCAGGGTCGAACGCATGCCCAGCCGCTAACTTATCATCTCCGTCAACGCAAGTATCTCGTCGAACGACGCCAGTCACCCTAGCCGCCACAAGAAGAGTTATTTGCGATCGAACGCGCACCTTATGACCACAAATAATCAGTGCGTTCAACGCAGTGTAGTGAGTTCGAACGCACTCAAAGGACTCGCCAGCCTATAAATAGGACCTTATGTTTTCTTTTGTTCTTTACGCTTGAGGTGCCTTGAGGCCAAAACCTCCTCGCTTATCATCAGAACCCTCTAAATTGTCATTTATTTATTTTATGTTTTATTTTACGCTTAATTAGTCTCTTAGTCCCTTCACTTGAATTTATTTATTTATATTTATGTTTAGTTCGTATTATTCTGTCATTTAATTTATGTCTATTCGTTTCAATGCATTTTAGTGACAAAAGTGTATTGATTGTTGTTTAAATCGTTGAACGTCGACTATTGCAACCGGAGATACATCGGATATTCGTCTTGGACCATTATCCGTTGTGACCTCTTGTAACAGTGTTTGCCTCGGATAGATCGACAAGATTGTGTAGCAACAATAGGATATACATATGTGCTCATCGATAGACGGAAAATATGAACAATGTGTTAACGCTCAGAATATGCCTTGTAGCATAAATGTTTAATACATATGAGCTAAACATATTTATATGTAGATTAATTTATTGTGAGGTGAATTAGGGACTTTAGTTATTTTATTTCTTTATTTTTACGCTTTTTAATTTTGTTTATTTTCTACGCCTTTTATTTCTTTATTTTATTGCTTTTTAGCTTAGTTTTATTTTATGCACGCACGTGTTCGAAATTGGAACTAGGTTAAGATTTTATTAGTTTAAGCATTTAAAGTTGATTTTTGACAAACACGATTCTCTCGTGGGTTCGACACGACTTGCAGCACCACATTACTACAATCGACTCGTGCAATTGGCTAGTACTATTTTTGTACACCAAATTTTGGCGCCGTTGTGGGGAATCGGTGTTTTGTTGAAATTGATTTTTCTTGCTTAGATTAATTTTATCTTTCTACTAGTTATTTTAATTGTGCAATTTATTTTATTTATTTCGTGCTTTTGTATAGATAAAATCCAAAAAATTAGATTAACGTTGTTAACGCTTCATTGCGTTGAGCGCACTTCTCAAAGGCCTTTCTACATTTTGTGCATCGCGACGAACGATGACTTAAGCTCGGCGCCTCAGCAAGACTTTGATGACGAGCAGTAATCTATGTGTATGTTTTTTTCTGTTTTTTCTTATTTTATTTGATTATTTATTTGTTTATTTATTTATTCGCCTAGTTTATTTATTTACTTGCTGTTTTATTAGTTTAATATTTTGTTAGTTTATTTTAATTGTTTAATTAGTTTATTATTTTGTTAGTTTATTTATTAGTTCTTGTTTAGTTTATTTTTTAGTTTGTGTTTTTTTATTTTATTTTATTGTTAATTCTTTCATGTGGAATATTTTGAACTGTTTGGGTGAAGCATGAGTCTTCCGTTTGATTATTTTAATGTTTCCCCTACCACTTTGCACCCACATGAACCATGTTCACATTGCTCCGACCCTTACCATAGTTTAGGTGATTGTCCACATTGGGGACAATTTTCTGATTTTCAAATGAGCGTTGAACACAGTTTCTCATCTGGTTTGAATCTAATTCAAATTTTTATAACCGGAGCAACAATTGATTTTTCGTGGCATGATCATGCTACGGAAAATTTTGCTCCACAGGTTGACGAACTGCACCACCCTGAGTATCCGCAGTTCGACAACCATTTTTCTTCCCATTCATATGACTATCCTCCTCAGACGTCTTCCTTGGAAGACACTCTTAAGGAATTCATGGAACTAGTAGGCCAACCCACCATTTCTGCGTCTCATGAACCATCATTAGAAGAAACACTCGAGACGTTTAGGAAAACAGTCAACCAACCTTGTCAAGAAATCATAGATGCCCATATGGCAAACACTGAAGAAATTACAAGGTTGGAAGAACAGTTCGGTCAATTAGTTTCTAAATTCAACCTAGTTGAGGAGGAAGAGTTTGATTCATGAGATGGCTCATCCTCCCAAGAGTCATTTGAGCAACATTTTCCACGGTTCATGTCGATGACTTCAGGGGAGGGCGAACCAACTCATGGCGCCAGACATGCCCATACCCAGCTTTTTCACACTCACACACCTCATCATATGTGAATATTGTTATCATCATTCTCACCAGCTTTGATGATTGCCCTTTCATTAATTATTACATGACTGAAGTTGACAAGTATGCACTTGACAATGCTCAAACCACCACCATACTTGTTGATGAGGAAATTGAGATGAAGTTGCAAGTGAGTGTAGCTTAGAGGAACTTAAGATAGAATGTTTCACCTCGATGATTGTGACCTAGACCTCGATAGGCTAGTGATGCAAGATGGAGTGTTGCATGATTTGTGTTTAGAGGATCCCGAGATGGAACACTTTGCTCCAGTTGTGATGACCTAGACTTGGATAGGCTATTTGATCATGTTGAGACTTTTAGTGAGCCTAGTCTTGAGGATCCATCTGGAGAGTGTTTTGATGAAATTGAAATGATTTGGATCTAGACAAGTTCCTCGAGCAAGCTGTTAGGTTTAGAGAGCCAAGTCTGGAGGATCCTTGGAAGAGAGCTTTGCTCAATTTGAGTTTGATTTGGACCTTGACATGGTACATGAGCAAGCTAAGGCTTTATTGTATCCCTCCCGAGGTCTTGTGATGAGAATGGAGGAGAAGAAAAGAAGGAGCAGTTTGAGCCCCACCAATTTTAAATTGGCCCAATGACAAGGAAGTGAGTCTCAAGCTCACTCCTTCGTCACAATCCTCTCGAGACATATCAAGTCCCATCTTTCCAATGTCTCAAGAGTCCATCTTATGTAGAAATCTTTGAGGATTCACACACACACCATCACAAATCTAGGAACCATGTTCCTAAGTGGATCCCTCGAAACAAAGACAACTACATAAGATGGCTTAACATCCTTCCAGAGGGGTATCTTATTTTAAAGAAAAAAGGATGGAAGGGATTGATTGGACATCCTTATGAGAAGGAAGGTGCGTATTTTTCTTTTTTATTTTCCGCACCGCATTTTTATTTTATTTTTGTTATTTTATTTTCATGTATATATTTAATTTGTTTCAGTTTCTAACAGCAATTAACTTGTTGATGTTTGATCTTTGAGAGAAAAGATTGCTGTTAGTTTTTGACAGGTGTTTTGATGTTTAAGTTTGGGGGACACCTTGGACTTTGCTCATCCCGGTTCCTGATCCCACTGTAATGTATTCTTGCCACATTGGGGACAATGTGTCATTTAAGTTTGGGGGTGTGGACAAACATTCTGTCTGTTCTTTGTTTTATTTACTTGTTTTGTTTTGTTTTTGCATGTATATATTTGTTTTTGCCATGTATATAAAATTTTTTCTTTTTGTTTGTTACTATGTTGTTGGTTGGTCATGACTTACATCGTAACTGTGGATTACATGTCATTGGTTTGTTTAACTTGTTTGAACATTGCCTATCATTAGAAATCACAGTTTTTTGATTCATGTGTGTTGGATTAGAGAGACTCCACTTGTTTGATTGAAATTTCACATGCACACTAGCATTAGGGTCTGTGGGTATGAGATTTGACTTTGAAGTGTGTCTTGAGATTTCTAGGTTTATGATGATGATGAAAACCTTGGCTTTAATAAAAAAAAAAAATCAAAAATCAAAAAATCATAATAAAGTGAATTTTTCATTGAGTAACCGGACCTCTTGCCTGGCCAAGCAATGAGTGTTCGCGTCAAAAGATGAGAAATTGCTGTTAAAAATTGTATGGCTAGTTAGGCTTCGTAACTCTTTTTGACTTGAGTAATTAAGCCCTTAGGGATGTCTCTACATCTAGTGCCCTAAAACCGCCTGGTTTGGGAGTCACTGGCCCAACGCTCGTTACATAGGTCATTTAGAAGTTTAAGGAAGTCAACATTGCACAGCCTACACAAAAAATTGCATCTTTCAATTTAAGCCTTGGTTGTATTTATCACATTGTTTTTCCTTTAAATTCTGGGATACATGTCTTTGGAGAGTGATTGAAATCCCATGATCTTATTGTTAGTTCACTTTGCACATAATGGAGCACGTGTTGTCTCAATTTTCCAACCTTGAATGAAATGATGTTTGGATGCCTTGATGATGTGGTTCATATGTTTAACATGTTAAATCTACTAATGATGTATGAACCATGTGTTTAAGTGTTGGGCTTTATCTAATTAATAACATAGTGCCAAATAATTGTTTGTGGGTGTCATTCCTGGAAAACCCTCACGAGACTTCACTCGTCCTCTAGGGAACTCCTAGAGGTTTAAAAGGCTTGTTGCATACGCCAATGCAATCGCTTCTCCCACCTAAAGCGGACTTATGTTTTATTGTGTTTTTCATTTTGTTTTGCTAAGGGACTAGCAAAATGTAAGTTTGGGGGTATTTGATCGGTGCCTAAAAGTGCTGATTTGGATCCCTTAATTTATATTCGTTAGGCCTTTAGCATTGTTAATATTTAATCATTTGTAGTGTTTTTAGTATTTTGTGTTGTGCAGGACATTGCATTAAATCATGGCTAGCAAAAGGCAAAATGCACCACTTGAGGCTCGAACGACTCACGGTCGCACGCATGAGCAGGGGTCAACGCATGCCCAGCCGCCCTTAACGGTTATCTGCGTCAACGCAAGTATCGCGTCAACGACGCCTAGTCAGCCCTAGCCGCCATTAAAGAAGAGTTATTGCGAACGCACACCTGCGCTCGACCACAAATAATCGGTAGTGCTCAACGCAGTAGTGAGTTCGAACGCACTCCGGACTGCCCTATAAATAGGACCTTATGTTTTCTTTTGTTCTTTACGCTTGAGGTGCCCTTGGAGGCCAAAACCTCCTGCTTATCATCAGAAACCTCTAAATTGTCATTTATTTATTTTATGTTTTATTTTACGCTTAATTAGTCTCTTAGTCCCTTCACTTGAATTTATTTATTTATATTTATGTTTAGTTCGTATTATTCGTCATTTAATTTATGTCTATTCGCTTTCAATGCATTTTAGTGACAAAAGTGTATTGATTGTTGTTTGCCAATCGTTGAACGCCGACTATTGTTGCAACCGGAGATACATCGGATATTCGTCTTGGACCATTATCCGTTGTGACCTCTTGTTGTTTGCCTCGGATAGATCGACAAGATTGTGTAGCAACAATAGGATATACATATGTGCTTATCGATAGACAGAAAATATGAACAATGTGTTAACGCTCAGAATATGCCTTGTAGCATAAATGTTTAATACATATGAGCTAAACATATTTATATGTAGATTAATTTATTGTGAGGTGAATTAGGACTTTAGTTATTTTATTTCTTTATTTTTACTGCTTTTTAATTTAGTTTATTTTCTGCACGCCTTTATTTCTTTATTTTATTGCTTTTTAGCTTAGTTTTATTTTATGCACGCCACGTGTTCGAAATTGGAACTAGGTTAAGATTTTATTAGTTTAAGCATTTTAAAGTTGATTTTGACAAACACGATTCTCTGTGGGTTCGACACTGACTTGCACCACATTACTACAATCGACTCGTGCAATTGGCTAGTACTATTTTTTATACATCAGCCACTAGGTATTTGGATCCTTCCACATCCTCCACACTTGTTTTGCTAGTAGAGCCTTATTAAAACTCGAGATCCTGAAACCCATCCCACCCTTAGATTTTGGGGTTCCCATCTTACTCCAATTCATCCAATGAATCCTTTTTTCGTTTTCTTTGTGGCCCCACCAAAACTTTTGCATAAGGGAATTTATCTCTAAACACAATGCCTTTGGAAGTAAGAAGACACACATAGTGTAGGTTGGGATTGCTTGTATAACTGCTTTTAAAAGAATTTCTTTGCCCACTTGTGACAAAAATTTAAGCTTCCAATCTTTCAAACGCTTCCACACCCGCTCAGTTATATTCTTAAAAGCCGTCATCCGAGACTTTCCTACAAGTGCTGGCAATCCTAAATAAGTATCATACCTTTGAATAGCAGGGATCCCCGCTAATGCTAGGATATTTTCTTTTTCCACCATAGGGGTATTTTTGCTAAAAAACAGTGATGTCTTGCTACTGTTCATTTTTTGTCCTGACGCTTCTTCATACAAGCGTAAAATCTTTGCTAGTTGCACCCATTGGGAGATACTAGTCCCACAAAAAAGAAGACTATCATCTGCGAAAAAATAAGTGACTAATGCAAGGGCCTGTTTAGAGGTAGGGACCCTTGTCAGTTCGCCAGACAACGTAGCTTGAGTGATCATAGAACTTAATGCTTCCGCACATAAGAGGAAGAGATAAGGAGAAATAGGGTCTCCTTGTCTAATCCTCTTGTGGGATAATCGACCCTAAGGGCACCATTTACAACCACTATTGCACTGAGGTAACGCACATCATAATCAATTTAGTCCACCTAGAATCAAACCCTATACTCGCCATTACCGCCTCCAAAAATCTCCACTCGACCCGGTCATAGGCCTTGCTCATGTCAAGCTTAATAGCCATAAATCCCTTCTTTCCTTCATACCGTGTGCATTGTGTGAGCGTTTCATAAACGGCCAAAACATTGTCCATTGTTAAACGTCCCCGAATGAAAGCAGTTTGGGTCGGGGAAATAATGTGAGAAAGGATTTTTTTTCAGTCTATTAGCAAGCACCTTAGACACTATTTTATATAAGATGTTCTGAGGCTAATGGGTTGAAATTTAGTGACATTTAGGGGTTGTTTTTTCAGCACTAGAGCAATATGAGTCATATTTAATTCGTTGGAATAACTCCAATTTAAAATTGACAAAATATAATCACACACCTCATTTCCCACCGTCATCCAATGAGTTTGATAGATGCAAGCATTTAAACCATCTGGTCTTGGGGCTTTCAGAGGTGCCATTTGGTTTAAAGCAACATGGATCTCATCTGCGGTGAATTCTTTTAGCAATTCAGCATTCATCTCATTTGTAACCCTCCTTGGTAAATGTTGCAAGCATGGCCCTTTGTCTTTCATAGGCCCAAAGAAGAAAAGGCTAGTAAAGTACTTAACAAAGCCTCACTTATGCCTTCAGTAGATTCCCATTTGCAGCCAGACTCATCATAAATTGAATGAATAAAATTTCCTTGTCTTCTAGCGTTTGCACAGGCATAGTAAAATTTGGTATTGCAGTCCCCAAATTTTAGCCAATCTGTCTTTGCATACTGCTACCAGTGGATATTTTCTTGGTCTAGTAGCAGTTGTAATTCATCTCGTATCTGCTTCATTTCTCCTTCGTTCCCATATTCCTCCTGTCCTTGTAATTCATCCAAGCGTTCTTTTAAGGCCTGTATTGTTTTGCTGGCTGGCCTATTTTTAGAGTGTTGCCAAACTAGAAGATCACGTTTACAGGTTTTAAACTTAGCCTCCAAGCGTGACCACCTTTCGTTCCTCCTTACAGGTTGATTCCACGCATGAGAAACCACCGAATGGCTATCTGCTTCAAGTGCCTAGTGAGCTTCATAACGGAAGTATTCTGTTTTGCGACCTCTTCCTGCCCCATTTACCAAACTCAGCATTAATAATGAATGGTCGGAAGCAACTACTACCTCTACTCGAATTTCAGCATCCGGATACAAATCCTGCCAGCTCTGGTTGACCAAACCCCGGTCTAGGCGTTCCTTTATAAATGCAATTCCTTCTCTGTCATTAGCCCAAGCAAACTTTGGACCTCTGAAACCCAGGTCTGCTAGTGCGCATTCCTCTACCGTGTTCTGGAAATCCTCCATAAGCCTTCGCTGCCTTCTATTCCCTCCCCATTTTTGAGTCTATCATGATTTCATTGAAATCACCTATACAGAAACCATGATTGGGTTGGGTATGAGCTAAATATTTTAAAAGTGCCCAAGCTTCATGTCTTTTAGTTGCATCAGGGTGACCATAGAATCCATCAATTTCCAAGGCATTCCTATCGGTGGATATCGGACTATGGCGTTTATGTGATGGCTAAAATTGAATTTCAACTCCGCTTTTCATTCGAGCAGAGCTAGGCCTCCACTTCTTCCTACTTTGTCCACCACCATCATATTGGGGAAACCAATTTTTATTCGAACCAGTTCCATCCTTGATTTTCTTAATTTTGTTTCCATTAAAAAAATCATTGTGGGTCTCTTGTCCTTCACCAAGCGACGAAGCTCACCAACTGTCCAAGGGTTCCCAAGCCCTTGATAGTTCCAGCTTAGAAGATTCATTGCGGTCGGCGGGGTTGTTCCACAGCCTCCGCCAATCCCGATCCATTTTTGATTGTTTCCTGCATCAAATCCTGAGTTCCATTTGTTGTTGTCTCCCCGGTTTTGTTTGCATTGCCAAGAATTCTCTTCTTCTGGTTCCCTTCACTAATCTCCAAGTCCACCTGGGTGATTCCTTGATCCTCCCTCTGCTTCCGTTTCCAGTTCATCATCGCTTTCCTTGAGGTTCCTTTGACTCTCAATTTTTCCCCAGCTATGGCTTCTTGGGCTTTCTCCATTCTCTTAGCAATTTCAGAGATGCTGGGCCCAGAATAGACTGACCCTCCTGGGCTAGAAACTTGGCCTTCCTTTAGTCTATTATGGCCCAGTGGGCCCCCCTCATGAATAGGATTCTTATAAGAATTCCTTTCTGGGTCACGCTGTTTGACACTTGTTGAAAAAGGAGGCTTTTCATTAGGTGACGCTTGCACGTGTCCTCGCTTCTCCAGATTTTCAAACTGGTCAGCTCTTTTTTTACTCCTCGAATCTTGCCCTTCCTTTTGCGTTACTTTTTTCTTTCCTTGTTTACTCCCCCTAGATGGAAAGATTCTAGAATTCCTCCATGATACTCGCCATAAGATTCGTCATTGCTTTTCTGGGTTCTGGCTTGTCCCTGTCCCTGGAGAGAATCATCGGACTCCCCTGCTCCGCCACCTGTATTCTCCGGCCGGTTTCATTCCTTCCTATTTCTTTCATCATTCCGGTATGATTTTCGATTTTCGCTTCTATGGGTGGGGCGCTTCTGTGTCTTTTCTGGTCTTCTTGTGGGGGAAGAAGCCCGTAGCCATGGACCATACTGAATCATATCTTCTTGGTTTCTCAAACTTGGGCGTTTTTGACATCCTTCCCTTCCATGCACAATTAAACCACAACGAAAGCAAAATTTGGGCAGCTTTTCGTACTTGAAAGTGACCCAGATGACTTTCCCTTCCAGTTTGATCTTTCGTCCCCTCGGGAGTGGCTTTGTGATGTCCATTTGGATTTTGACTCTTAAGAACTCTCCCCATCCTACTCCATCTAAATCAGCATCCACCTCCTCCACAGTTCCCATTGTTTCGCCTAGTTTCTTCCCTACCTCCTGTCCCATGCAGACCAAGGGTAGGTCAAACATTCTGACCCAAAAGGAAATTTTTGTGAAGGTGAGTTCAGATGGGAAGATTGTCCACAAAGTCTTCTATCGCAAAAGTATTCCCTTCAAAAATCCATGGTCAGCCTTCAAGAACTCTCGTTTTTTCCCGTTTGCTATTAAACTCAATCAGGAATAGATTTTCACCAAGGATCTTGAACGGTGGATTGCTCGAGATCTTCCACTAGTCTAGAAGTGAGGTTTGTTTCACCTTTGTTGTTCAAATCAATTTTCCAATCACACAATTGCTTCCCCTTTGTGCTGCTTTCTTGACATCGGTAACTGGATTTCCATCTCATTATCCTCTCCTTCCAAAAGCAGAGGTTCATCCAATGGTTCGCGGGTCCGTTGCCATAGTGGTTTTCTTAGATGAGTCTTTTTCTAGTTCCTTTCTCAAACCTATACAAGGTTTAGAAAATTTCTCCTTCCCACCTTTTTTTTCGAGTCGTCTAGGTAGTAGCCACTCGGTTCGATTTTGGGGAAAATGCAGCGAATTAATACAAGAACCCCTAAGATCCGAGGGCTTGAAACAGGTTCTCCACCACGGTCAAAAGTTTCCACAAACTCGTAGTATTCTGGATTCTTTAACTCCTCCCAGATGGTCAATCGGATAGTAAAGAAGGCCACCCCAAAGGCTACCCAATTCACTATCCCCATAAGGTTTTTGGAATCAGAGAATTATGCCAAAATAATTTCCTCGCGCTTAACTTTTTGTTTAAAACCCAAACTCCAAATCATTTTTAGCTTGACTTTTTTAATGTTTATAGGTTTTGACGGAACAATGCTATATTAATCACTCGCATTTATGATTTTTTTTTTTAATATAGGACTTACACTTATTTATTCATCCCTTCAATCACCTTCTATTGCTTCTTGCCTCCAACAGCTAATCATCGTTGCTTGCATACAACTAAATAGTATGAATTGCGATTGTAGAGCTAGCTCGATAGTTGGTTGAGTATTACAACTCACCTCTCAAATAGTATGAATTAAAGATTGACAAATATTGGTTACTTTTCATTTATTCAAATTGATTTAATGACATGATGTGTGGAGTTCACAGGTTGGCCAATACATTCAATCCACAATTAATTCGTGCTCTGTAATTAGCAAGGCCAAAATGACTCTATATTATTTCTCAAAAATTCAACGTACATCTCAACATTCTTATTTTTATATTACATCAATCATTTTTACTATTATTCTAACAAAAAATCATTATGTACAATTTTTTTTTACTTTTGATGCCAAACACTCTTATTTGTTTCTTCAAATCAATCAATTTATAATACAGTAAAAATGGTCCCCAAGAGGTAGTTCAATAGACTGGGACCACGCTTAATGAAGCAGAGATCACTAGTTCAAATCCCTATCCCTCCTCTTGTGCGGACATGTCAAAAAAAAAAATATAGTAAAAATGCCAAAAGCCTTTGCATAGCCTTGTAGTGGACTCCACTCCATCTCACCAATAAATCAAAGAACAAGGAAAGCAGTAAACATTTATTTAAGGAATGGGCCCTTAAGTTAGAATCCACAATTGTTTCAATGTGGACATGAAAGCCAAACATGAAAGAAAGAAAGAAAGAGACTTGATGGATCAATAATTGTGCAAGTGGACATGAAAGTGTAACATCCCTAGCCCAAAAGGGTTAGGTTTGTTAAATCTCTTTCTTACTTGCAAAGATTCTATAGGTTTATCAATTTATAAAAGACTATTATAAGATGAATGCATGAAACTCTAGAATATCATGTCCTTAAAATAAACTGAAATATTCACGCTTAATAAAAGAATATGTCTCACAAACGATAATAGCATTCCTTATTAAAATAAATTCATCAATCTCTAAAGAAACGTATAACGCACTTATTAACTTGACTAATGTGAAATCATAAGAAATTCCTAAATATGCCCGCCTATTCCGCCTCCTAACGCAACCTAATCATCACCTAAAACAATAAATAAAACTGATGAGCCCCAAAGGGGCCCAGTAAGTGAAATCCACAACCATAGCCAGTTTACTCCTTGTCCCGCTTTGAAAGTGGAACTCATAACTACATATGTTCCCAGTATATTTTTTAAATAATAAAATAACATAAGAAACATAAAGCAAAATAAAAACATTATCATCAATAAAATTAATCATAATCTTTATCTCATACTAGGGCTCGTGTATCGTTACCCCATAACTAGTTACGCGTCTTTCGACACAGGGACGAGATATCGGGCCAGCCCGTCCCATCCCTGGCCAGCCGATTAACTCTGGGTGCACTTAATATGGCAAAATAAAACTGTGATGGAACCACCTTCGGAAGAGTCTCTTGCGGTTGCCTCATCCATCCTTAGCATCGTACCGAGCTTCTTTCTTATTTCTCTTGGGCCAAAAATACTCTCCTCCATACATACGCCCTCATTGTAAAACTTTTTCTCATTTCTTGTACTTCTCTTAATATTTCTTTAGATACATTGTCGGGCATCATGTAGGAGGGTTTATCATCATTTCTCAAAATTTCTTAAAGACATCATTATTTTCTCAACACTAAGGCTTTGGGATAAGTGGTAATTAAACATACTATAAAGCAGAGGTCCTGACAGTTTCATTTCAATTAAACAAAGCTCCAAGCATGCCTAGTAAGAACACCATATGTTTGTGGAGGTACCAACCTGCCCAAGTAGTAAAATCTTTACATGTTTTAAATCTTGTTGTTTTCACAAATTAAAATCTTTACAAATCCTGACAAGACCATCCCACTTAATTTAAACAAGTTCCTAATTTAAACAAGACCATCCCATTTTTCTCCAAATGTTTCACATTAAGAACGAAGGAATGAATTTATCATTTATGCTAAAACCGTTACATAATAGTGAAACAAAATATCCAATTTAATTTAGGCCTTTTAAGATATACTCATATGAATAATCGCCCAAAGACATTTCCAACAATTCTTCATGTCAACCTTCCAAGTCCATGACTTCTGTCTCCACTAAAGTCACCTATACACCTCAAATCACACTGATCAATCACAACGTGTTTGATATAAGTGCAACCTACTAAATATGGAACCTT
The DNA here is from genome assembly GCA_013348765.1 of Carpinus viminea. Taxonomy (NCBI): domain Eukaryota; kingdom Viridiplantae; phylum Streptophyta; class Magnoliopsida; order Fagales; family Betulaceae; genus Carpinus; species Carpinus viminea. The sequence goes on from CP054668.1 coordinate 28,081,523, forward strand.
GACAAATACAAGCATATTGCCTAACTTAAACCATAGTTAAACACCTACTCTCACAACCTTTATATAATAGCATATGGGTTTTAAGACTTAATTTCATCATAACCTGGGTCTGTCAAGCACACTAAAATTAAAACTTACGTTTACAATTTATTTGAGCTTTAAAATTTATTTGGGTATCTGCGTACTAGCAAATATCCAAAATATCGTTTAATCTCTCTCTCTCTCTCAGCATTTGATTCAAATCAGCTTGTCAACAGGCCTATCTAACGAGGTTGAGGACCACCTGCAAGAGTGAATTCCAGCTGCAACTCTTATAAATCCAGGAAGTCAACAAAATTACTCGAGGAATTCAGCTGCACCTCTGTCAGTTGATACATGATCCAAGTAGAGATGTTAATTTTTGTTTAAACAGAGGAAACCAAACTAGGATTTGAGGGTCATGTCTTGGCAGCCAACAGATATAAAAAGCTAAATTATAAAGTAGGAAGCATCCATAGCCCTAATGGAAGCATATCACAATTCATATCTACATAACACTATGTTCTGGTTGCCAAATGCCTAGGAAATGCGGAAGGATATATTAGTATCTTGGCAAACTTATAATCCTATTTCTTTCTATCCTATATATTATTGTTAAGAACATGTAAAATTTCATTACTTCAGTAAATATTAGAATAGATGTCCCCTCTTTTCTTTTTTAAATGGGTGGTGATTTGACGGAATCAAGGGAGTTTATAAGGAAGTTTCTCATGGAGTTGATGAGAAAGTTGGGAGTAGACTCAAGTGTCCAGAAGGTTGTTCTAGACAAGGGTGTAAGAACGAATCACAAGCTCATTCAAACAATCTACTGCAGAATACAGCCGGAGGAGCACAAAAAAGCTCATGTGCTATCTTGCTATCTTGCTATCAAATTAAAAGGTAAAAACAAATGATCTGCTTGGGGTATCAAATTAAAAGGTAAAAACAAACTAGACAACAATGTTCCTTTTTTATTCTTTCTTTTCTTGCTTGCTCCTTCTAGAGCAAAACTACAAACATAAACCCAGAAAAAAAAAAAAACCAGCGATGGAGGTGCTGGACCCAGAAATATACCATGGGCTGAGAAAGCTGTGGAATGTGAGGGGGAGGGGACTTTGTTTTTACCATGTTTCAGCATATGTATCAATGTTTGTTGTCTCTCTTATCCTAAATTGAACCAAAGAAAGAGGTTCATAACATGTCCTCATTCAAAGATTAAAGAAACACATATGTTCCCGTCTTGTTTGTATGGATAATTTGATCTTTAGAACAATGGAATGTGTTCGTATTAACATTGTTACCCTAAATCCTCCTGAGGACCCTATTAAAACAAAATAAACCCAGAAAAAAAAATAGAGATGGACACGGTATTACCATTTGGGTTGCCGGAGAACTCTCGCTGGTTTGGGTCTGCTTTTCGTCTCGGGTGGGTCGCTAGAGAACTCTCGCTAGAATGAGAGAGAGTGAGACGCGACGGGAGAGAGAGGCGTGACGCGACACGACGGAGGGTGAGAGGGAGAGGGAGAGGCATCGGGATGGACGATGTGGATGATGGATCGTCGGGACTGAGAGAGAAATGGGAGCGGGAAGGGGAAAATGAGCGGGATGAGCGAAATGGGGGGAAATGAAACAACGCGTGTTTTTGTTCTTCTGGAAATTCAATTTTTTTTTTGGGTAATGTGGAAGGCGCCACATCAGCACGGGATGGACGCTGAGGGGACGCAAGATGGCTGCTAAGAATTACTCCTTTCAAACTGCACTCAAGTAAGGCCTAGCTTTTTTTTTTTTTTTGTTGGACATATCCGCACAAGAGAAGAGAGGGGGATTCGAACTAATTTAAGGCCCAACTCTTTGCACAATTTGAACGACGCTAGCACCGCTGGAGCTTCAGCAACCGCTAGATTTAAATATCCCATCCTTGTCACACCCCTAGCAGCCAGCATTATTCCATGAGAGTCTCAAATCACTATGCCTAGTTGTGTACGTCCACCGTTTTCTTCAACCACAGCATCCCAGTTGGCTTTATACCAACCCACCGGTGGTGCCTTCCACCCAATGGCGGAGAGACTAAGGGGCTACCTAGGGGCAGGCGCCCCAGGTAAAAAAATAATAATAATAAAAATTCTTAAAAGTATTTTTTTAGAAAATTTTGTTACTGCCCCCCTGGTAACAGAATTTTGTTACCACTTACGGTCTTACCGCCCCTAGAAAAAAAAAAGGAGAAAAAACTCCTCCAGGCTCCAAGTTCCAACGCCAAATAAATAAATTATCTTACCCTAACTTCCCTAAGGGATGAGTCGACAATTACCCACTCCTAGGAAAAGAAAAAGAAAACCGCAAAACCATTGCAGACTGTAGTCTCTTGCCTCTTGGCAAAAATTTCTTCAAGACGGTGACTTGGTGAGATAGACCAAACTTGAAACTCCTACTGTGAGTCTGTGACTTTGTGAGTATATCATCACAAAGTATTGTATATTTCATATTTGGTTTCTTAGAAGTTAGAAAAGTGGGGATTGAGAAAGACAACAAATATTTTATTTTTAATTTTTTAGTTTGTTATGCCCTTCACTCAATTCATATGCTAGTGTGTTTTCTCTCATTCTCTGTGTTGTGCATTGTCAATGACTCAATTGTCCCTCTTTGGCTGCAGCCTATTTCAGTGTTTTGGTTTTTTGGTTTCATATTAAAAAAAAAGTCAAGAAATTTAATGTTTATTTATCAATATTTAACATTTTTCTGTCATAATCCAAGTACCCAACTGAACCAAGTAAGTTGAAAGTAAAGCTTATAATTAAAGTCATTAAGGCCTTAATTTGTCTTGCTTATGACATCGCCCTTAATTTGTCTCGGTTATAATTTAAACTTTTTAATTTAGATATATCTCTTATTTTCATCATTTTGTTTATCTTATTCTAAAATAATATTGTTTTTTTTGTTTTTGTTTTTGTTTTTGTTTTTTTGTAAGGTGTGTTTTATATACTTTGGGATTTTGTAAGCATCAATGAGTTTCAGAAGATTATTGCTAATCTCAAGTTTGTTCTTTTTATTAATTCATTTAGGCTAATAGCTATTGGAATAGGCTACTAATTTTATTATAATATCATTAGAGTATGTTTCATTAGCCATGAATTGTTTAGTGTGAGAAGTATTCAAATTAATAGATAAATAATTTTTTAGGTTTTTGAAAAATCTTAAATTAAGCATTTTCAGCAATGAAAATTATTAAAATAAGACTTTGCAACATAATAGAAGATAAGTTTCGTTGAGATAATTTATGTGTCTATATTAAAAGAGAAATTGCTGAAAGTTTCGATTCAAATTTGATACTTGATGATTTTGTTTCTCTAAGACCTGATAGAATGCAATTTTAGGCATTTTGTATTTTGTATTTTTCTTTACTTTTGTACTAGTGCCTACATGGTAACTAATATATTAATTTGGAGTTTGTTAGGGGTTCTCTCCGTAGTGTTCTCATAATCTTACGTAGAACATGATTTAAGAAAAAATAAAATTGTAGTACATTTTTTTGCTAATAGATTAATTTTTATAAGTTAATAGTTATGTTCTAATGGTTTAAAACTTGTTTTTTTATTCAAAACTAAAAACTAAAGGTGGAAGGTTAACCCTTTAGGGATAATATCACCCAAAATGGATTTGATCATCTTAAATTTGATGCTAATGCCTAAATTTGGTGCTAATGCCTTACAAATTTGGTACTAATACCTCAAATTTTGTACTAATACCTAAAAAAACAGTGGTGGAAGCTACTACAATTTTATTTTTCTTAAATCATATTTTACGTAAGCAGAGAACGCCAGGAGAATCCCTAACATTTTCTATTAATTTAGCATATATTTATGAAGTCAGATAAATATGCTTTTTTTTTTTTGAGAAAATTGGATTTCATTCATCAATTGTCATCGTGGGTCAGAGCTGTTTGCTTCGAAACAAGAATTTCAAGAATACAATCAGGGGTATTAAGTAACCATAACCTATCCATAGAGGCCGTCCTGGCCACCTTAGCCATCATGTGAGCAGCCTGATTTGATTCTTTACAGACATGATCTATAGTCCACTGGGGCAAGTTTCTCACCTCGGAACGAACATCATCCACCAGGTGACCTATGCTGCTCCAGTCCTCTTCGTTGGAGTTCACAGCATCAACAATGGTCTTCACATCCCCTTCCAAGCAAACCTGCCGTAGACCCAATTCACCCGCTATCCGTATGGCCAAAAGCGCTGCCATGGCCTTTGCAGCGACAGGCGCTACTCCACCCGGCTTTGAACGGCTCCTAGCAGCTACAAAATTTCCCATATGATCTCTAACAACGATGCCCAGACCCAAGCCATCCATGTGCTGTCCAAGAGCTGCATCCTAGTTGATCTTATGCCAGCCCACAGGGGGAGGCTTCCATTTTCCCGGGCCAGATGGACCCGTCTCCATCCTTGGTGTCTTGTGCTCCTCTTGAGCTTTTTGGAAAGCCTCTAAAAATTCTGCTACAGTAGCTGTCAAGGCCGAAGGGTGGGAGAAGACCCCCTCATGGATTAAGGCATTTCTCCGTAGCCAAATTCTGCGACCAAGGACCACAAAACCCTAAAACTCATCTACAGAGCATCTCTTGAGCATCCCTTTTGCAATTCTCAGAAAGCCCGACTCCTCAAAATGACTTTTTACTCTAGCAGCACTCCATACATCTTGTGCTGAGGGGTAGCTCCACAGGATATGGGAAATGGTTTCATCTTCTCTTTCACAAATAGGCCAGCAAGCATCGTCGATAATCTTTTTTCGAACAAGGTTATCTCCGGTGGGCAAAATGCTGTGACAAGTCCTCCAAAAAAATACCTTTTCTGCATTTGGAGTTTATAAATATGCTTTTAGTGATACATATATTATGATATAATTTTTTTATTGTATTTACTATATTATAATAAAAATATAATATATAAAGAGAATAAGAAAATTATTTTATTATTTTATTGACGTCCCTAGTAGAATCAATTCCTGGATCCGCCATTGCTTCCACCTGCTGTTAGGCGGAGTAGAGTGATTTTGCACTGGTGTCTCCCCCCTGTCCTGGGCCTTTTGGAAATGATCCATCACTTGTGCTATCAAATTCACCAACTTATCTGGATGAGTGAAAATGCCTCCATGAATAACTTCATTTCTTCTCATCCAAATTTGTCTACCTAACCCAACAAATTGTACCATTTCCTCCAAGGAACACTTACTAAACAGTCTTTCCACAACTTGTTTGAAGTCAGGACCACTGAAGAAGCTTTTCTGGAATTTAATACAACCCTTACTCTACACATATTAAAAAAAATATGTTAGAGATAGCACTTGCTACCTATTGAAGTAGGTTGAGAAATGACACTTCTCATTTGAAGGAAAATGGAAAATGGAAATTATAAATTTTGTATTTATACTTCAAAGAATGAAATCGTAAATTTTGTAATTTTTTTTTTCCTTTTCGTATTATTTCATAAATGAACAGCGGGTTTGATAGATTTTAAGGCTTTAAGTCCACAAATTTATGTGACTTTTTTATATTTACATATTCATTAAATAATTTAATTTTAATTTGCAGATTATATTTATAAAAAAAAAAAAAAAACGTTTTATTGCTTTTTAAAATCCATCTTTGCTGCAAGGCATTTAGTTTCAACAAATGATACTTTTTGTGTTGAACTACATGTAGTTCCTTTTATGTAGCTCATAATCCCTTTCGTTTAAACTTGCTTTTGTGTTTTGAATTCTCATAAACCCTTTGATGGCAAGTGTGGGCTCGTGTTTGATGGTAACTCTACTTATCAACAAAAGGAAGATTAAGTTTGTGCCCCTGATATTGGTGAAAATTTTGATCAGTGTTGTTCACGTTGATAAAAGGAAGGGAGCGAATTGGGTATGTTAGGTTTTTTTTTTTTTAATTGAAAGAGGGGGCAAAGTTTTTTTTAAATAATAATAATAATAAAAGAACACAAATTTTTTGGGTTAAATACTTAATTAGTCCTTAGGGTTTAAAACTTTATTTTTCTTCCTAGGGTTTGAAAGTAACTAAATTGATCCTTATGGTTTTAAAAGTGACCAAGTTAATCCATCCGTCATTTGACCGTTAGTTGACTTATGATTGACATGTAGACCAATTAGAAGTTGACACGTGGCCAATTAATTATTATTATTTTTATTTTTTAAAATATCTTTTAAAAAAAAAAAAAAAAGAAGAAAATCGGGTCGAGCCACCCTTGTTGTTGTTGTTGTTTTTTTTTTTTCTTTTTGAAAATATATATATTTTTAATTTTTTAAAAAAATTAATTAATTGGCCACGTGTCAACTTCTAATTAGTCCATATGTCAATCCGTTAAGTCAATTAACGTCAATGACGGATGGACTAACTTGGTCACTTTTCAAAACCACAAGGACCAATTTGGTCACTTTCCAAACCCTAGAGAGGAAAAAATAAAGTTTCCAAACCCTAGGGACTAATTAAGTATTTAACCCAATTTTTTGGGGGAGAGAGAGCAAAACTAAAAATAATTAAAATGGACGATATATTATTTTTGGGAGCAAAACTAAGAAAAAATTAAAAGGGGACACAAATATTATTTTGGGGACAAAATATCATTTTGGAGGGACAAATTTATAAAATTGGTAGATTTTTAAGGAAATTTAAGAAAATTTGAAAGGAATGTCCTCACCCCCAAGTCAGTGTCCTACGATGGAAAAGATCCCAATTAATGATTAATGCATACATCTACAAGTTGATTTCAATTATGCCATGATTATATCATCAAATGCACCACTCGAAAACAAAATTAGGCTCTAAAAAAAGGAAAGCATGGACGATTAAAATTGTCATTTTTTTCAAATTGGTTTCTTCTCTTTTTAGATTCACTCAAACTAAGCTTCTAATTATAATTCGGGGCCGGCCCAATAGCTAGGCCACTTAAGCTGTCGCCTAGGGCCCCCAATAAATAAGGCCCAAAATATTTTATAATAAGCCCTTAAAAAAATTTTAATAAGGCCTATTTTTTTTTAACTTAAGGCCCATTTTTTTTTTAAATAAGGCCCAAAATTTTTTCCCATAAAAACTTAAGGCTTCTAAAATAAGGGCTCAAAAAAAATTTAATAAGGCATAATTTTTATTTTTTATTAAATAAGGCCCAAAAAATTTTCCCATAAAAACTTAAGGCCTCTAAAATAGGGCCCCAATATAGTAAACTCATTATAAAATAAGACCAATTAACCCAAAAAAAAAAAATATACCACATCAATTTTTTTTTTTGGTCTTTAATCCATCTATCTCTCTCCTCTATCGAAAAGAAGAGAGAACACAATTCATTGTTCTCGTAAAATGAAGAATACTAGCATCTCACCTCTATCGCCTTTGTTCTCTCTCTCTCTCTCTCTTCCTTCCTTCCTCTTCTTCCTTTTCTTCCTCCTCCATGATGCATCCCATCAATTTTCAAACAGGTTTTATTGTTCTATTTTTGTAATTTATTTTATTATAATCTAAATATATATATTTTTTAAATCATATTTGTTTAGTTTGCTAATATTTTTAATCAAACATGTATACTAGAAAATATGTATCTAAATATGAAATACTTAAAAAAAGAAAAGAAAAGAGAAAAATAGAAAAACTAATTGAATCTCAAATAGGGCTTTAAATAAATTTGCTATTAGCAATAAACAAAATATTGAGAATAATTTAGATGAAAAACTCATAAATGAATAATAAATTCATCAAAAAGAATTATTTTATTAGAAGATAATTAAAATATTATTGATGCTTCTAATTCTATTATTACAAATATTTATGACCCTACTAGAATGCAACTAGCTAATGAAAAAACTTAAAAGTCATGAAACAACAATGAACATATTACTAACCTGAATGAAAATAATAATAATATTATTAAAATAAATATTATTTAATTAATATTTAAATATTTTAAAAAATAAGGCCCAACACTAAAATTTCGCCAAAGGCCTCCAAATACATTGGGCCGGCCTTGAATTATATTATTGTATTTCTTCTTCTTCTTCTTCTTCTTCTTCTTCTTCTTCTTCTATTTAAAAATAACTTTCACCTTGGGGGTGGTCCGGTCACTTCCAAAAGACTAAAACCCACTCTTTTTTTTTTTATTTTTGGGGTGGCGACCACCTTCTGGGGGGTGGTCTGACCACAAATCGACAAAGGGGGGTGGCTCCAACCACCTAGGGAGCCACCCCTGATTTATTATTCTTCTTCTTCCCTTTTTTTGAAAATTTAATTTTTCTTTTAAAAAAATGGCCAAAACGACGTTGTTTTGGCCTGGGTGAGTATTATATTTTTAGAATGAAAGGTAAATTTGGCTTTGCGTTTTATTTTTCTCAAAGATACATACTAAAATAATAACCAAAAAGTAGTTTTGTGCCCTAGATCAGGTAAAATCAAAGAAGCTGCTGTTATTGCTCTCACGTAGCCATCGCGCATTGGCCCCATTCCCTTCCTAGTTCCCGTGTTCTCTTCTCGCTTTTCTCTTCCAACACCCGGCCTCTCTCTCTCTCTCTGACTTTCTCTTTCCCGCTTCTTCTCCTCTCTCACTCGCGTGACCATCGTGCTCCCTCTCGCTCCTCCGTCGGACCGCCTCTCGCCTCCCGCCAACAATGAACACTATCGGCCAGGTATGGACTCTCTCTCGGGTTTATTTGGGATTTTGGCTCTGCTTTGGTTGAGAAAATGTGGCATGTTTTGCCGGTGTTTGGCTTTGTTTTTCCCCTTTTAGGATTATGAATCTCATGTTGTGACATTATGTTATTATCGATTTAGCATGGGATTTTCCTTTTGTATACCGACTATTTTTTTCTTTTCTATGTGGCGAAAGATGAGAAAACAGCTAGCAATGTGATGGTTGCAGTCTCACAATCACTAGAGCAGTGGGATCCACAATCACTAGAGTAGTGGGATTCTGATTCTCATGTTGCGACATTATGTTATTATCGATTTAGCATGGGATTTTCCTTTTGTATCCTGACTATTTTTTTTCTTTTCTATGTAGTTGACAATGAGAAGAACATTTGGTAATGCGATGTGCGATCGCCTCAATCAGGGATTAGTGGAGGCGGTAGTGATTTTGAAGAATGCTTTTATCCTGAAGCTACCCCCACGGCAAAAGTTATGAGCTCGTTGAATTTAATTGATGCTAAATTGAAGGACTTGCATCGTGAGATTGCCCGGTTGGAGTCAATTGAAGCTGATTTGAAGCATCAAGGAGGCGATATCCAGATATCCCAGCTCTTGGAAGTAGTGGTGGGGAAGAAGGGTAATTCCTCTTTCCACGCATATAGGAGGTGGACACTTGCAAACCCCCAACGAAAATGGTATCCGATCATATTTTGTTTTTTAAGGATCTCTAGTATTTTTATTATTATTATCTTTTTAAATTGTTCTTCTTTTGTTGTTGTTGTTTATGATGATGTTGTTTTCAATATCATTATTAGGATCGACTTGGTAACTTGGAACTATAGTAGAGACATTCCATGAGATGGTCTTCAATATGTCTGTCTTTAGAACTAACTTGGCTTGGAAAAATCTTGCATCCTTTGTAACCAAATATGTACACTATGGCACCCACTGCAAATTTGCATATTACAGTGCCTTAAGATTTTTGCCTTTAGATTCTTCAATCCCTAGTCTAGAATTCTTCCCCAATTAGTGGCAGGAATACCCGCAACACTTTCTCATTACTTCCTTCACAAATGTTTAGTAAAACCACATTCAAAGTATGGAATCATACCGAATTGCACATGATAACCGGACAATGTTCCACCAAGCTACCTCTGGTAGTTTGAAACTAATGGCTTTTCAAGTGTCAGGTGTAGTAAACTGATCTAATTTAGAAGGGAGCCAAGAGGGTTTATCAAATTGATTGCCTTTGCTCTTAGAGCAGATTGATCAGAGCCATTACACAGGAAATTGTTGAATTTTAGTTGAATAGCCTTGATGATCCTTTTAGGGAGAATAAAGAGGCTGGACCAATATACTTGAATACTAAATGGAATTAAAGGTATAAAGGCTTTATCACTTACGTTTATTCACATCCAGTTGGTCAGGTATAAAGGTTCGATTTCATAGAAAAATCTACATGAGTTATGTTGTTTATGGTCCAAATAGCGATGGCTATTGTGAGTGGACACCATATGGAAAAGACGATGGCTATTGATTAAAAGTAAAACAACAGCCTAAGTAATAAGCAAATTGTAAAATCGACAAACAAAATTATTAAGTTGCTCAAAAGAAATATGAAAAGAATCAAAATGATGCAAATCAACCTAATTATTGAATTTGAATGAAAATTAAATGAAAAGTAATGGTAGAAAATAATATGAAATTAAATTAAAACTTGTATAGGTTCACGTGACATTACAAATGATAATAGAGGTTTACACAAATTTTAAAGTAAAACTTGTATCAACAAGTAATAACATTTGGAGCAGAATAGATATGGGTATGAAGCTTGGATCATCATGACATAATTCTTCCATGAAGATTAGATCGATCAGGTGCCAGACCTTCAACGGTAATATTTAGGGCACCCTCTATCTGGAGGGTTAGCTAGGGGAGGGAGACAACCTCCACTGTTACTGTAAGATTGACCAGGAGCTCCGCTGTTGCAAGCAGAGTAGTCTCTATTAAGTGCCCCATATGATATGGATTTCTGTGCAAGAAATCTTCGACTTAACTCAAACTCCATCAACTACTTATTTTCTTCTTTGCACTCTGCAATTGAACTGTTGCACAGCGTGTAAGCAGAGGCTGCCAAGGAAGAAGGGTTGAAGAGATAGACAAGGCCAAAGAGAAAAGGAAGGTAAGGTGAGAGGTTTCATGCTTTGAGTAATGTGGTTTCTATATGGCCTTCCTACTTTTAAGCAAGTAAAATGGATAGAGAATCATCAAGACTCTTTTGGCAAAAGCTCTTAATGGAAGCCGACTAGCGAGAAGTCAGAGGACTGCACTTCACCAAAAACTTTGTAATATTATATTTGTTTTCATGATCTATTTTTCCCCATTATATGTCTTATTCCACTTTATTATTGCATTCAGATGGGGTAGGTTGATGATAAAATAAAGGTTTTTAAGTAGTAATTAAAGGGCATACGCCAATTCCTCCTTGGGAAAATCTTGTTCGTACCAATATTGTTGATTGGAAATTTGGCTCATGTGCTAGTAATTGTGTTTGCTTCATTTCTCATCTATATTGCTATACTTATTTATTTGTTCAACCAAGCTAGGGTTCATGGTTTTCAATTTTACTTAATAGTTTTTTCATCATTCTCTTTGTTCAAAAGAACTACGGCTATTGGTTAAGCGAAATGTTGCTCATCCAAGACTAGTGAATTGCTTAGTCTTGTATAGTTAGGTTTCAATGTGTTTCCTTAGTGAAGATTCTTTTTCTTTTAGTTTTGTTTTGCTTTGGGTGGGTTGAACAGATTTTTTGCATCCGCCATCATACCCATCAACATTCCTATATGAATGATCTGCTTTTGAAGTTATTTTGGTGACTAGTGGACCCAATCTTATGCTAACACGCATTTGGATGCTCAAGAGACATTGGGTGGAGTCTCATAAGCCCAGTTTTGGAAATCTTGTGTACCAATCAAAGGTTGCCTTTAACCTTCAATACTAAAGGCAAAGAGTGTTGGCTGTCGGTTGCCTAATTGAGACCGTTGGTGTTGAAGTGACCATCGCATTGCGTGAGGTCTTAACCTTCGACCTTGTGGCTCGATTTGTCAAATCATTATGCTTCGTCGACTGGATGTCGGAGGCAAGGTCGGTTGTGCCTTGTTGAGTGAGTACCCAAGGCAAGGTCTTTTAATCAGTGGGTTGGGATGTTTGGCATCCCAACCGACAACGACATAATGGAGATTTTGGTTTGGATATGTGGCATCCGACCAACAATGGCATTGTAGATCTGCACATCTTGACCAACAATGGCAATGGAGATCTTGGTGGGTCAAGATGTGCATCCCAACCAGCAAAGGGTGATAGAGATTGTGCCTTGTCGGGCAGATCCGAGGAAAGGTCTTTGGCAATCTTGGCGGTTTGGAGATATGGCATCCCGACCAATAATTTATCTTAGTGGCTGAGGAGAGCCTGAAATTTTAGGCATTTCTTGTAGAAGCTCAAAGCTTACAATGGACAAGAAATGTATAGTAGTTGTGCTGCTTGATAAGCGCCGAATGTTGCACATTCAAGCCCCTTTACTCGCATATGTTAATTCCTTAGCATTGTTATTTGTTTGATTTTGTGTTGTTTTAGTGTTTCAAGGTCAAATGCAAGAGTTCCATTGGAAATCGGGCTAAAAGGGACAAGTTGGCATCATTCTGTACCTGTGAACGATCGCCCAAAGCTTGTGAACGATTGCACTGCGAACGATCACCCAAATGCTGTGAACGTTCATACTCGGGCGTGCAAAACATGGAAATCACCCTTTTTGACAGCGAATCTCGATTTTCAGTCTCCCAATTGGACTGGGAGACTGACCTACGACTGTAATTAGGGTTTTAGGGTTTCTAGGGTTTTCTAGTTCCTATAAATAGGCCCTTAAACATGGTAAAAAGGGCCATTTCTGAGAGTGAAATTCAGAACTTATCTATGGAGCTGAGAAGATCATGAGTGGCTAAACCCCTTAGTGGGGTACCGATGTAAACCCTTTCCAAGCACAATGATGATTGTATTTGATTTCATTTAATTCAATTTATGTATGTTGATTGCATAACTGTGAGGATTGCAACTCTAGATTTATGTTCTTAATATTCAATGCAATTGTTATTCAATTCAAATTCAATATTTGCGAAATTCTATTCTTGTCTTAGAAATTATTTTGCCCGTATTGAACTCTAATCACCCTTATTCTCTGTGATTATAAGATTGATGGTTATGCAATGGGTTTTAATAGACATATGATTAATAGGATTAAGATAGGCCATACCTAGGGAAGACGGGTCATACTACACCCTAGTTTAGTGTAATTTAGGTAGATGATCTGTACAATCAAGATGGGTTATGCTATTCCATTTATAGTTTATGCCTAGGGAAGACAAAGTTGTGCCGTATCTTAATGGTTAGGTGGATGATCCGTAAACCAAGATAGATTATCCTTATCCCTTGATATTGTATTTTCTTGTTCTTTTATAACATACATATTCTCGAGTTTCAAATTAAATACGGTTACCATTGTTGTACGAGTGGTGAAATCGTTACTTCTCTCTCTCATATATTTACTCTTAATTTAGCATTTAATTTCATGCACTTTTAATTCTCAAAACAATCAAATCTCTTTTGTTCAATTAGGTTAAATTTAGTCTTTTGAATTTAGTAACAAACCCTCATGTAGTCCTTGAGGTTCAACACCCTCTCTATAGCCGTATCCTACAAAGATTTGTCCTATTACAGTGGTTATTTTATTATTGATATTTTGGTCACGAAACACCACATCAATTTTTGGCGCCGCTGTCGGACTAAAACGATTTAGTTATTAAATTTTAGGGATTACATTTAGCCTAATCTTTATTTCTGTTTGTTTTCTTTATTTTCAAGTTGCGAAGTTTAATTTTGTTTCAAGTTCACGTTCAGCTTCGCAGGTGCAAGCTTTTGTAACTGCGATCGATCGCATCCCGTGTGTGATTGTTCTCGGCCTCTGCACTCAACAAGCAGTGATCGAACCTAAGACCTGCATTCGTTCCCCCTTCGGCAGTGCGAACGATCGCACCTCCTTGGGTGATCGTTCACTCTCTGGCCAGAACCTTCTGCAGCTCCATTCCAATGCACTTGAGGGCCGTTTGTGAGTTTTAGTTTTATTTTATTTTATTTTTATTTTTATTTTTATTTTTATTTTATTATTTTATTTCTATTAGTTTAGTTCATGTGGGGAAACATTCCAACACCCCATGGACCATGTGCATATTGCAATAGTCCTTATCATCATGTTAGAAATTGTCCTACTAGGGACAATCTTCTAATTATTCTTTTGAGCATATGAACAGGCCGTTCTCTAGACCGGGAATGAATTTTATTATGATTCTTATAACCCAAAGATGGAGCAACTAGTCTAACTTCTTGTGGCAAGCTCAAGATCATGGAAAGTATGCTCCACAAGGTCATGAACTGCACCATCACCATATTCAGTTCAATGATCAATCATATTCCTCTCAATATCAAGAAACTCCACAGCAAAGAGATCAAGAGGAATCACCTCCTTGGTCGATCCTAACTTTGAAGATCGGATGCTAAAAATGATGAGTGACATGTCCAATGTAATGATGGGAAGGTGACCAACATGGTGAGAGAGTTGACCACAAGGTAGGCGATATGGCTCACAAGAATTTGCACTCTCAATCAATTGCCAAGCTAGAGGCTCAAGAACTAATAGCTAATATCCTCAATAGAGGAAGAAGAGCTTCAAAAGTCGATCGGTGGCCAATCCTAATGAACACTACATGGTAGATGAGTACTTATCCACAGCAAGCTATCACCACACTAAGGAGTGAAGAAGTGGTGAAAACCACGTGGAAGAGGAAGGAGGAGAAAAGGAGGAGCAAATTGAGGCCCCACAGGATCTACTTGGAAAAATGCAAGGAAGTGGCGTTGAGGCTTCTTCACCATCAATTCTTATTCCCAGGTGCCATATGAGCTCCAAGCCCTTATTCGAGTAATCTAAAATTTCATTTTTAGATATAGGTGACACTCTCCGGTCATTAGTTCTTATGACTTACCAAGAGACCAAGAGAATAGATTATTAGGGCTGTTAGAAAAGCACAAAGAGACCATCGGTAGAAAAATTCTGAGTATTCTCCTCATTTTACTCCAGTTCATGATTCCCTACCGGATGAGAAAGCTTGAGAATACTCAGAGGATCTACCTCAATATACAAAATTCAAAATTACATCTATAGGTAAAATCCATTCTCTGTGGTCTAAGAGGAGAAAAGATTGGTGTTTTTAAATTTAAACTTATGGGTGAGAACCTGGCGCATCAAGGATGTGGATTCTGATTTAGCGGATTCCATATATTTCGACTAGATGAGTTAGCTTCATAGGATCAGCACAAACCACATGCGCTTGACTCCTCACTTCACCGGTACATGATCTCCATCCGGTATTTTATCCATTGTTGTTCATTCTTTGTTAATTTCATGGTTCACTCAAGTGGGAATGGCATTACGAGGAAATGAACGATCGCACTTCCTTGGGCGATCGTTCGCAAAACTTTCCTCCAGTGCCAAACCTCTCGAGGAAGCGAATGATCGCACCTCCCGGGCGATGTTCGCTCCTCGCTAGGTGCACAAGGGTGCACGTTCGTCCCCGCGCCCCACCAACACTCAAGTCTGACGTTCGCCACCCTTGGGCGATCGTTCACTCGAGAGAATGTCTCACGTGACTTATTTGGTCACTTTTCCCTTCCCCATCACTTTTACAACAATGTTGCACTTGATTGTTCTTGGTTGGAGTATCAAATTTTTTCAGGACATGTGTTTTTGGATACAAGTTTGGGGGTATGATATACCCACATCTGCTCATTCAGGTACTCCTATACCCTTAACCTCATTTTTCAATTCTATGCATACATTAGGGACAATGTATGATTCAAGTTTGGGGGTATGAGAGACACATTTACACACACTTGTCCTGTTTTTGAAAACAAAATGCATGTTCATGTTGTCCTAAAATTTTGGTTGACTTAAAAATTTGTGATTTGATTTCATCAGTGAGCTTAAAATTTTGAACACATGATTTGATGATAGAATTTGGAGTTTGTTACTTACTTTAGGCAATTGAGAATTCACATGTTTGATCTGCTCTAACACAAGCACATTGGCACATGATTGGTGGGGTATGACATGTGGGTTTAATGTGTATGTTTCTATGTTTGGGATGACACTGGGTGACTTATCGGTTGGATGCATTGGCATTAAAAAAAAATAAAAAAACGAAATGATGACTCTTCATTGAGTAACTGGGCCTATTGCCTCAAAGCAGTGAGCGTTCATGTCAAAAGGTGAAGAGGTTTGATTTGGTTAATCTTTATTAAAAAAAAAATGAAATGATGATAATCATTGATGAACTGCTATTGGACCTCTTGCCTTATTAAGATTGAGTGTTCATGTCAAAAGGTGAGGAGTTTTGATGTGGTTAACATTATAGCTAGTTTAGTTTCGTAGCCTTTTTGACTTGAGTTAGTAAGTCCTTAGGGGTGTCTTTACACCTAATGCCCTAAAACCATCTGGTTTGGGAGTCATTGGCTCAACACTCGTTAGATGGGTCAATTAGAAAGCTTAAGGGAACTAAACATTGTAGAGCCTAATAATAAAATAAAGAATAAGAAAAGTATGCCATTGTTGTTCATTCTGATAGGACTTCTAGTGAATCTTGAGATATGGAGACATTGCACATTGAAATTATTTGGAAGCTTTATAATCTTGTCCTAGTTCACTTTACACTGTTTCGAGCTTGTGATGCCTTAGCTTGCCTGTTGTAAGTAATTAAACTTTAAGTTCCAATTCATTAAGAAGATGGAGTTTAACCTTTTAAGCTTGGGAATGAATGAATATCATGGTTTTGAGTGAAGCTTTAATTTTAGATAACATGAATGTGCATAATGTTTGTGGGTATCATTTGGAAAATCCTCACGAGACTCCACTCGTCCTCTAGAATTCCTAGGGGTTTAAAAGGCTTGTTGCATATGCTAAATGCAACCATATATCCCAAAGCTGGATTTATCTTTATGTTTTTAGTTTATTTTATGTTTTGTATTGGTAAGGGACTAGCAATATGTAAGTTTGGGGGTGATGAGCGTCGAATGTTGCACATTCAGTAAGACCGAGAAAAATAATTATGTTTATTATTAATAACTTTGTAGTAATTTAAATTAATTAATGGAATAAGTTAGAATAATGGATATAATAAAAAGTTGAATTTACTATGACTAAATGAATACAAGTTAAATTGGGGTAGTAAAATAAAATATGATAGTTATTTATTATATTATGGGTCTTAGAATAAAGCCCAATAAATAGAGAATTAAGCTACCTATGTTGGCCCAAGTAGGAATTTCAAGCTTATGGCCCATCCTCTTTCATCTTCATTAACTAGAAGGGTATTATGGGATTTTACAATATTACTTTTCCCTCATTTTGTCCCTCACGTGCAGCAGCCCATCTTTTCTTTTCTTCTTCCTTTCTTTCTTTTCCTCCCTCATCTCACCCACTCCCATTTCTCTTTACTCCTCTTTCATCTTTCTTCTTTCTCTTTACGCACTAGAGAGAGAGAGAGAGAGTGAGAGTGAGAGCGAGTTAGAGCTGCTGGCCGTGGAGAAGAAGGAAAGAGAAGGAAAGAGAAGAAAGAAAGAGAAGAAGAAACCTTGGAGGAGAGTTCTGGCCATAGGGGGCTTGTGAGGTAAAACCTTTAGTCTTTTGTGTAATTTTCGTTATATTTGTGGGAATGGAAGCTCTAAATTGTGAGGATTGGTAAGGCTTTGATTTGGGTCCAAAATTAGGGTTCTTGAAAGGGATTTTGGGGATTTTGCTATATGGTTGAAGTATCTAGTTTCTCTTAAGATTTTGTGCTACCCATTGGATTCTAAGCTTGAAATTATAGTGATTTGGGTGATTTCCATTTAAATCCGAAAATTGGTGAAGTTTTAAGGAGAAGCCTAATTCTCCTTAAAATGTGTTTAGGGCTTAGGGGTGTAGTGGAATACTAAGCATGATTTAAGTTTTGGGTTATTGAATTAATGGGTTAATTGCATCTAAAGTATTAATTAACTCTAGGTTTTTATGGGTTTCATGTAAATTAATACCTATAGGGTTTAGGTTCTAATATATCATATTAGAATCATAATATTTATGGTTAGTGTTAAGAGTATTATAAATTGGGGGTAAATTGCTAAATTAAATGGCCTTGGATGAGAATAATAATTAATGGGCTAACTTATAGAACATGATATTTGTAGTGCTCTAGTATCCTTAAATTGTGAGAGTTGAGTTAAGAAGAGATCATAATTATGTGTTTATTATAATGCTTAGGTGCATCGAGATTGAGTCAAGAGGTGATCGAGGGGTATCCAACGGAACAAGGTAAGTATTTTACTTATCGGGCAAAATAAAAAGGTTACTATTTTTAAAGTATAAAAGACACTGATTGAATGATTGATGTGTTTATTTATGATGATTCATGATATGTATGGTTGAGTGATTGATTTAAAGTGTTTGGTGATAACATGATTATATAATGATGTTTGGATGAATGCTTGATGTAAAGTAATTATGATAATATGATTATGTATTGATGTTGGGATGATTGATTTAAAGTGATTGTGATAATATGCTTATGTATGATGTTTTATGAGATGAGTTGGAGGAATGTTTGGTGAAATGTTATTATGAGTATTGGATGATTCACATGGTTTAAGGCAATATTATATGATGTTCATGATATGAGATATGATATTATGAGTTTAAGTTTTGTTAACATGAGCATGAGCATGTGAGTAATGAAATAAAATGAAAACCATGGGTGACGGCTCCCGGTAGTGAGACAAGTCTCGTACCGCAGAGGTTAGCCTCCCCTTGGAAAACATACATGATGAGTGGTGATGGCTCCCGGTAGCAAGACAAGTCTTCTACGCAGGTAGCCTCCCAATGAATGGTATGATGACTCCTAGCAAGACAAGTCTTCTACGAGGTTAGCCTCCCAATGGAAAGGGCACAAGATGATGAGCATAAGCACAAGCATGAGCATGCATAGCATATGATTGTATGATTTTGATACTAGGCGTATCAATATGCATATGTATTTGGTATGGGACGGAATGCATATGTATATTGTTATGGCTAGACATTGCATGAGGACATCTAATATGTTTTATTGTTGAGTTATGATATATAAATGATATGTAGATGTGAACAAGATAAATGATTATTTTGGATAAACTAGTAAGTTCTATACTGCTGAGCGTCTCTATTCCTATGGAGACGGCGGGCTCATAATTCCGTCTGTACCATGGGTGGTGGTGATTCCCATGGTGCAGGCGATGTTGATGATGCAGGTACAAATCCTAGATGATGACCCAGTGGCAAGGTATCTGGGTTACTACAGCATTTGAGGCATAGATGCGTCAGATGTGTAATTTTGTTGGACTGATTGATAGCCTATTTTGTAGAACAATCATGATCATGTTTAGACTTTCATATTTTGTATATGGCTTGTGTCGCATGAGACACTTTGTATAGCCATTCTTTTGTATGTAATCTCTAATTACTTAGATGTATTAAATAGTTCTGATGTAATCAGTAGGTTAACGTTGTTTATTTTCTGCTACAAGGATATAAACTCTGATGAAATAGTGATCATGCATGTATCTCTATGTGACATATTTTCATGTCAATCAGGTTAATGCATGGGTTCGTGGCATACTACGATATTGCCATGCCACTGTGACAATCCGCTTGTTGTGGGTACTGTTTGTAAAAAAAAAAAAAAAAAAAGTTATGTTTTATTAAGCGGGTTGATAAGTGCTTAAATATTCATATTTAAGCCCCTTAATTTATATTTGTTACGCCTTTAGTTTATGTTATTTTGTCTATTTTATTTCCTTTTTGTGTTTTCTGTGTTTTTTGTAGGTCATAGAAGAAAATGAAGCGTTTCTAGAAATGTTCCAAGCTTAAAGGGCAAATTGGGAAGATCTAGAAGATGTGGAAAGGATTAAATCGGAATTTATCAAATTGAAGCCAAAATCGGATTAAATTTGGATCCTGAACATGTCTCGGTATTTTGGCCATAACTTTCAGCTCAAATATCGGATTGAGGTGATTCCAACGGCATTGGAAAGATAACTCAAAATTACAAATCATTGTGAAATACCATTTTCCTAATTTGGACCGCCGCAATGCTAAAATCGCCCCGCAAGATAGGAGCCCAATTCTGGACGAATCCTTCTCCGATTTGTAATAGGATTGTCTCCTAATTTGTCTAGGAGATGAAATTCGAATTTCTTAGGTTTACTAGTGTTTCTAGGACTCTCTTAAAGCCTATAAATAGACCTCTAAGCCTCACAATTAGAGACAATTCGAGAGACGATTTTGGGAGAAGAATTGACGACTTTCAAGGAGCAATTTTCCGGTTTATTCTTTTCCTTTATTTATTTTATGAAGATGATTAGCATCAATTTCATGTGTAACTAAACCTTTTAGTAGGGCTAGATTGAAGCCCTGATCATGTTTGTATTTTAATTCAATATTGGCACCTTTGCGATAATTGCATGATAGTATTTAACTTGATTAATACTTTTCATGAATTCCTCATGTGTGTCTTTGATCAACATATGCATGTGGTATGGATTTGTTAGTTAGATCAATTTGGATGACCGAGTCCTGGGTTTAACATTAGTAACAAAAGCAATCCACTGGTTCTTGGGTTAATCAACATGGGAAACCGGAGTATACACCATGCCCTAGGTCTCATGTGGTTGTCGGTTTTCACAGTTCATATGCTTTCTTAAAGAACAACTTAGTATACACCATGCTAAATCCTTTAGGAAAGAAAGAATTAGAGTATACACCATGCCTAATTCGCTGCTTAGGGAAACCAATAGCTAAGGAGTACACCATGCCCTTAGGTTGGCAACCATTAAATATTGATCATGTAATTAAAGCATTGGCATATTGATTTATTGTATAAGCATGATTAGCGGTGGAAATCAAAGCCCTACCTCTTCCTTATTGCTTAATCAAAATTAATTTTTATCTCTTTTACTTTATATTATGAATTTAATTTTAAGCATAATTTACCAATCCCTGGGATCGATCTTGCACTTACACTCTTTACTACATTTTGACCTTGTGCACTTGCAAGTAAAATCGATTATTTGCTTATTAATTTAGGTAGATAATTTCACAACAAGTTTTTGCCGCTGGGGATTGTGTTAAATTCTTTTAGAATTACTTTCGTTTAGTTTTATTTTGTTTTATTTTTTATTTTATTTTTGAATTCTTTTTTGTTTAATTTTATTTAGTTCTTTTTTTTATTTTGGAAAAAAAAAAAAAAAATTGCTTTTCTGTTGTTTTTTTTTTTTTGCAACAACCTAGTCTCTGCTGACGCTCGATCGACAAGTGCGATCGAGTGATCAGCACATTCTCAATGATCGATCAGCACTTAGGACCTCTACAAGCCTGTCTGTAACTTCCGACATCAATTTCATGCAAGGACTTGATCAATCCTTCCCTTGATACGTAAATTGAGAATTATAAGACGAGTCCGGAGACAACGTTGAGGAAGAAGAAGAAGAACTTCAAGAAGAAAGCTATGGAACAACATGTCAACCAACCGCAGCCTTGGGAACCAACCGCCACAGAGCGAAGGCCCATGAAACAAGCTTTCATCCCGACAATCCCAACTGGACATCATGCATTGCCTATCAACCCGAGCGTAAGCACTACTATATATCTCCACAGATACTCAATGCATTGACCCACTTGAGGCACACCTACCGAGGATCCAAACTTGCATCTAAGGGAATTCACCGATCTTTGTAAGTTCCGATGTTCAAGGCCCGGATCAAGACAATAAGGATGATTCTCTTCCCTTTCTCTTTGAAGGACAATGCAAGACTTGGTACAACTCAATGCCTTCAAACACCATCCACACTTGGGAAGCACCGTCAGAATTCTTGAAGAAATTCTTCCCAGACAGAAGACAAGGCGATGAGGAAGGAAATTCAAGCATGGCAGCGAAAGATGGCGACTTATTCTTTGAAGCCTGGGTCAATTCAATGACTTACATGAAATGCCCACATCACAAGCTACCTCAAGATGAATTGGTGCAGGCATTTTATGAAGGCTTGAATGACGCCAATAAAGGAGTAGTTGATTACGGATGTGGAGGAGTCATGGAAAAGAGCGGTGAAGAGGCCATGGAATTGTTTGAGACGTTAGCACTCCCAACAATTCTCATCAAGAGGAAGACAAGGAGTAAAGAGTAAGGGCTTGTGAAGTAAACTCAACTGGTGGATCTTCAAGTCACATGGATGTGCAAAGCTAGACATGATTGTCAAAGCCATGGCCTTAAAAACATCTCACCTAGTCAACAAGCTGCACCACTTGTATGTGCTAATTGTTCTCAATTTGATCACACTACTGACACTTGTCCTTTGTATTCTTCTGCAGATCAAGAGCAAGCAAATTATGTGGGACAGAACAATTATCCGCCCAAGAACAACCCATACTCCAACACATACAATCCAGGATGGCGAAACCACCCCAACTTCTCATGGAGCAACAATCAAACTGCCCTGAACCCTCAAGGGCAAAGGAATTTCCAACAAGCAGCCCAACCAATTCAAGAATCAAAGAAGGGTGACATAGAGAGTCTTGTAAAGCAAATGGCAACTCAGCAGCAAGCTTTTCAACAACTAATGACGACACAAGAAAAGTTTATGGCAGACCAACAACAATTTCGGACTGAGCAAAGACAAATCAATGCAAAGCATGAGCAAGCCATTCAAAGACCGGATGTAACAAAGTTGGCTAAGGAGAGATGAGTAACAGAAAGCAAGGTGAGTTTCAGCCCAACCATACCTAATCCAGAGGTCACCAACAAGTGCAGTCATCACGGTTCTCAAGTGGCAAGGTGATAGGAATCAAGAGACAGACAATCGTAAATAAGTAAGATGAGAGTGTATCCACCACCACCCTTCCCTCAGAGATTAGTAAAGCTAAAGACTGAAGAAAAATCACAAGTACCTCCACACAAGCCTCCACATCCAAGGTAAGTGAAATGGAGAAGGTGAATGCACCACCTTCCCTCAAAGGTTAGTAAAGTCAAGAAAGAAAATAAGATGTTTGATATCTTTGAAATCTTGAGAAAAGTGCAAATTAATATTCCTTTATTAGATGCAATTAAACAAATTCCATCTTATGCTAAATTTCTTAAAGATTGTTGCACTAACAAAAGGAGATTTCAGAGCATGAAACAGTGGCTTTGATCAAGAGGTAAGTGCGGTGTTGTTAAGGAAATTGCCACCTAAAGCAGGATCCAGGAGTTTTACTATTCCTTGCGAGGATTGGTGATCATGATTGTGAGCGGTCATTGACTTAGGAGTTGTCAATTTGATGCCATACACGGTGTATGAAAAGCTAGGTTTGGGAGCTGCAACCAACTTCTATCACTTTGCAACCGGCATGTATAAAAGACCAAGAGGTATACTTGAGGATGTCTTGGTAATGGTAGGTAAATTTATTTTACTGTGATTTTATTGTCTTGGATATGGAAGAAGGCCCAATGCCATCACCTCTACCACTTATCTTAGGGAGGCCCTTCATGAGAACTCTGAATATGAAAATCGTGAAAAAGGGTATTGTGAGTATGAAAGTAAATGGTGAAAAGATAAAATTTAAAGTTTTTTTCACAATTGCCCCAAGATGATTTTGAATGTTTTAATGCTTGTATGATCCAAGAGGTTGTTGAGAATGTTGTTCAGACCATCAAATAAATCCATTGCAAGCTACCCTTACTCACGTGGCACAAGGAAGGACAAGGAGCCAGTTGTTGACAATGTTACTAAAGACATCGGGGAAGTTAGAAACCTGAGAATCCTCCATCACATCCAGGCTAAAAGCAAATGAAGGAACTTGAAGAGTTGAGGCAACAGTAGATAAACATAACAAATAAAGGAAGAACCAAGAATAATCATGACAAGCACCATGCCAAGAAGGAGTTTCAAGTGGGCGGAAAGATATGGAGACATTGTGCATTGAAATCATTTGAAAGCTTCATAGTCTTGTGCTAGCTCACTATACACTGCTTCAAATTTGTGATGCCTTGGCTTGCCTGTTGTAAGTTATGAAAACTTTTAATTCCAATTCATTGTGAAAATGGAGTTTAACTTTTAAGCTTGCTAATGAATGAAAATCATGGTTTTGAGTGATGCTTTAATTTTTAGATAACATGAACTGTGCATAATGTTTGTGGGTAACATTCTTGGAAAACCCTCACGAGACTTAACTCGTCCTCTAGGGAATACCTAGAGGTTTAAAAATTGTTGCATTTGCTAAATGCAATCGTACATCCACGAAGATGGATTTATCTTTTTGTTCTTTGTTTTTCATTTTGTTTTTAGTTTAAGTATTGCTAAGGGACTAGCAATATGTAAGTTTGGGGGTGTGATAAGTGCTTAAATATTCATATTTAAGCCCCTTAATTTATATTTGTTACGCCTTTAGTTTATGTTATTTTGTCTATTTTATTTCCTTTTTGTGTTTTCTGTGTTTTTTGTAGGTCATAGAAGAAAATGAAGCGTTTCTAGAAATGTTCCAAGCTTAAAGGGCAAATTGGGAAGATCTAGAAGATGTGGAAAGGATTAAATCGGAATTTATCAAATTGAAGTCAAAATCGGATTAAATTTGGATCCTGAACATGTCTCGGTATTTTGGCCATAACTTTCAGGTCAAATATCGGATTGAGGTGATTCTAACGGCATTGAAAAGATAACTCAAAATTCTACAAATCATTGTGAAATACCATTTTCCTAATTTGGACCGTCGCAATGCTAAAATCGCCCCGCAAGATAGGAGCCCAATTCTGGACGAATCCTTCTCCGATTTGTAATAGGATTGTCTCCTAATTTGTCTAGGAGATGAAATTCCGAATTTCTTAGGTTTACTAGTGTTTCTAGGACTCTCTTAAAGCCTATAAATAGACCTCTAAGCCTCACAATTATAGAGACAATTCGAGAGACGATTTTTGGGAGAAGAATTGACGACTTTCAAGGAGCAATTTTCCGGGTTTATTCTTTTCCTTTATTTATTTTATGAAGATGATTAGCATCAATTTCATGTGTAACTAAACCTTTTAGTAGGGCTAGATTGAAGCCCTGATCATGTTTGTATTTTAATTCAATATTGGCACCTTTATGATAATTGCATGATAGTATTTAACTTGATTAATACTGCTTTCATGAATTCCTCATGTGTGTATATGATCAACATATGCATGTGGTATGGATTTGTTAGTTAGATCAATTTGGATGACCGAGTCCTGGGTTTAACATTAGTAACAAAAGCAATCCACGCCGGGTTCTTGGGTTAATCAACATGGGAAACCGGGAGTATACACCATGCCCTAGGTCTCATGTGGTTGTCGGTTTTCACAGTTCATATGCTTTCTTAAAGAACAACTTAGTATACACCATGCTAAATCCTTTAGGAAAGAAAAGAATTAGAGTATACACCATGTAGCGCCCCAGATTTTAATATTCTTATTTTTGATATATTTATTTGATAACATTATTCAATTATTTTCTTTAAAGAGTTTATGGTATTATGGAGGGTGGTAATTAGATAATGGTAGTTATTGAATAAGGTGATAGTAAATGGTAGATGAAATAGTAATGTTGGTAGGTGTATGGTAGGTGTAATAGTATGGGTAGGTGTATGGGTAGGTGTAATAGTATGGGTAGGTGTAATGGTATGGGTAGGTGAAATAGTAAAATGAGGGTAGAATTGTAAATGAAAGGTAGAATAGTATCTTAAGATTTTCCTATAAATAGAGCTTCTCCCTTCACAAATTCACCACTCCTCTCCCTTCTCTTCTTTATATATTCTTCCTTCTTCCGCTTTCTACTCGGTCTTTCTTCTTTCGGAAGCGTTTACACGAAAAAGAGAGAGAAAGGGCGAGTCAAGGCACTGCAAGAAAGGAAGAACACGAGAGAGAAAGCGGTCTTAAGAAATTAGTTCAAATAAAGTAGTGGGTGATAGTCAGATTTGGAGCAGCTAGATTCTTTGGAAACTTAAGCCTTGGTCTAAAGGTAAGTACATTCACTACCCCTTCTAAAGTTATCATGACATGCAATTTATGTACAACTGTAAATGTTTATATATTTTTATTTACATATTATAAAGTTATGTGGCATGCATGAAAGATTGAGAAAGATGAATTTCTTTGTGAAAAATGATGATTATAAAATTATAATAAAACCCTCATACATGTTGCCCTAAGATGCATCAAAAGAAGTACAATGAAAGTATGAGAAATGTTATGAATGTTTATGAAATGAGGGCACATGTATAGAGGAGTATTTTGGCCCCAAGAAAGAAAGAATGAGAGGAGTTCGCATCGATACTCGGATGGAGGCGAAACCACTAAAGAAAGCTATATAAGAAAGTGGTATTCCATCAATCAATCGTTGAGTGCACCAAGTAAAAGAGTTAATTGATTGGCATGGGAGGCCAGCCATGGTCACAAGGACCCGCAACCCTCGTGGGTAATAGTGTACATGGGCCTTAAAATGAGAAAATGACAAGATAATTGCATCAAGGATTTACTATGGTGATCTACAAAGATGATTTACAATGATGATTTATGACGATGTTTTATAATGATGATTTATGACGATGTTTTACAAGAATGATTTATGACGATTATTATTACTAGATGATATACTATTTATTTACAAAAATAGTTTTCGAAAACTGAGAACAAGGAGTAAAACTATTTATGGTTGTGGATTTTACTTGCTGGGCCCCCTTTGGGCTCATTCAGTTTTATTTCTTGTTTTCAGGTAGAAAGCTTGCTGGAATAGAAGGCCGGAATGGGGGCAGGGATAACTATTAAATTTTCATAGTCTTTTTAAGTAAGTTATTGTAATAAAATGATCTTCCGCAATTAAAATTTATGTTTTCTAATTTCACTTGTAATAAAAGCTCTTGATAAATATTTTATACATTTATCGTACTCTTTGAAAAAATCAAGTACTCTGATAGACCTTATGGATCTTTGCAAAGATTTTATTATAAAAGAAGAAAGGTGACAAACCTAGCCTTAACGGGCTGGGGGTGTTACACACCATGCCTAATTCGTTGCTTAGGGAAACCAATAGCTTAAGGAGTATACACCATGCCCTTAGGTTGGCAACCATTAAATATTGATCATGTAATTAAAGCATTGGCATATTGATTTATTGTATAAGCATGATTAGCGGTGGAAATCAAAGCCCTACCTCTTCCTTATTGCTTAATCAAAATTAATTTTTATCTCTTTTACTTTATATTGCGAATTTAATTTTAAGCATAATTTACCTCAAATTCAATATTTACAATTCTATTATTGTCTTAGAAATTATTTTGCCTCAGATTGAACTCAAATCAACCTTATTTTTGTGATTATAAGATTGATGGTTATGCAATGGGTTTTAATAGACATATGATTAATAAGATTAAGATAGGCCATGCCTAGGGAAGACGGGTTGTACTACACCCTAGTTTAGTGTAATTTAGATAGACGATCCGTGTACAATCAAGATGGGTTATGCTATTCCATTGATTGTATGAAAACTTATTAAGGGATTTTATAGTTTATGCCTAGGGAAGACGGTCGTACGCATCTTAGTGGTTAGGTGGACGATCCGTACAACCAGAAGATAGATTATCCTTATCCTTGATATTGTATTTTCTTGTTCTTTTATAACATACATATTCGAGTTTCGAATTAAATACAATTACCATTGTTAGCGGATTGTGGTGAAATCGGTAATTTTACTTCTCTCTCTCTATATTTTACTCTTAATTTAGCATTTAATTTCATGCACTTTTAATTCTCAAAACAATCAAATCTCTTTTGTTCAATTAGGTTAAATTTAGTCTTTTGAATTTAGTAACAAACCCTACAGTCCTTGAGGTTTGACACCCTCTCTATAGCCGTATCTTACAAAAAGATTCATCTATTGCAGTAGTTATTTTTATTATTGATATTTTGGTCACGAAAACACCACATCACTACTGGTTATATCAAATATAGCTAGATTTTAGTCCAGGTCATTCCAGTAGATCATTTCGTAATCATCAAATAATTCAGAATGTTTTAAACAGTTAGAATATATGTACTGAAATTGGACGATGCTGAATCATGCTTGACCAACACTTGTGCATGGGGACTGCCATTCGGACAAATTATGCCTGACCAATGCTTTTATGCAAGCAAAATATATGTTATTAAAAGTAAAGGAACAATAAAAGTTTACTTGAGCCGAGTGGCTTGGGTTTTGCTGAAAGACATACCAAGTGCTTGGAGACTGCTATGGTGGCAGCAGGGTATGAGGTACAAGAAAGTGCAACATAATTTGCAACTATGATTACTGGCCAAATGTCCGGAGGAATTTTTTTTACCTCAGAATCTGGTCCTTGAGAATGTGTTTTGCTCGAGCCTCGGATTTTGGCACTCAAACATTCGTCCTCAGCCATCAGGAATGTACTTCTCAGCTTGACCAAGGTTGTGTCTCTCAGCAATGGCCCCTTGGGAAGGCAGTGCGTGGCAACTCAGACACAAGGAGGAAGAAGAGGAGACCCATAAGCTTAGCCCAAGTGTTTGAAGAGAAGAGGAACATTGTTCCCACATACGGTGCCAGCTGTTGAGGCAAATTTTTGGATGGCCGAACTGACGATGGATTTCCTGCAAAACGAGGGAGAAAGGTCACCAGAAAACCGCTGGTCTGCGGGGACATGGGAAACCTCCAATACTTTAGTCAGTAAACAGTTGTTAAGAGAAAATTGAATGGAGAGAGTAGGGAGAGGAGACAAGAACGTGCACGTGTGAGAATGAGGAAAGTAGAATATGCGGACTTGGGAATGTGTGCCTCCTTGGGGTGGTCCTTGGATGCTTCCTATGTGGCGGACTCCAGTTGCCTGATTAGTTCCCATGTAATGGGCTGCTTGAGTAGGCCTATTGGTAATTTAATTGTATCACCATATCTCTTCATTTTTGAAGGTCAAGTTGGTTTTGATGTAGGTACTGCCTGCTTTTGTAAAGCATGAAAAAAAAAAGAAGCTTTTTTCGTTTCTACCATTAGTGTGAATTATTAGGATGTCTGCTGTGTGTATAAGATTATCTGTGTCATATGTTGAGCGCAATCTTGCTCAAACTACTTTTGAGTGTCTATAAGTGCAATGGTTTCTAATATTTCAGGGATTAGGATACTCAAACTGATGCATATGTGAGAAATTCAAATATAAATATCGTTTGTGAATCTATAAGATAGATGTAAACATAATATAAGTTTAGCTATCTCATGCTCTAATAGTTAGTTGTTTTCAGAGTATAGTTTTTAGTATGTTGATTGCAAACAGGTTTGGTAGAAAGTGATTTTTCTTGATTTAATGAGCATTGAGCAGCACTAGTTAGCGGGTATCCCTTTCAGGCTGTTCTCCTTTATGTTTCCATTCCTATTTGTTCTTGTGATTTTGTGGCCTGATATATAATTTCTGACTGTTCTGCTGTGAAAAATGTATTCTACCACATAGTTTAAGTTGAATAGAAATGTAATTTTCCTTTTGTCACATCCTCTGTAGATTTTTACCTGTTTTAACCATCATTTTAGTGCTTTTCACAGAACATTTTAAGCAATGATAACTTGGATCAATTGTTTTACATTTTTGTGTAGGTACTGGAGCAAAAGATCGAAAATGAAGCTTTTTGTTTCTGTGGAATATTTCTCACTGTTATGGAAGTGACACCAAGTGGACTAATGTGACCACTGGCCTTTATGTACACAAAAAATGCACCACTTCTCTCCTTACTAAAGTTTGATTTTCTAATAGTTTTTGCTGCCTTCGGTTTTCTATTTCCCCTTCAATATTCTTATGCATCTTTGAATTATGGGAAAAATATTTTTTTAAAAAAAACTACAAACTAACAGCCGGTTGCGATAGAGTCTTATAATGTTGAAAAGATACTAAAGTATCCCATCAAACTATCAAAGTGTGTCAAAAGGTAACATCTTTTTTTTTTTTCTATAATACCCTATTTTTAAAAAACTAAATAAAAAAGTAAACTAAATAATTTTTTAAAAAAAGAAAAAAGAGGCAAATAAATACAAAATATTTTTTGGAATGAACAAAAAGTAGTACTATAGTTGGCTTAAATTCGGTATAAAAAATATGGATGGATGAAAATCAAATCCTATGGTTGGCTCAATTGGTAGCCAGCTACCCTTTTATTTTTCTTTTTAATTTTGAAAATTATTAATTTTTTTTAGTTTTTTATTTTATTAATTTTTGTTTTAATTTTTAAAAGAATAAGGGTATTATAGAAATATATAAAAAAAAAATGTGGCCCTTTTAACCTACTTTGATAATTGATGGCTATTGTAATACATTTTGAACATCATAAAGCTCTTTAAAAATGGAGTATTTTTATATTTTCTCTAGAATTATCCCAATCAACTCAATTAGAAAATTCAATTGAAATGATCCTGATAAACAATTAAGTAACGGCATTATCATTATGTTAGCATTGGTAAGAAAATACAACAAAAAACAATTTAC
Source organism: Carpinus viminea (assembly GCA_013348765.1). Taxonomy (NCBI): domain Eukaryota; kingdom Viridiplantae; phylum Streptophyta; class Magnoliopsida; order Fagales; family Betulaceae; genus Carpinus; species Carpinus viminea. The sequence continues at coordinate 28,111,892 of CP054668.1, forward strand.
TATTTTCTATAAGGAGGTGGTGTAAACCACTTCCTTGCCAACCAATGAGCATTTGACAATTAGGATTATTGCAGCAACTAAAATAAGATGCAAAGCACCTGATTATAAACTCTTTCTAGAAAATCACAAAGACCCTCATTTTTTCCTCTCCCTCCCTCTCTCTCTCTCCAGCGCCGCCCCTCTCCCTCATACCCTCATTTTTTTTTTTTGAAAGCCCCAGACCCTCTTTGATCTCTCCTCTCCTCCATCTATCAGCCATTTTCCTCTCCTCTCTCTTTCTCTCTCTCCAGCGGCGCCCTCTCCTCAGACGCTCTTTTTTTGAAAGGCTCAGAGCCTCAGTGAGAGAGACGCCGGAGAAGACGTCGGAGCCAGCCCATTTCGACGCCGGAGAAGACGCCTAACTCCCTGATGCTCCATCTCTCTCTCTCCAGCCCGACGCCGGTTCCTCTCCGGTGCTCCATCTCTCTCACCGGCGGCGAAGAAGAAAAAAAATTCGGTGCTCCATCTCACTGGCCGATTTGTGTAAAATTTTCATTCTCTGATCGGCAAATTAAAAAAAACCACAACAAAACCAGTTTGTGTAAAATTCTCATTCTCTGATCGGTACATATAAAAAGGGCAACAGTTGCAATTCTTTTTGGGTTTCAATTCTTTATGATCTGATTTTAGTGTCAAATTATTTAGTGGACAAAAGAGACATTGAAGCTGTGACTGATTTCAAATTCTTTGGTTGATCTTGCATATTCGCTACCAACCATCAATGCCACAACAGTTTTGGCCAATACTTGGACCAGTTCAACCATACCAAAGTGAATAATTGCTTGGAATTAACCCAAAATTTTTGAGTTATCATGAACTTTCATATCGTATTGACCATCATCAAAATCTGCATAACATATAAATTCAGAATTCTTGTACTCTTGACGGTAGAGGGATGCCATACCACAATGAACCAAATACAACCATATTACAACCCCACAAAAAATATCTTGTGTATTACATCCTTACAAAAATACCACACCACACAACACAAATCACAAAAATATCTTGTGAATTACAACCTCACAAAAATACCACAACACACAAGTAACTTCAAGGAGCCAACCTCAAAAAAAATACCACACCACACAAGTCACACCACTGGGAACGGAGAATTTTTTTTCTCTGCTTCCGGTCAGAGAGGGAGAGAGGGTGCACTTCGACGTCTTCTCCGGCGTCGGGCTGGAGAGAGAGAGATGTAGCACCGGAGAGTTGGGCGTCTTCTCCGGCGTCGAAATGGGCTGGCTCGCGTCTTCTCACTGAGGGTCTGAGCCTTTCAAAAGAAAATGAGGGTCAGAGAGTCAGAGGGAGAGGGCGCCGCTGGAGAGAGGAGGAAGAGAGAGAGGGAGGAGAGGAAAAGGGCTGAGCCTTTCAAATATATATATATATATATATATATATATATATATATAGGGTCTCAGGGAGAGGGTGGCGCTGGAGATAGAGGGAGAAAGAGTTTATGATTAGGTGTTTTGCATCTTATTTTAGTTGTTGTCAAATGCTTATTTGGGCAAGGAACCACCACCTCCGTATAGAAGTTATCCTCATGTATATATATATATACACATGTCACATGTCTTTCAGCCCTAACCTAAACCTAAATCAAATTCACGCCTGCCCTCTCTCTCTCTTCTTCCGCTGTCTCGAATCTCTGTCTCTCGCTTCTCGCTACCATGTCTATTGCTCTCTGGCTTGCTCAGAATAGAAAGGTAAGTTAGAAACTAGATTTTTATTTGGTCTGTAAATGGTGGCTGTTATTGCCGAGCCAGAGTTTGTATTTGTCGAGCTGAGCTCGGAAAAAGGTTTTGAATGTTTGCTTTGTATCTGATGTGTTTGATGATTTGCTTGTATTTATTTTCTTTTGGGTTTTGGATTTTTTCCCCTACAGATGGTGGTTTGGGTTTGTTGGCTTTGGATGAAGTTCACACGTCAAAGTTGTTTTTGATTTGTTGTTCATGATCTGCGGGGAAATCACAACTGGTGCTTGGGGTTTGTGGGGATTTGACTTGAGTTTCTGTACGGTTTTGGATTTGTGATGGTTGTTTTACATGTTTGCTTTGTATCTGATGTGTTTAATGATTTGCTTGTCTTTATTTGCTTTAGGGTTTTGGGTTTTTTTTTTTCCGTGCAAATGGCGGGTTGGGTTTGGTTGCTTTTGGATGAAGTTAATACATCAAAGTTTTTTTTTTTTTATTTTTTATTTTTTTATTTTGATTTGTGGTTCTTGAGCTGTGGGGGAAATCACAACTGGCGCGTGGGGTTTGTGGGGGATTTGACGTGAGTTTTATGTTTGGTTTTTGGATATCTGGTGGTTGTTTTACATATGTGCTTTGTATCTGATGTGTTTGATGATTTGCTTGTCTTCTTTGCTTTTGGGTTTCTCATTTTGGGCCTTTGTTTTTTTCTTCTACAAATGGCGATTTGGGTTTGTTGGCTTTTGGATGAATTCCCCTTCTAGCCAGAACATTATCTGTGTTGTTTTGAGCTGAATGATTTATTATTTCCTTTCTTTGCGCAGATGTTTGATAAAATTGCTGTAGTAAGTGCTTTACTCATTGGGAATGATTTCGCTCATAGGAAGTTGTTCGTGGAGGGTTCTCCCGACTTGCATGCGGATGTCTTACAAAAACAGAAAATATCAGAGGAGACTGTGAAAGATAAGAAAGTGTAGAAGAAATCATGATAACTAACCAGTTTTAAATATCATGGCCATGAATTAGTAGTTGAAGCATTCTCGTGTTTTCTCGCTCTCTCTTCTTTTTGCTTTCTTGCATTATTTCTTTCTTTGGTTTTGTTTCTGTTTCATTTGCCCAGTAAAAAAAAGATTAATATGCAAACCTTTTAGGTAATCCCATTTGTAATTCTTGTGCCTATTGTATAGGCAGAATTGAAAATTGGTTTTCTAACAAGGTGGGCCTTTTAGACATTTGGTGTTCACGTTTTTGGATTATTCAAAGTTCGATTGAGATATATGTGGAAATAAAATGGAAAATTATTTTAAGATTTTCAAAGCTACTGAAAGAAAATGAATCACTTATAAACCATTCCTTCTATTTCTTGCATGCTCTCCAAATTGATCGATGGGGTGAAACGGCCTTGAAAAATGTGCCCCCAAAATTTGTATTTATTGAAGTATATTAACTGATAAAAATACTCATCAATTTCACGCGATCCTGCCTGTGAGTTTAGAGTTTTGATTCTGTTTCTGCACATTTCTTTTTTCCAAACATATATATATATATGGGGTTTGTTAGTTTTTCTTTGTGTTTTCTTGACCTTTTTTTTTAATGCTTCGTAGAATACGATTTAAGAAAAATAAAATTTGTATTTATTGTTTTTACCAATAGATTAATTTTATGAGTTAATATTTAGGTTCTAATGTTTTAAAACTTGTTTTCAAATTCAAAATTAAAATCTAAGGATGGAAAATTAATCATTTGGTATTACTTAAAATGAATTTGATTATCTTAAATGTAATGTTAATTTCTTAATTTTGGTATTAATACTTAATGTTTCAAATTTGGTATTAATACTTAAAAAAATTAGTTATGAAAATTATTACAATTTTATTTTTTTAAAATCATATTTTACGTAAGTTTAAAAAAATTTTAGGGGAATGTCATGAGCAGAATTTTTATTATTTTCTTTTTATGCCATTAATAAATAGGGAAGAGATTTTCTCTTTTATATATATATATATATATATATATATATATGTAGGGGACCACTCAAATGCCATTAATAAAGAGGGAAGAGAGAGACCTACAGATGCCTAGAAACAGATGTGAAAGGTCCTTCTTTACGAGTTTCTAGGTGGCCTTGCCAGCAAAATTTGAGAGGAAAAGCCATTAATAATTTAGGCCCTGTTCGGCAAACGCCGTTACACCCCCCAATGCACTACGCTCCCCAAAGCCATGCTGCAGTGTCAGGTCCAGGAGACTTGCGAAAGCCATGTTTGAATAAGGCTTTTATCATATTTCCGATATTACCCTTACTTTTTTGGTTTCTTTTCCCGTCTGCTACCCACACAGCAACAATTAAATCCGTTTCATTCTGCCGAAAGAACACCCACATTGGACCTCCTGTTTCGCCAAACAGGACAAACCAACAACCCTCTTCCTCAAGCGACAAGCTCTCCTCTCCCCAACTCGCATTTTCCCGCCTCACACTACTCAGCTGCTCACATTTCCGCCATTCTCGGTCTCTTTCCCTCATTCTTTTTTTGTTTCGGCGTGTGTCGGGTAGTCAGCAGAAAGGGAATACGGCAGACCTTCATCGGCTTGGTGACTAGGTTCGTCAGCCACTGATCCAGAACTTTCTTCAGGTATACCCACTAAACTCTTGCTTCGAACTTTCTTCAGGTTTTATTTTTTCTTTGCTATTTTTGGTTGCTGTCTTCATTTTCTAGTGTCTCTGCTTTTGTTGTTTCATATTTGGTTTTCACCTTCTTCTTTTTTCGTGTGTGTGTGTGTGTGTGGAGGAAGGGGTGAAAGATAGTGGTGTAGTATGAGTTTGAGTTCATGTCTTTTGTTGTTGTTGCTGCTGCTGCTGCTTTTCTTCTAGTTCCGTACAATGAACATAGTATTCGAATGCTGTGGTTTCTGCAGGTTTATGTTTCCTGCCAAGAACCCATATACTGGAAAGTGATTGTTTTTCACATCACTAATTATTTGTGCACACCACATTTTTGACAAATGCCAAACTGACATTCTTGAGGCACTTACCTTGATTCATGGCTTGAATTGCTCTTGTTTATTGTCATTATGGTTTAAGCTTTGATTGTGAGGGATATAAGCATTTGTTTCCATTTTGGCCTTGCTCAAACTTAACGCATCACATGCTTGTAATGTCTCAATGATGTGTAGTTGGTCAAATTTCCTTGTTTTTCTTTGAGTGATTATGGCTTGATATATATATTTCTAAAATATATATTACTTTTAGGCTAAAAAGTATAAATAATTTATTTGTTAATGTTCTTGTTTTGTAATAGGTATTTTAAGTATTACCTATCGATAATCATGGAGAGCTCCATACACTCACTTGACATCTCTCGATCAATCTCAAGATGAAGGTTTGCTTAATTTTTAAATGTCAACCATCATTTTCAATTTTTTTTCTTGGTGTTATGCTCTTATCTGTTATTCTTGTTAAATTTAAAGAAAAAAAGGAAAATAAGTCTAAAAATAATTGGATGGAATTTATTATTGACTATTGTAGATTTGAAACCTCATCTCTGCTTCCACATACAATCTCAAAGAAACCGACATTGCTCTGCGGCTTGGTCTCATGCATTCAAACTTCACGGTCCGAAAAAATCCGGTAGACGCTTCTTCGGATGTCCGAAATATGGCACAGTGAACCATGCTGCAAATTTTTGAATGGGTTGACACCCCATTCGTGAAGGTCATTGTGATCGTATACTGCGTTAGGCACACAAAATGAATTGTTATGTCATAAAATTCACAACAAAAATGCAACCATTAGGTGGCTGCAGTTTAGTGTTATTGCTTTAGGTGCATTACTCCTAGGAGTTTTGTTGGCCCCAACCATACTTCCTGGTGGGTTATCGGGTTGTAGTTGTAAACGTATGTTGCCATTTTAGATATGTTATTCTACCGTTGATATGTTTAGTACACTGTACTGTTCACATTTACATTGTTAATTCAGGAGAAATTGTAATATTTCTATTTATTATGTTTAACATTAACGGAATATGCCAAATTTGCGATTGTGTAAAAAGTCAATTATGTTAAGCCCAAAATTATTGACCTACGTTTCTCTTGTAATAGTTTATTATATTCTTTTCCTATTAATAAGTAAAAACTTTAATATTATTTTGGTTCAGACACCTGCAACATAGTGCACAATTTATTATGGAAAGTCGTCATTGTTGCAGAAGTAAATTGATGGATGTGTGCTTTGGGGAATGGGTGAGTCTTTGAAATACAAATTAATCGATATAACAAAATGATCTTAAAAAATACAAAACTAATAACCATGAAAGGAATTAATCAAAATACAAATTTTACAAAATATATATAATATTCAAAAAACAAATGATAACGATATAACAAATAATTCAAAATACAATTTTGTCCAAAATATAAATAATATTAAAAAAAAAAAACTAACAAGCGTTATACCACATCACAAACTATCCGAAACTATCAACAATGAACTATATTTCACACTAATATCTCCATTGCTATCCTGAATTGATCAGATTCCACATGTGTTCCGCCATAGCGGGATGCGTAACCATGTATTCCTTGCTGCCTTTGATCGATCTGGCCGTAGTCCGGCTCTATGTCGGACCATTGACATATTATGTTACGCAATGACACATCGACCCAATCTTGTCCGTACATACATTGTAGAGCTTCCTTAAATAATGGATCGCTTTGACATTCGTTCTTAGAATAAAGTTGTGAATCGCAACACGCTACCACAGAATAGTCGCCGATTCTCAATTGGATACGGTGGCATATTATCGAATATATGAAATCGAGCCTTCCATATACCAAACGTTCTTTCAACAAGCTATAGTTAAACAACTCCATTGCATTCCTCGGTTTGACCCCGCTTTAAAGGCTTCTTGATGGTATAGTTGATTCGTGGGGTAGAAATCCTTGAAGCAACCATATCCGAGTCCACTAAGTAATGATAATCTACAAAACTAAATACACTTTAAGAGACATACAAGGTGCAACGTTAATACACTCAATTAAAATGACGTGCCTCCATTGGGGTGAAAGGGAACATTGAGTCGTTAATACACTCGATGAAAACTCGAGAGTCATGTGCTACCCTCCCAACCGCATAGACATATGTGAAGCATAGGTCAAGTCCACCACGACATTACATTCGTGTATGTTATGACTTTAGCAAACTATTGTCATCTCCCACTTTTGCTTTTACATGAGTGCCATCAATCGCTCCAATACAATCCTAAAAACAACAAATATATTATATTATCAACAATAATAGAATATATAGTTAAACTACCATTAAAATATATATATAAGGTAAAATTTTAATACTCTAATTTTGTTGTCCTATATAGTTTAAAGAACAAAATATTTGAGTACTAAGGTTAATAAACTTACTGCAAACCATGGGTAATAGAAGCTATTGTTCCTAATATATGGGTGAGGCACCTCCATTGCAAGTGGTTGTATGATTGTTTTCCCAAGGTAGCACATTGCCTCAGCAACTATTTTAACATACTTGCTTATTGTGTCCAACGATCGTTGTAACCTATCGCCCACGCCTCTTTATGCGTGGAATGTGCCATAACTAGTAAAAATGCAGCTACTTGCTCAGTTATCTTCACGTATCGACTACTTCGTAGAAAACCATTCATTTTCAAAGTGTTGCACAAGTTTAAGAATGTCCTTGGCGACATCCGAAATCGCTCGTAGCATGTAGTTTCATTCTGATGTGTAAGCACCCAGTGGACCCACATAGGGCCAGTTAACTTTGAATCCCGTTGTCGTCTGCTTGCTACCCTCACTACCTCTGGGTGCGCTAAATGTTTATAATATTCTTCCACTAGTTCTAACATACGGAGTAACAGCATCTCCAACTCTTCCATAAGTTGTGGATCCGTACCACTGTCATCTTCATCTCCAGAGTTGGAGCCCTCGGAGTCCGAATCGGGAAATTGATCAACAGTATCCTCCAATTGTGTGAACTCGTTCCCAACCAATGTTCCAAGATCATTCATATCAATAATAAACCTAAAACCAAATGCTCAAAATGTCAAATTTAATTGTTCAACGTTCCTTACATTCAACATTAAACTAAACAATTTATGCAACAAACTCACTTTGTAGATATATCTTAAACCTATCATCCAACATAATAAAGAGGAATTAGCAACCATTCATCATTAATTTAAATACGAATATCATTAACATACACATAGTCATTAAGCAACCATTCATCATTAATTTAAATACGAATACCATTAACATGCACATAGTCATTAAGTAACCAAAGTGTCATGAAACTACAAACAAAAACTACATACTTTTAAAAACAGAGTTGTTAACAACATATTCAAATAGAGAGACGATAAACTAAAATATAAATAAAGTTTTTCAATCGAAGTGCTCAAGTATCTCGTGCTGAATTGCTTTCAAGAGCCACCCGGAATGCATAGTCATTCATTTTTGCCACTATCCTTGCCCAATCTTTCTTTTTGATTTCCCTACACGCCCGGAGATACGAATCCACAGGCAATACCATCTCAGTCGATACGAAGTTGTTAATTCTATCCATTACAATTTCCGAATGTGATTGGATAGGGGGGGCCTCTTGCACGGGAGCAACTGTACGTGAATGTCCAGACTCGTTGATATTACATTTATTTTCATAGCTGTTTTGCAATGAAGTCAACTTGTCTGTAACCATTTGAAAAACTTCCGGAATACTTGACGAACGCTTGCTGCTCCGCAATGAATGAACCGGAGATGCGTGCCTCTTTCCCTTCCCTTTATCTCGTGACACTTGTTGGGAAAATAGATGGGGTTCCGTCAAATCCACAATAGCAGGTGGGATATTGAGATCAACGTGCCGGTTACCACGTGTAGAGGGAGGAGGGGATTGTGTGCTAGCATACCGCAACTTGCCAGTAGCTGTTGTCCCCTCAAAGATGACACACAGTTGTTCCTAGTTTGAAGGTGGCCCAGTCCGGAATTTATAGAACTTGCCCATACCGAGTCCTAAAAATAACAAATAAAACATTTAACAATTACTATCATATATTGTGCTAGTAAGTAAATTGGCATAAAAATACAAATTTTGTCAATGTTACCGTCATACCGCTTTGAAATGCTCCCACTGATCCTCACTCAGTACAACCATCTTCATATCATCATTCCATCCATACCCCGTACCATGTTGCTGGTTTATCAGTTGAGAATAATCCTTGTGCAAATCTTTGAAAAGACCAATCTTCCGAGATACTTGGGATTCTAGATAGCTACTACCATCCACCAGGCGTTTGTTGAATTTTTTGCTTATGCGAGGTATCACATCCTTCCCATAAGGTGATCGAACACCTTTTTCTTGGAGAATCATGAGAACTTCGAGCAGTAGTTCCTCATGCTCTCGTGCCCAATGTTTGTGAGTGTTGGGAGGTTCATTGTTCTGTGAAGGGGATGGGACACCCTTACCTAACTTTCGTGGTGACCGGCGTGGTGTATTGGAATAGGACATCTACAAATACACTTATATATAATGTTTGACAATAAATGTTGACACTAATATACATTACATGTATTTGTGTTGATATGAAAAAACATCTTATATGCAATCTAAGTAACATGATGGTTTCAATTCATTGCCTACCTGTGGACGTGTAACTTGCTGTGGTTGTGTCAATTGGCGTAGTCGTAGGTTATACCCACCATACTAAAAGATAAACAATATATGTATTAGTAATTTAGAATACCTTATTTAAAGTAATAACAATGCCATTACAATCAAGAGAGAACCTAATATCCGTCGTTCACCTTATCATATAGGTATTACTTAAAATGCCAATTACAAAACAAGAACATTAACAAATAAATTATTTATACCTTTTGGCCCTAAAAGTAATATATATTTTAGAAATATATATATCAAGCCATAATCACTCCAAGAAAAACAAGGGAAATTTGACCAACTATACATCATTGAGACATTACAAGCATGTGATGCGTGTTAAGTTTGAGCAAGGCCAAAAATGGAAACAAATGCTTATATCCCTCACAATCAAAGCTTAAACCATAATGACAATAAACAAGAGCAATTCAAGCCATGAATCAAGGTAAGTGCCTCAAGAATGTCAGGCATATTTAGAAAAATGTGGTGTGCACAAATAATTAGTGATGTGAAAAACAATCATGGATAATGGAAAATCATACCTAAATACATCACAAACAATGTGTATAACCCAACCACAACCAGAATCAAGCATAACAATTAACAAGTAATGAGACAAGATTAAATCATGGGAATCATACCCCGGGTGAAATGAGATTGAAATATGCTTGAAAATGGAGAAGAATTCAAATTTAAATCGAGGAAACCAAATATTTTGGGTAAAAATGCAGGCTCGGCCGAGAGAAAGTGAAAGGTGTTGATCCAGATGGCAAAGAACTCTACTTTTGCAGCTCAAGTAAACAATAATGTTTGTGTTTCCTATCTATATTCCTTAAAATTTAAACAAATTTAATCTCTTAATTAATCAACTAGTTAAAAAATTAGATTGCATGATTTTAACCAAACCAGAGGACAAAAAATAAATAATAATAATAATAAAGGAGCCCAACCTAATATTTTGAATCTGGTGAGAAATCCAAACATATTGCACAACCATACGAACACGGGAAGCTTGAAAAAATATAGGAAGGGTTAACACACTCACCTTCGTCGTCGATCTGGTGTGAGGATGTGTCCGTGCTTGTCCCCCACTGTCCTGATGCATATTACAAAGATATATGGCAGTGGGTATTTTCAGCCTGGAGAGTACAATGAAGTAGAATTTGAAAATACACAGGAAGGGTTAACACACTCACCGGCGGCGCACAGGTTCAAAAAGACGAACCTAGTCACCAAGCCGATGAAGGTCTGCCGTATTCCCTTTCCCTGTTGACTACCCGACACACGCCGAAACAAAAAAAAGAATGAGGGAAAGAGACCGAGAATGGCGGAAATGTGAACAGGGCCTGAGTAGTGTGAGACTGGGGAAAATGCAGGTTGGGGAGAGGAGCTTGTCGCTTGAGGAAGAGGGGCTGGGTTGGTTTGTCCCTGTTCGGCAGAAACAGGGGAGGTCCAATGTGGGTGTTCTTTCGGCAGAATGAAACGGATTTAATTGTTGCTGTGTGGGTAGCAGATGGGAAAAGAAACCAAAAAAGTAAGGGTAATATCGGAAATATGATAAAAGCCTTATTCAAACATGGCTTTCGCAAGTCTCCCCGACTGACACTAAAGCATGGCTTTGGGGAGCGAGTGTATTGGGGGGTGTAACGGCGCTTGTAATGTGGCCTTAATATTATCATTCACTCTTGTCCTTATTCATTCACGTACAGGATTTTGGTCTATTTTCATTAAATTGACCAAAATCTCAAATAGTGATTTCTAATTTGATTTTTAATTGGGTTAAATACTTCGGTCTTTAGAGTTTTAAATTATTATTATTTTTTTTAGAATTTAAAAAATGATGAAATTAATTTTTGTGGTTTTAAAAAGTAAATTAATTAATTATTTCATCAGTTAATTATTAATTGACTTAACGGATTAACATATGAATTAATTATAAGTTAATATCTAGTCATCCAATTAAATTTTTTTTTTTTTTTAAAAGAACAAAAAATTGGCCAAAACCACCCATAAAGGTACTGAAATTCTCATTCTTTGTCCTTCTGTTACCAAAAAAAAAAGGAGTTAAATGCATTAATTTGACATGGAAATCTCGAAATCAGTACAACGCACATTACCATGCCCAAAAGAGATTTTTTGAAGTATTAGAATATATTCAAAATATATTTTGATGTTCACTATAATAGTTGATTTGATATATTTTCACTGTATATGTATGTTGATATTATTTTGTAATATTATACATTAATTTTGTGATTGTATTCCTATTTTATCTGGCCTTATTCAATTATAAATAGGCCTCTTTGTATACAGTTCAATTCACACAAAAATATAATATTTAACTTATTCTCATATTTCTTTAGTTATTTTAACATGATATCAGAACCAAGTTTTGGACTTGTCTAGAGAAATAAGGAGTCAATTTTCCGCCCTATCCAGTTTCTGTGTTCATTGTTCATCAGTCACCACGTGTTGCCACCGTCAGCCATTTTTCATAAAAGAAACGTTGGATCCCAAATTGGAGGCTACCGATCAACTAGACAAAGTCAAGCACGCGCCTCAAATAGGCCGCACGTGCCGTCACATGCCGCCACAAGTTGCTGTGGAATTTTTCACACTTCCCGCGCTGCCTCGCTCAACCGTTTGCAGAAACGAATCCTGTAATTCTTAATCAGTGGCTACCGATCTATCAAACCATTTGGAGCACGCGCACTAAGGAACCAGCACGCGCTGCCCTATGCTTGTAAGTCCTTTTGAGCTCATCTTTTTATAATAGTCTCTGCCGCACTGAATTATTCATGCCAAACGAAGCTCACAGCCTTATAGTGTACTCTACTATACTGGATTTTAGCCTTTTAAACCAAGCTCTTTACCTCTTATCATACACTCACCTTCATCGGATCCTGACCCTTAAAACCAAGCTCCTATCTCCTATCATACACTCGGCCACACCAGATTCGACCTTTTAGCCAGGCTCACAAAACATACCCTACACTCAGCCACACTAGATTATATCCTAACAAAAAAGAGAGAGAAAAAAAAAAAAAAAAGGCCTTACCTACTACCACTCTCACAAATATCAAAGATATAACCCAACCTATCTCGGTCATTCTTGATGACTCCAATTACCCCGCTTGGTCTCAAAACATGAGTAGGTGGCTCAAAAGACATTGTCTTTGGGAGTATGTTTTGGGCGAAGAACCTAAACCAATTGCAGGAATAGCAAAGTCAGTTGTGGTTTTTTCTATCCACCTCTAAACATTGAAAAGTATCCATTATAGGATTATCTCTTGGTTCTCCAACACTTGTGTCGTCTCTATCAGCATGACTTTTGGCAATCTTGATAATGCCAAAGATGTTTGGGACATGTTAGTTTAACGCTACAACACTATTGATCTTGCTTAGCAATTTCAGATTGTGACCAAGTTTCATCGCATGCGTTAGGAACGAGGTCAGAGTATTACTGAATTTTATTCTCAGATGACTCATCTTTGGAATCAATTAGCACTATGTGAGCCAGAGTGGAAGGATAAGGATGATGCCTCTGATTATATCGCTTTTCGCGATAGTTTGCGCTTGGCTGAGTTTCTTATAACAATTCGGGATAAGTTTGAGAATACTCGGGTTTCTCTTTGTCACCACTCATCACTGCCGTCTTTGGAAAGTGCCTTTAGTGAACTCGTTTCAGAAGAGACCCGATTCTCTACTATGAAGTTGCACACCTCAGAGATGGTCATGGCTATTGCATCACGCAATACACATGCACCTAATTTTATCCCTACTAGATCTTCCTCGTCTAATCGGAATATCAAGTGCCACTACTGTCAGAAATTTGGCCACAAGTATAGTGAATACAAAAAAAAGCTTTCTTGTGAAAATCACTGAGCTCCTAGTCATAAGGCTACCGTTGTCACTCATACTGATACATCAAATATGTCTTATAATGGTATTGCACTTGCACCCCAACCCAATACTAGTGACTTTTAATTTTTTTTGACATGTCCATACAAGAAAATGAGATATTTGAACTAATGACCTTCGCTTTATTAAGCGTGATTCACAGCCGATTGAATTATCCCTAGAGGGCAAGATGTTCTTTATTCGGATTAAATTGATTTTTGAAATATATATATATATATATATATATATAAGCATTCCTCAACAAACATCAGTAATGAATTCCTCCAACTTTCTTATTCCTTGTCAGCCGCTATATCCTTTAGACAGGTGTCATAAAATAAATCCATGGAGTTGTCTAGAAGGGAATCACACCCGGAGAACCCTACCCCTATTGAAGACTAGCCATTTTTAGTTATTGCATGCACGCAGTTTAGCAGGTCAACTTTGAACCTATAACTTGTATAAGTTGTCTAGGTTGAAGATTTTTTTTTAGAAAAATTACACTTTACCGAACTATCCACCAATTTGTACTTTTACCTCCAAAGTTTCAAACATGACACTTTACTCCCCTTAAACTTTCAAATTATTGTAATTCGACCATTTTAACTTTTTTTTTTCTTTCTAAAATGCCCCCATCACATATTTTATTTAAAAAAAAAAATCCCAAAAAAAAAATAAAAACTAAAAACTCAAAAAAGAAGAAGATTCACTATATAGATATGTGATGGGGGGCATATTTCTTTTTGGTTTTTTGTTTTTTTAAAATAAAATATGTGATGAGGGGTATTTTGGAAAAAAAATCAAAATGGTCGAATTGCAACAATTTGAACGCTTTAGGGGGTAAAGTATCACGTTTGAAACTTTGTAAGTAAAATGCAAATGAGTGGACAGTTTAGTGGATAAAGTATAATTTCCCTTTTTTTTTATTCGTTGACCTTCTCACATCCTCTCTATTTTTTCTCATGTTAGTGCCACCAATTTAATAATAATTTTTAAAAATCAAAAGATAGGGAAAAAAAAAAAAAAAGAGGAAACAAATGTATAGCACTTCTCCTCTTAATCATAAGGAAAAACTTCATCGAAAACCTCTGAACTTTTATCCGTTTTGAAATATTCCATAAACTTTAAAAACTCTCAATTTAGTCCCCTAAAATTTTAATTCCTCTTAATTTGGACCACTTCGTCAATTTTAACCATTAAAAATATAAATAAAAAAAAACCAAAATATCCATGATTTTCATTTTTTTTTGAAAATAAAAAACTGTTGGAAGTTGAAATTTTGTACAAAATTTAGGAGTATAGACGTCATGTAACGTTTAAAATCTGACAAATGGATCTAAATTGAGAATAATTGAAACTTCAAAATACTAAATTAAGAGTTTTTTAAGTTTATGGGGAATATTTCAAAACGGGTAGAAGTTCGGAGATATTTAGTGAAGTTTTCCCTAATTATAAATACATGAAAGTTCATATATATTATTACACAGATACAAATCAGAAAATAGAGTATAAATTGTGAAGATAGCTTGAGAGGAAATATGCTTGTGACAAGACCTCATTCTCGGTACAAAAAGTTTCCTTCCGAGCTCTCATTGCCGCCTCTTGAAGGTCCAAATTCCGGTATTTTTGGTAATCCTAGATGAAGTAGCTGAGGCTACCTGTTGTTTCGGATCGTGCAAGAGTCATGATCTATGTCAAATATTGTTTATTGGACCCCCCTTAACTTATGTTTGTTACGCTCTTAGCTGTGTTAATATCTCATGTTTTGTGTTGTTTTAGTGTTTTAGTGTGTTGTAGGTCATTAGTGCAATTTGTGGTTCAAAAGGGCGAATTTAAGCAAAGACGGAATTTCAGTCCCTGCCAAGTGTGTTCGACCGCACTTGGTGCGTTTGAACGTACTCACGGTTGAACGCAGAACTCACGTTCGAGCGCACTCCACGTAGGCTGTATCTCGCGCGTTGCCCTAGCTAGCCCTATGCTCCATCGCTTTCTCCTTATGTCGTGGATAATTAAGTGCGTTCGACCGCATTTAGTGCGTTTGAACGTAATCACGGTCAAATGCAATGCCTACACACGAACGCACGCAGCACTGTGATGCACTTTCGGTCGTACGTGCACCAGAACATTGAACGCAGGCGGCAGTGCGTTCGAATGCAACTCCCTGCGCTCAAACACACTCCTGACCTGGCAGCACGATTTATTTTTCTTATAAATAGGACCATTTGTATTTTCGTGTTTTGGACGTTTGGAGGCACCCTTGGAGGCCAAAAACCTCCCTGTTTATCATTGTAAACCCTCTAAACTTGTCATTTATTTATTTAATGCTTTATTTTACTTTTATTTAGTCTCTTGTTCCTTTCACTATAGATTTATTTATATATATTCATGTTTAGTTTGTATTATTCTGTCATTTAATTTATGTCTATTCGTTTCAATACATTTTAGTGACAAAAATGTATTGATTGTTGTTGGCAAATCGTCAAACGTCGACTTTCATTGCAACCGGAGATACATCGGATGATTCGTCTTCGGACCAATATCCGTTGTGACCTCTTATAAACAGTGTTTGCATTGGTTAGTTCGACAAGATTGTGTAGCAACAATAGGATATACATATGTGCTTTATCGATAGATGGAAATATGAACAATGTGTTAGCGCTCAGAGTATGCCTAGTAGCATAATGGTTATTGAGTATGAGCTAAGCATGTTTATATGTTAATTAATTTGTTGTGAGGTGGATTAGGGACCTTAGTTATTTTTATTATTTATTTTTAATGCATTTTAATTATGTTTAATTTTCTGCACTCTGCTTGCTTTTGGGACTAGGTTAAGATATGATTAGTTTAGGCATTTTAAAATTGGTCGTGGGTTCGAACTTGCACATCCACTTTATTACGAATTGGGTATAATTAAATTTGTACATCAAATTCGCGAATTCGGGTTTTGTTAAAATTAATTTTTATGCTTAGAGTAATTTTATCTTTCTACTAGTTATTTTAATTTATGCATTTATTTTATTTATTTAGTGCTTTTATGCAGTTATTAGATTAGCGTTTTTGTTTCCTTTTTTTAGTTTCCGAGACACTGGAATTTCGCTCGATCTTTGTGGTCGAACGACTTGGGCATTTTCCCGTGCTTGCGCGGCTTGACACGCCAACACTGTTCCAAACAAGGCAGTGTATCGTCAATGCACTTGCAGTACATTACATATTTGCGTGGTCGTGGTCGATTGGTTCCTGCGCTCGCTTTTCTCAATGATGCAGCAGAATCGCGTATGTGTGTTACATTTTCTGCTTTTCTTGTTTTATTTAATTTTTAGTCTTTATTTGTTTATTTATTATGCCTATGTTTATTTATTTACTTGCTGTTTTGGTTTTGTTAGTTAGTTTATTTTTAATTGTTTAATTAGTTTGTTGTTTTGTTAATTTATTTATTTATTGGTTATTTGTTTAAGTTTATTAGTTTTTTATATATTGTTAATTGTTTCATGTGGGATATATTGAACTGTTTGGGTGAAGCATGAGTCTTCCGTTCGATTATTTTAATATTCATCCTACCAATTTTCACCCACATAAACCATGTTCACACTGCTCGAGTCCTTACCATAGTTTAGGTGATTGTCCACATTGGGGACAATTTTCTAATTTTTCACATGATTGAAGACTTTGGGTTTGAATCAGCTTCAAATTTTTATAACCCAGACTGGAGCAACCATTCTGATTTTTCGTGGCAAGCTCATGCTACGGAAAATTTTGCTCTCCAAGTTGACGAACTGCACCATCCTGTTTATCCGCAGTTCGACAACCAATTTTCTTCCTATCCATTATATGACTATCTTCCTAAGCAATCTTCTTTGGAAGAAACGCTTAAGGAATTCATGGAACTAGTCGGCCAACCCACCATTCCTGTTTCCTATGAACTATCTTTGGAAGAAACACCGAGGAGTTTAGAAAAACAATCAACCAACCTTGTCAAGAAATCATAGATGCCACTATGGCAAACACTGAAGCAGTTGCAAGGTTGGAAGGACAACTTGGTCATCTAGTTGCTGAATTCAATAGAATTGAGGAAGAGTGATTGATGAAAGCCACCACCACACTTGTTAGTGAGGATGATCATGAGGAGGAAAAGAAAGAGGAGCAAGTTGAGCAATTTGAGCCCCCACCAATTTTAAATTGGCCCAATGACAAGGAAGTGAGTACTGAAGCTCACTCCTTCGTCGCAATCCCTTTCAAGACATTTCATGCACCTCAAGTTTCATCTTTTCAATGTCTCGAAGAACCATCTTACGTAAAGATCTTCAAGGAATCACACACAGAAGATCACAAATCTAGGAACCGCGTTCCTAAGTGGATTCCTTGAAATAAGGTCAACTACATAAGATGGCGGAACATCCTTCTTGAGGGATATTTAATTATTAAGAAAAAAGGATGAAAGGGATTGGTTGGACACCTATATAAGCGGGGAAGGTGCGGTATGTCTTCCTTTTTATTTTTCGCACTTTAATTTTTGTTATTTTATTTTATTTTGTTTCTAACAGCAATTAACCTTTTAATGTTTGATCTTTGAGAAAAAAAAAAGATTGCTGTTAGTTTTTTGACAGGTGTTTCGATGTTTAAGTTCGAGGGACGCCTTGGACTTTGCTCATCCGGTTCCTCATGTAATGTATTTCTTGTCACATTAGGGACAATGTGTCATTTAAGTTTGGGGTGTGGACAAACACTCTCTTGTTTTGTTTTGTTTTTGTATATATTTGTTTTAGATATAACTTTTTGTTGTTGTTATGTTGTTGATTGGTCATGACTTACAGTGGATTGCATGTCATTGGTGTGTTTAACTTGTTTGAACATTGCCTATCATTAGAAATCACAGCTTTTTATTCATGAGTTGGATTTGAGAGACTCCACTTGTTTGACTAGTATTTCACATGCACACTAGCATTAGGTTTGTGAGGTATGAAATTTGACTTTGAAGTGTGTGTGTCTTGAGATTTATAGGTTTCTATGTGACAATGAAAACCTTCATTAAAAAAACAAAAAAAAATCAAAATAAGTGAGCTTTTTATTGAGTAACGACTTCTTGCGCCAAGCAATGAGTGTTAAGCGTCAAAGATGAGAAATTCAACTAAAAATTGTATGGCTAGTTTAGGCTCGTAGCTCTTTTGACTTGAGTAATTAAGCCCTAGGGATGTCTCTACATCTAGTGCCCTAAAGTCACTTTGATTTAGTCTTGACCCAACGCTCGTTATATAGGTCATTTAGAAGATTAGAGTCAAGCATTGCACAGCATGCACAAAAAATTGCATCTTTCAATTCAAGCCTTGGTTAATTTATCACATTGTTTTCCTTTGAATTTTGGGATACACGCCTTTGGAGAATGATTGAAACCACATGATCTTGTTGTTAGTTCACTTTGCACATTATGGAGCACGTGTTGTCTCAATTTTTCAACCTTGAATGAAATGATGTTTGGATGCCTAGATGATGTGGTTTGTATATTTAGTCATGTTAAATTTGCTAATAATGTATGAAGTTTTAGGACTAGCAAAATGTAAGTTATTTGATCATGTCAAATATTATTGGACTTAACTTATGTTTATTATGTGTTAATATCTCATGTTTTGTGTTGTTTTAGTGTTTTAGTGTATTGTAGGTAATTGTTCAAAAGGGCGAATTTAAGCAAAAATTTCGCCGCACTTGTACTTATGAAGCTCAGAACTCACGTTCGAGCGCACTCCCTATGCTCCTCGCTTTCTCCGCGTGATCCTCCGTAATCACACCTTATGATGCACTTGCGGTCGTCACGCGAACATCGAGCGCGCGGTGCAGCGCAACTCCTGCTCGACGCACTATAACTGCAACCTTTTATTTTCTTATAAATAGGACCCTTTGTATTTTTTGTGTTTTGGACTTTTGCTTGAGGCCAAAAACCTCTGTTTATCATTGTAAACCCTCTAAACTTGTCATTTATTTATTTAATGCTTTATTTTACTTTTATTTAGTCTTTTATTTCCTTCACTATAGATTTATTTATATATATTCATGTTTAGTTCTATTCTGTCATTTAATTTATGTCTATTTGTTTTAATACATTTTAGTGACAAAAATGTGTTGATTGTTGTTTGCAAATCGTTAAATGTATGTACATTCATTGCGGAGATACATCGAATGATTGTCTTGGACCAATATCCGTTGTGACCTCTTATAGTGTTTGCGTTGGTTAGTTTGACAAGATTGTGTAGCAACAATAGGATATACTGTTTTTTGTGCTGAGATGCGAAAATATGAATAATGTGTTAGCAGTATGCCTAGTAGCATAATCGTTTGAATATGAGCTAAGCATGTTTATATGTTAATTAATTTGTTGTGAGGTGGATTAGGACCTTAGTTGTTTTATTTATTTATTTTTAATGCATTTTAATTATGTTTAATTTTCTGCACTCCATGCTTGCTTTTGGGACTAGGTTAAGATAGGATTAGTTTAGGCATTTTAAAATTGGTTTTTAGCAAACACGATTTTGTGGTTCGACTGCAATTGGTGAATACAATTAAATTTGTACATCAAGTCATGAGATCAAGGACCTACTTTCCCTCTGAATAAAAAACCTCACGATATTCAACAAGATCTTCTTATTCCAGCCTTAATTCGGTTTTAATCATACTATCTTCCAATCGGTACTATGCAATAAAGACACGAGGAGCCATAAAGGGTATGTTTTTTCTCGATAATTTGGTCAATTAATGGTCAATGATGGAATGACTAATTTGGTCACTTTTCCAAACCGTAGGGAAGAAAAAATATAGTTTTGAAATCCTAAGGACTAATGGAGTATTTAACCCTTTTAATTTTACGTTTCTATTGGGTTGTGTCTTGAGCTTTGAGCACTTGTGTACTTTTCTTCATAAAATTTTAATCCACTTTTCTTCTTTTTTTAATGCGGCTTAACTTGTGCAAGATCAAATCTATTTGATTTTCTAATTTGATATCCTCGTGACTATTAGAAAATACTCTTTATTATGTAAATAGCATGTAAAAGCATGTTAGAAACTACTCTTTATTGTGTAATAAATAAAAAATACTAAAGATAGTCTAGATTATTAAAATGACAATAATATTGATACTCTTTATTGCCTAGGAACCTTTACATAGTGTCATAAATTCATTTAGTTTCTTATATGTGTTACTCATGTCAATATGATGTTTTGTATTCTATCAATTTATCACTTTAAACAAGTTGTTAGTGACATGTGTCCATTTTTTTTAATAACATGTAAAATGCACATAAGTTTTTAATATTATTTATTCCAACTTTGTCCCTGTTATTAAAAAAACATGTGCATCTCACATGTTTAAGAGACACATGTCATTTTTACAGATTAGGTTGGAGAAAATTTCTACAACCCAATTTGAAGGAAAACTCTGTCATTTAATATATTTAACATTTCACTATATATATTCTTAGACTTTAAATTTATACATTTTCTAAATCTTGCTTGTTTGAATTTCAGACTCTACCATTGCCATGATTGAAGCCTTAAATGCCTTGGATGTAACCAGGCAAGAATATAAATCTAATATGATAGCTTAATGTGTGCTCCAATGCTTTTAAACCCAAGTCCTGCAATATGCATAACTAGTTATCTTATTCTATATATATTTGATGATTTTTATAGACTAATTTTATTTTTATTTTATTTTTGTCATTTTATGTTTAGGCCACTTAAAGCTCTTGGAGCTCCAAAAGATGCAATTAGGATCTACTATAAAGAAATGCTTGAGACATTTGACCATTGAAAATCATGCTCATAGACTTTTTAATGTTCTTAGGAAAGACCATGAAAGTTAGTAGATTCTGAAATTAAACATAAAGAACACTTTTCTTTTTCTTTTATTTATTTAATTTTGTTTAGTATAATTTATGAGAATGAGAAGATGTATAAAAGATAACAATGGCTAAAGTTATTTGTCCATATAGAGAAGGGCTTGTGATTGCCTTTACTTTAACCATATGCTGCATGTGCCTTCACAAGCTTTTAAGATAAGTAATGGTTTAACATGCTATTAAAGAAGAGATCACGAGTTCCAATTTTTACTTTACCGTTTACCATTTATTTCAGTTAAATATTTTACGTCACTAAAAATTGTTGTTTTTACATGCACCGAGCCTTTGCAAGACATAAGTGTATAACCCCAAACAAAAGACATGCTCCATTACTTTTTAGACTCATCTCTATTACAATCAGAGTTCAAAAACATCATAAAGGAGTTACACCGGGACTCCTTAGGGGCAGTCAGAAAGCTGGAAGGGATGTTGCAGATAATCCTATACCTGAGTGCATGTGTAGAGATTGACATACTCATTCCAACTTGTGAGTTTATGCAAAAAGCTTCCAACACTCTTCCATGAAAAATTGAAGTGTTTAACTTATATCATGATGCTTAAAACAGTTTTACAACCCCTAATCAAAAATTGACACATAAGGAAAAAAAAAATAACCTGCAACACAATACACTAAATTTGAGCTCAAAAGAGAGACACATGGCCTCCTCTAGTACCAAACCTAGAGAGAGAGCTCATGGTTGGGTGGCCAGACCCAACCACCTAGTCATGGGTGACCCACAACCTCCTTCAACGACGTGGGTCACCTTTTTCGACATTTAGGGTAATAAAATCTCTAAATGGTTAACTATTCACCTTTAAATTTTAGTTTTGAATTAAAAATGAGTTTTGAGGCATTAGAAACGAGTTTTGGGCGGATTATGACCGGTTTTCAGGCTGGTCACGGACCCATGACCCATAGTTCAAAACCCACGGCTGGGTATGGTGGCCATAGGTGTTTTTGGTCCTTTTTTTTTTTTCACTTTGATTTGCTATAATTGTTCTCACTTTCATTTTTTTTTTACATTTTCTTTAAAGTGATGATGTATCACATGATGATTAGATGGAGCTCTCAAAATTGAAACATTTCTGAAAGCCATCCATGTATCATTTTTATTCTTTATAGGAAGTTAGGAACAGTATTTAGGACATACTCTACATTTCATTTTTTTTTTAAGACGTATAATAGAGCCATAAATGTGTATTCGGTTTTATCTACGGAATGCATGTCAATTTTTGCAGAACTTATAATAATCATGCCAATTATCAATATATAACACATACATTAATTCACCTTTAATTTAAAAAGTAATTATATTGAAAATATTCATGTGCTAGTACTTAAAATTATCGTGGTTGTTTATTTAGTATTGTTTTTGAGAAATGATATTTATCATTCTCAATTCTTTTAACATTCCTTTTGTTGTTGTTTTTTTTTTTTTTTTTTTAAATGATAATATTTTACTAACTGCCTCCATTAACCGTTCAGTTAGCGGTTAACCACATCCTACTAACTATTTATTTTTTTTGCCAGTTTTGAGCCTTTTTTTGGACTGATTTTGAGAATTATGATATTTTTGAGCTCATTTTAATTATTATTTTTTTTCCTTTTCAATGCCATTTTAGCATCAAATATTGTTATATATCACAAATTGGGCCGAATTTCTACAAATGGAATCCATATTGAAGGTGCCCAAAAATAATTAATATTAAAAAAATACAGCAATATTTACCAATATTTTAAACAAAGAATTAAATACAACATACAAATAATTACTGCTATATTGGACTTATTGTCATATATATATATATATATATATAAAATCGGTTAGCGATTTTCAAACAATGTGCAATTAGTGGTTATAGATGTTAAAAAGGTTAGCAGTTCTAAATTTTCACCTACTTATTAGGGTGCGGACAGCCTTAATATTATTTGAAGCTTGAATTATTGAGCAAATTGTTGGATTGCTACCTTGTCTACATGCCATAAAGCACCCTGGAACGAAAGACACTTAGATATATAATTAATGAAGAAATGATAGCTTCAAGTTGAAGCTTTCATTTTCCAGAGTTGACGAAATGTATACATAGTTATTTCCATATAATATCGTTATCATGATTTGAACCTTTTTTTAAGAAAAAAAAACGAGAATAATTTCAATTCGATTGTGGCAAAAGATGGAGTACTGCCACCTCACCTAAAAAGAAAAAATACACAAAAATTAAACCTGCAGCTGATTAAAGAAGAAAGAATTTGTTTATGTTTTTTTTTTCTTGTTTTCGACCATGGGTTTAGGATGATAAAATGCCAAATGGGTTAACTTTTTCTCCTAGGTTTTAGTTTGAGGCATTAAAACGAGTTTTGTGGCATTAGAATCGATTTTGAGGCATTAGAAACGATTTTTAGGCTGGCGAATTTTTTTGGGTTACAGACAAAAAGTGACCGGGTGGCGGATCTTTTTTTTTTTTTTTTTTTCGCGGAAAAGTTGCGGAGAAAACGGTCGTGCGTCGTCACCGGAGGTGGGTGGGCGGCTAAGTGGCGTCTGGATTGATTTGGTTGGTTGATTAAATGATTGGGTGTTTTGATTTTATTTTACATGTGTGCATTTGTCGTAATATGATAAGGTGTCAATTTATTATTAGTGGCAAAAAGGTATGAAATTTTGCTATGACCGAACAGTAGCACCTCTCAAAAAAAACTCTATAACGCAAATCGGAAGAAGATGTTGGGCTAATGGACTCAGTACGCCATCAATCAATACTCGGTCCATTAATTAACCAACCAATCTGATCAAGTACATTATCCAGCTCGATCCACACGGAATCCTTTCTCAAGTCACGTCAGTAACCATCTTCATAAAAGTTCCCAACATGATGCAAAATATGCATGATGATGATGGGGTTATGGGGTGAAAGGGATTTTTTTGTTTTTTATTTTTTTTAAGAGAAAAGGATTACTATTGGAAAAGCTTAAAAATCTCTAACGGAAGCATGACGCCGGGTAAAATAAGACCCTAATATTTCACTCTCTAAGACTATATATATTCCCTTTAAGTAATTCATATTGATTTAATTAACCATCCGAGCTAGCTATTTTAAAATTTTGTAATCTATTTATTTGGCTTACGTCTTTCTCTCTCTATATATAGGGGTTTATTAGGGGTTCTCCCTGTAATATTTTTCTGACGTTCTAGAACATGATTTAAGAAAAAATAAAATTATTGTACCATTTTTTACCAACAGATTAATTTTTATTAGTTAATAATTAGGTTCTAACACTTTAAAACTTATTTTTGGATTCAAAACTAAAACCTAAGGGTGAAAGGTTAACCCTTTAGGGATGGTATCACCAAAAATAGATTTGATCATCCAAAATTTGTTGCTAATGCCTCAATTTTGGTGCTAATGCCTCAAATTTGATGTTAATGCCTAAAAAAACCGGTGGTGGAAGTCATTACAATTTTATTTTTTCTTAAATCATATTTTATATAAGACTAAGAGAATACTACGGGGAGAACCCCTAGCATTTTCCATATATATATATACACACCTTTGTATAATTGTACGAACAGCTTCTTCTTCTTCTTCTTTTTTTTTTTTTTTTTTTTTTTTTTTAAATATAAAATCAATTTTAGTGCTCCTAAAGATCGATTATATATAGGATAATATATATATATATATATATATATATATATATAATTACAAACCTTTTGCATGCAACATGCATGGGCTTGCCGGTGCCATGATTAATGATGAACCTTTCAATGCTCATTTTTTTCAACTTTAGATCAGATTTTGTGTGGATTTCAAGTATCTTTATGGTTCTGAATCAAATTTTCAGCTGCCGACAGAAGATGAGCTCAAAACGGTGCTTGATAAAGTGAAAGACTTTTCTGGGGATGCAAATGACTCTTTTGGGAAGCTCACAGCTCTGAATTCAACCACAACAGAGGAGTTGGAGGCAAAGCCTAAGGAGAAGGCCAAGTGAGTTTAATTGGGTAATTAGATATAATTTTTGCTCTCTATATCTCACTACAAAAATCATTATTTTTACTAACGCCCATTTACTAACGTTTTAAGCCATTAAACACGTTAGTAATGAGCCTAACGTGCTATTTGTAACGTTTTTGACACGTTAGGAAAGTGCCCGTTAGAAATGGTCATTTACTAACGTGTTAGACATGTACCACGTTAGCATTTGTTAACGTGTTACTATTCACACGTTAGTAAATGGGAAATTAAAAAAAAATAAATAAAAAACACACGCTAACGTGTTAGACCATCACACGTTACCCCTAGGGTAACGTGGCATAATTACCACGTTACCCCAGGGGTAACGTGGTAATTATCTAACACGTTAGCTTTTGTTTTTTTTTTTTTTTTAATTTCCATTTACTAACGTGGTAGCATATGAACACGTTAGCTTATGTATTTCCATTTACTCACGTGTAGCATATAAATACGTTAGGTTTTTTTTCCACTTATTAACGTGGCAGCTATACACATGTTAGCTTTGGTTTTTTCATTTACTAACGTGGCAGCTGTGCACACATTAGTAATGGAAAAACCATTTACTAACGTGGTATCTGTGCACACGTTAGGTTTGGTTTTTATTTATTTTTTATTTTATTTTACATTTACTAACGTGGTAGGTGATACACACGTTAGTAAATTTTTTTTTTTGGTTTTGTTTGTGTTTTGTTTTGTTTTTTTTTAAGCACCTAATTGAACATCCATAATCAATAATCAATAATCATCCAACCTAGTAAATCAATAATCATATTCTCTATAATCAAAAGCATATTCATAATATATATAGTTACATTTATATAAAAAACTACTCCATCCGTTACATTTATATTACAAAAATATCATCTTATACACATATTACTGTTATCCACACTACAAAAAAGGCGCCATTTACTAACGTGTCTACTGTTCATTTTTTTTGCCACGTTACCATTTAGTAACGTGTTAAATATTAAAACGTTAGTAAATGGGACGCAAAAAAAAATAAAAGGAAAAATACAAATCTTCTAACGTTTCATTTAAACACGTTAATTCCTAACGTGGCAAGATAAAAGCGTTAGCAATTAGTAAGGTGTAGTTAAGTACGCGTTAGTAATGGAAAATAAATTATTTTTTTTAATTTTATTAAAAGAAAATATTTATATTTTACTAACGTGTGAAGTAAAACACGCCGGGTAAATGCATTACAAACACCGACGTGTTGCATGAGACACGTTAGTATTTTCTAACGTGTCATATTTGGCAAGTTAGTAAATGAGTTTTCAAATTTTTTTTCAATTTTTTGACTTTTTATTTCATCTTTTTGGGACTTATTTTAGATATAATTGATATCTTATCTAAAGGTAGATAATTATAAATGGTGTATATACTATCTATAGGTAGATATTTAGAAATTGTGCATATGTTAAATTTGTAATTGATATATATATATATATATATATATATATTATGCAGATAATTAGAAATGGTGTATGTATATACTATAGCTATATACTTATAGGTAGATATATAATTAGATAATTTTTCCGCATGCATAGATTATGTTACTAAGTTTTCGGCATGGTAATTAATAAATTAGGTTAATTACTATGCATTAGATTGATAATTATCTTAGATTATCAACGGTTTAGTTAATTATTTAGGTGACTCACTGGTTCTTCTTCAATCTCTCGCATGAGAATGGACCTCAAACTATTTGGATCAGACATTCCAATCAGAATTCTCACTACATTGCATGCGAGAACAAGGCCTTCTAGGGTCTTTTATTTGTTACCCGTAGTTCGGTTACATATATAAATAGAAAATTAGTTAATCACGTTAGATTGATAATTACGTTAGATTAATCATTAATTGCGTCGATGCTTACTTAGCTTAGTTAATTGAGGGGTTGGATCATTATTTACTGTTTAGTTAATTAATTTGGTTCGTTCTATGGGGTTCTTATTTTTATTTATTAGGACAAACTAATAAAAATGGGGTATAAAATATTTTGCATTTCCTAACGGGACTAAGTAACACGTTAGGAATTCCTAACGTGTGATCTAATGCCACGTTAGTAATTCCCAACGGTGTCTCAACCACACGCTAGCACATGTGATTTTTTTTTGGGACATTTTATTATTATTCTTTTGGTGGTTCAATATTTTGTTAATTATGTTAGTGTTAATTAGGAGTATATTAATTAACTAGGGTTTTGTTCATTAATTAATATGATTGGTTAATTAATTCACCTCATTAATCACGGTTTGAGGGTTTTTAAATTTGGCCTCTCTTCATTAGTTTAAGAACAAAGGCAAGAAATAAAAATAAAATATATATACATTTACTAACGTGTCACCATGCAACACGTTAGGAATTACTAACGTGTCACAATGGAACACGTTAGGAATTCCTCACGTTCCATGCAATGGCACGTTAGTATATGTTTTTTTTTTTTCCCCAACCTTCACTTCTAGATATTATTTATAACTTGTAGATATTATATTTTTTATGTTATGTAGTCAGATTAGTAGATTAATTACTCATCCACTCCGTCAAATATAGAAAAGCCATTATTTGTTAATTACACTCGTGGTTTTCCTCCAAGATTTCGCGGTATTATTTAGGTGACTCACTGGTTCTTCTTCAATCTCTGCATGTGAACGGACCTCAAACTATTTGGATCGCACATTCCAATCAGAATTCTCCGACTACATTGCATGCGAGAACAACAAGGCCTTCTAGCGTCCGTTTTATTTGTTACCTGGTAGTTCGGTTACATATATAAATGGAAAATTAGTTAATCACGTTAGATTGATAATTACGTTAGATTAATCATTAATTGTGCGTCGTATGCTTACTTAGCTTAGTTAATTGAGGGGGTTGGATCATTATTTACTGTTTAGTTAATTAATTTGGTTCGTTCTATGGGGTCTTATTTTTATTTATTAGGACAAACTAATAAAAATGGGTATAAAATATTTTGCATTTCCTAACGTGGAGAGAAACACGTTAGGAATTCTAACGTGTGATCTATGCCACGTTAGTAATTCTAACGTGTGTCTCACCACGTTAGCACATGTGATTTTTTTTTGGGACATTTTATTATTATTCTTTTGGTGGTTCAATATTTTGTTAATTATGTTATGGTTAATTAGGGAGTATATTAATTAACTAGGGTTTTAGTTCATTAATTAATATGATTGGTTAATTAACAAGGGTTCACCTCATTAATCATGGTTTGAGGGTTTTTAAATTTGGCCTTTCTTCATTAGTTTAAGAACAAAGGCAAGAAATAAAATAAAATATATATATATACATTTACTAACGTGTCACATGCAACACGTTAGAATTACTAATGTATGGAACACGTTAGCAATTCCTCACGTCCATGCAGCACGTTAGTATATGTTTTTTTTTTTCCCCAACCTTCACTTCTAGATATTATTTATAACTTGTACATATTATATTTTTTATGTTATGTAGTCGATTAGTAGATTAATTACTCATCCACTCTCAAATATATAGAAAAGCCATTATTTGTTAATTACACTCGTGGTTTTCCTCCAAGATTTCGCGGTATTATTTAGGTGACTCCGGTTCTTCTTCAATCTCGCATGTGAACGGACCTCAAACTATTTGGATGCGCATTCCAATCAGAATTTCGCGACTACATTGCATGCGAACAACAAGGCCTTCTAGCGTCCATTTTATTTGTTACCGGTAGTTCGTTACATATATAAATGGAAAATTAGTTAATCACGTTAGATTGATAATTACGTTAGATTAATCATTAATTGTGCGTCGTATGCTTACTTAGCTTAGTTAATTGAGGGGGTTGGATCATTATTTACTGTTTAGTTAATTAATTTGGTTCGTTCTATGGGGTCTTATTTTTATTTATTAGGACAAACTAATAAAAAATGGGGTATAAAAATATTTTGCATTTCCTAACGTGGGACTGAGAAACACGTTAGGAATTCCTAACGTGTGATCTAATGCCACGTTAGTAATTCCCAACGTGTGTCTCGACCACACGTTAGCACATGTGATTTTTTTTTTTTTGGGACATTTTATTATTATTCTTTTGGTGGTTCAATATTTTGTTAATTATGTTAGCTGGTTAATTAGGGAGTATATTAATTAACTAGGGTTTTTGTTCATTAATTAATATGATTGGTTAATTAACAAGGGTTCACCTCATTAATCACGGTTTGAGGGTTTTTTAAATTTGGCCTTTCTTCATTAGTTTAAGAACAAAGGCAAGAAATAAAAAAAATATATATATATATACATTTACTAACGTGTCAGCATGCAACACGTTAGATATTTCTAACGTGTTGCAATGGAACACGTTAGGAATTCCTCACGTTCATGCAATGGCACGTTAGTATGTGTTTTTTTTTTTCCCCAACCTTCACTTCTAGATATTATTTATAACTTGTAGATATTATATTTTTTATGTTATGTAGTTATTAGTAGATTAATTACTCATCCACTCCAAATATAGAAAAGCCATTATTTGTTAATTACACTGTGGTTTTCCTCCAAGATTTCGCGGTATTATTTAGGTGACTCACTGGTTCTTCTTCAATCTCTGCATGTGAACGGACCTCAAACTATTTGGACTGCGCACATTCCAATCAGGAATTCTCGTCGACTACATTGCATGCAGAACAACAAGGCCTTCTAGCGTCCGTTTTATTTGTTACCTGGTAGTTCGGTTACATATATAAATGGAAAATTAGTTAATCACGTTAGATTGATAATTACGTTAGATTAATCATTAATTGTGCGTCGTATGCTTACTTAGCTTAGTTAATTGAGGGGTTGGATCATTATTTACTGTTTAGTTAATTAATTTGGTTCGTTCTATGGAGTTCTTATTTTTATTTATTAGGACAAACTAATAAAAAATGGGGTATAAAAATATTTTGCATTTCCTAACGTGGGACTGAGGAACACGTTAGGAATTCCTAACGTGTGATCTAATGCCACGTTAGTAATTCCCAACGTGTGTCTCGACCACACGTTAGCACATGTGAAATTTTTTTTTTGGGACATTTTATTATTATTCTTTTGGTGGTTCAATATTTTGTTAATTATGTTAGCTGGTTAATTAGGGAGTATATTAATTAACTAGGGTTTTTGTTCATTAATTAATATGATTGGTTAATTAACAAGGGTTCACCTCATTAATCACGGTTTGAGGGTTTTTTAAATTTGGCCTTTCTTCATTAGTTTAAGAACAAAGGCAAGAAATAAAATAAAAAAATATATATACATTTACTAACGTGTCACCATGCAACACGTTAGGAATTACTAACGTGTTACAATGGAACACGTTAGGAATTCCTCACGTTCATGCAAGCACGCGTTAGTATATTTTTTTTTCCCACCTTCACTTCTAGATATTATTTATAACTTGTACATATTATATTTTTATGTTATGTAGTCGATTAGTAGATTAATTACTCATCCACTCCAAATATAGAAAAGCCATTATTTGTTAATTACACTCGTGGTTTTCCTCCAAGATTTCGCGGTATTATTTAGGTGACTCACTGGTTCTTCTTCAATCTGCATGTGAACGGACCTCAAACTATTTGGACAGCATTCCAATCGAGAATTTCGCCGACTACATTGCATGCAGAACAACAAGGCCTTCTAGTCCTGCTTTTATTTGTTACCGGTAGTTCGGTTACATATATAAATGGAAAATTAGTTAATCACGTTAGATTGATAATTACGTTAGATTAATCATTAATCGTGCGTCAGATGCTTACTTAGCTTAGTTAATTGAGGGGTTGGATCATTATTCCGTTTAGTTAATTAATTTGGTTCGTTTCTATGGAGTTCTTATTTTTATTTATTAGGACAAACTAATAAAAATGGGGTATAAAATATTTTGCATTTCCTAACGTGGATCGAGAACACGTTAGGAATTCCTAACGGTGATCTAATGCCACGTTAGAATTCCCAACGTGTGTCTCACCACACGTTAGCACATGATTTTTTTTTTTGGGACATTTTATTATTATTCTTTTGGTGGTTCAATATTTTGTTAATTATGTTAGCTGGTTAATTAGGAGTATATTAATTAACTAGGGTTTTTGTTCATTAATTAATATGATTGGTTAATTAACAAGGGTTCACCTCATTAATCACGGTTTGAGGGTTTTTAAATTTGGCCTTTCTTCATTAGTTTAAGAACAAAGGCAAGAAATAAAAATAAAAATATATATACATTTACTAACGTGTCACCCATGCAACACGTTAGAATTACTAACGTGTTACAATGGAACACGTTAGGAATTCCTCACGTTCATGCAATGGCACGTTAGTATATGTTTTTTTTTCCCCAACCTTCACTTCTAGATATTATTTATAACTTGTAGATATTATATTTTTATGTTATGTAGTCGATTAGTAGATTAATTACTCATCCACTCCGTCAAATATAGAAAAGCCATTATTTGAAGATTTGGTATTATTTAGGTGACTCTTCTTCAATCGTATGTGAACGGACCTCAAACTATTTGGATCATTAATTCCAATCAGAATTCTCGCCGACTACATTGCATGCGCAACAAAACGACAATAAGGATGATACCACTTGATGCGTTCGATTATATCCGCCCTTGCATGCAGCCCATGCATTTGCATGCAGCCCATGCATAAGTTATGTACGTATGGTTAATGGAATGCATGCAGGTGAAAATGTGTTTTAACATTTTTTTGGCCCATTTGGTGACGTGGCATTGCCACGAGAATTTCACACGTGCACATACCACGCCTCACCAAATAGTGACGTGGAAGGCCAAAACGTTAGGAATGGGGTTGGCGGGCCCACCGCCCGCACCCCATTCTCTTTCTTCCTCTTCCCCAAATTTTGTTCCACCACATATTTTTTCCCCGCCTCTCACATCACTCTCCCCGCCCCCGCTTATTTCTTCCTCCTCCCACTCATCAGCTCTCTCGTGTCCCTTCTCCGCTGGCCCCTCCTCCCAATCAGCTCTTTCAGCTCCCATCTCCGCCGATTTCCACTCATCCCAATCAGACTAATTTCCCCATCAGCCGTTTTCCTGGCCACAAGAAGACATGCTGCCTCCCCGCCTCCGTGAACACCCACCCCTGGCTATCTCCTCCAAGTAGCCTCCTTCTCCGTATGCATATATAGAAAACATTTCTACATTTCTACCACATGCAATATATGACATGCAGATTAATTTGTTTTTGTGATTTTATTTTAAATTGGTAATCCCACATTGTACTCTTCCAAAAACACACATGTTATGTGATTTGTTTAAATTTTTTTTCTGATTTGATTTTTAAATTGTTAATCCCACATTTAATGGTTTTATTTTGGCTATTTATTTATGTAGGTTTTTAATAATAAATTTCAGGATGGCTGTTTTTCTTTTTAGGTTTTAATGTATTTTTGTCTTTTTTGTTTCTGTACGAATGGGTGTTAATTTCTTCCTTATGCCATGTTAATAAGTGCTTATATATATATATATCACTGTGTGTCATATTCTTAATTGGGTACATGTATAACCGCGCGATATGATTTTGGAAGAGTTTTATCCCAATGACTCAGAAACTTTTGTTCGTTGGCCATGTCCAATGTAAGCAAGGCATATTGATGAGCTAGGGTTTGCTAGCAAATTCATGTACATTTTAATCAATTATGTTTCATTATATTAATTACTTTATCTATAAGAAATAATCTTTTCTTTTTAGTAATAATCATAAGATGATGATGATGGTGATCATGTTGATGAAATTGACACACCTAAAACGATTCACATGATTAACTAGGAGCTGCATGTGAGTATACATGATTATTGTGTTTGAACGTATTAATCCCTGTGTCCTCTAAATTAATCATGTGGCAAAATAAGAACCTGTCCATAGTGCTTTTCTTTTCTTTTTATTTTTTAAATATTTTTGGAGTAATTGCCTCATGAAGATAGAGAAAGCCGGCCATAGTTAGATCTAATGATCATATACCTTATTTATTTATCTCTCTTCCACAACTAACCTTATTTACAATCACCATTTCTTCTTTTGTTAATTAATTAATCTCCTTGCAATTGATCCGGCCAGTTGTTCTCTAATTTGAACTTATTAGCTGTCTGCTGGGATTCTAGGAACATTTTTCATGCCAAAAATAATGTTTCAAGGAGTTTTTCTTTTGATATTTTCTAAGTTAATTCTCAAACCGCCTACAATTAACGCCGTTCATGTTCAAAGAAGTCATAAAAAAAAAATTAATAATAATAATAATAAAAAGAATTGAGATCTAGTTTATTGTTGAGCTAGATAATTAATTTGTTCAAACTATATATGTTCATTTATTTTAGTTTTATTAACGACACTTTAATAGCCATTCAAATTACGTGTACAACTTTGCTTCTCCTTTTGGTTTTGTTTTATTTGATATGGATGGTTTAAGCTAGCTTGTCGCACATGCATGTGGAAATGGACAAAAGGAGTAGCAAGAGAATGAAAATGGACAAATGGGAAGTCGGTGGTCATATTTGCTCCAGATTAGGAGAACGTTTGAGAATGTAGTTTTTCGTGTTTGCAAATGACTATTTTTTATAAACGTATTTTATTTTTTTTTAAAATAAAAAAAATACAATAATTTTTTATTTGCAAAACCGCAGGACCAAATGAACTAGATGTAAGCTGAACATCTCTATTTAAACTCTACATGCTTCTAGACTAGCTACTAAAACATGCTAGGAATTGCTTTTTTAATTTTTAATACTTTCCTATGATCATTTCAAAGTTGAGCTTCTTTTTTGTCTTCTTATCTTCGAATTGTTCCCATTCAAATGATCTTCTAGTCTCATAGACCTAAAGAGTCTTGAACTTCCATTTCTTTTGTTTGTTAAACAAGATTTTAACTTCAAAACATAGTACTCTAACCTCACGAAAGCCATTCCATCATTGGGTGGAGCAAGATCTTGTTCTTATAGGGGCCGGTAGGAAGCAGGATTAAGAATTAATTAATATAAAATGATATTATGTTTTAATATAATATACCTAAAAACACATAAATACTTTCTTTATTTCAAACACTCCAAGCTTGTCGAGGTAGTCAATGAGAAAAATGGGCTAAGTGAAGATTCTCGAGCCTATGGATTAATTATTGGGGATATCCTTATTGAAGGTTTGACCTTAATATCGAATTTATTGTAAGTGGTTGATTACTTCTTGTCAGATTGGCTTTTGTAATTTGGATTTAGTAACCACCTTAGAGTGTCACTTGGCAATTATGCTGCTGCACCGTGCTTTTGCTTTAAATCTAGGTTACATGGTTTGCGTTTTCTCACTAATTGGCAATATGTAGCTAGTAACATTTTCATTCAATTTTTCTTTTCTTTGTTATTTTATGTTTTTTTACTTGTTTAATTTAAATAAAATAATAAATTACAAAAAAAATTTCTTTATTTTATATTAATTTTCCACCTATGAGTAATCTGTATGAGCAATTTGTCATAATAATACTTATTTTGAATCTAAAGTATTTTTTCTTTCATCTTCACATTAATCAACCAAAGCTTTTATGTTAATAAAATGTTAGACAACAAAGAGATTGCCCTCACGTTAATTTCATCATATTAACCAGATCGAAAGCGAGGTGGAGAAGATTTCTTTTCGGTAGTATCGTAAAATTTATCAACAAAACAAATTTAAGTAAGCTTCCATTTGAAAATACCAAATACAATGAATAGGAAAATATTGTCTTTTTAATTCAAATCAATCCCATTGACATTTTTATTCCTTCTAAGTTCTAATCTAACGCCCACCATCTCATAACCTCTCAACTCGCTAGTCTACTTATACAATTCAATTAGTCCTTTATGAGATATGCATTTTGTTATTTTTGGTATCCTTACGGCTGAAACGAGATGATGAATTGGAGTCCTCTTTGACAGTTAAAAGAACAAATTCCTTTTCTTTTGCATGATGCTGTTGTTAATTGTTATCTCTAAGATAGGCTAAGGGAGCTTGAATATGATGAATATAATGCATTGGAGGGTTGGCTTGTGATCCTTTTATGGGTTAATTAATATGGTTGTATTGAGATGCCATTTCCTTCCAACGATACATACTTGTTAATTGAATTGTTAGTAAACATAACTAAACCTAGGTCTATTACGCCATCATCCCAATATATAATGTAGGTTAATTTATCGGGTTTTTAATTTATGTAGTAATAATATGGATAAGAGTTGGATGACGGCCTAGGATCTCCAAGGAATACATTGACGGTTGTAGATCGCTCAGAGATTTTGCGACTCAATTGTAGGACTCAGATGGGCTCATTTATTGTCCGTAAGGCGCGGTTGCCTCAACAAGCGGCACAATCCGCATTGGTATTCGATCACTTGACAGGGGGTAAAGGAATGTCCAATACAAAGACTGGATTTATCAGCGCCCCTGTATTTAACTCAAAGTTGAAGAAACTAACTTGCCGAGATCGGCCGCAGATGCAGGTCCAAGCACAGAGGATGTGGGTGGCAATATGCACGCAATGTTGCGCGATTTGTTCGGTGTGCATGATGTCAGGGAGGACAGCAATGAGCCTCAACTCGGGGCAGAAGGTGGTGAAGAAAGAGTTTTGGATGATACATGAGGTGACGCCGTATACGATGATTTGCTTAAAAATTGGACAAGCCACTCCACGGGAAGACCAGACACAGCAAACTAAGTGCCACTGTACACCTATACAATTTGAAGTGTTTGGGTGGGGTTAGTAATACGATTTTCTCGGCTCTCCTTGAGTTTGTCAATCAATTATTGCCTGATGACGGTGAGCCTTTGCCGGATAATACATATCAAGCCAAAAAATTCCTAAAGGACATGGGGGCTCGGGTATGAGAAAATACCGCATGTCGAATGATCAGATGTTGTTTTGAAGGACAATAAGGACTTAGAGTCATGTCTTAAATGTGGACAATCCAAGTGGAAGGATGAGGTTCATTTGAATGATTATCGTGAAATTATTCCGGCGAGTAAGAAACGTCCCGCGAAGGTATTGCGGTGGTTTCCATTAATTCCAAGATTGCAGAGGTTGTTTATGTCGCATCAGCATCGCATGTATTATGAGATGGCATGCAGAGGGTCGGACAAAAGACGGTGTATTGAGGCATCCGGCCGACGGCGAGGCATGGAAGTCGTTCGATAATTTACATCCGGATTTCTCATCCGAGAGCAGGAACGTAAGGCTTGGTCTAATGTCGGATGGATTTAACCCATTTGGCAATATGAGCACATCACACAAAGATTTGGCCTGGCCATGCTTGTACCGCATAACTTGCCGCCTTTGGATGTGCATGAAACAACCATCATTCATTTTATCCCTCGTAATATCGTGCCCAAAATCACCGGAATGGACATAGATGTGTACCTTCAACCCTTGATTGACTAATTACGGAATTATGGAATGTAGGGGTTCGACGCTCGACGCCTCAAATGAAAACATTTTATGATGCGAGCAGCTTGATGTGGACGATTAATGACTTCCGGCGACGCAGATTTGTCGGATGGCCTACGAGGGTGTAAAGGCATGTCCTGTATATGTATTCGACGAGGTCTATATGGCTAAAATACGGGAAAAAATATTGTTTTATGGGTCATAGGCGATACTTGCCCATGGATCATCCGCTCGTATGAACAGGAGAACGCTTGATGGTAAACAGAATTTGAAAGTGCCCTCAAGTACCGAGTGGAGAAGAAATATTGACACGCTTAGAAGGATGGTATTCGGGGACTAGAGTGCCGGTAAGACACCAAACCCCTCCATGCATAAAGAAGGACCGTAAGAAAAAAAAGAAAAGCACCAAGAAGAAGCCAAGAAGAAGAGGAAGAGGAATAATAATAAGAACCAAGAAGAACCAGGGCCCTCAAGTATTGTGGAAAAGAAAAGTATTTTTTCAAAGTTGCCGATTGGAAAGATAACTTGTTGAGGCACAACCTTGATGTAATGCACATCGAGAAAAATGTGATGGACAACATACTTCGACACTTCTAGACATGAAAGATAAATCGAAGATAACCTTCAAGCCCGACAAGACTTGCAGGAAATGGGTTTGAGACCTAAATTGCATCCGCATACATTGGCGACGGGAGAACTTATTTGCCACCGCTCCCCACACGATGTCGATCAAGATAAAATTGCTTTCCTACAAGTGCTTCAAGATGTCAAGGTGCCGGACGGTTATGCCTCGAATATATCCAGATGTGTTAAAATGGATGACCGCACATTGTCAGGTCTCAAGAGCCATGACAACCATGTTATCATGCAACAGCTTCTCCCTATTGCATTAAGGGGATCGAAATTGCCAAGTAACGTGATCAAGGTACTAGTCGATATGAGTACATTCTTCAGGGGCATATGCGAAACGACACTGACACACGAGGCTTTGGATAGACTTCAAGAACACATCTGTATGACTCTGTGTTTGATGGAACAAATATTCCCCCCTAGCTTCTTCACTAGCATGGTCCACGTTGTCGTCCACCTTGTCCGCGAATGTCGATTGGGTGGACCGGTACAGGACAGATGGATGTACCCCGGAGAGAGGTAAAACATAATTAATTCATAGTAAACTTATTTATTTTATGTGTAAAAGTGCAACGATTGATTGAATGTTGATGTGTAGGAGCCTTGGGGGATTTAAATCCAATGTTCGCAACAAAGCGACTCCTGAGGGTTGCATTGCAGAGGGATACATAGCTAATGAGTTAGTGACGTTTTGCTCGGCATATTTAGGTAGTGCACCGACAATTCACAATAGGCCACAACGAAATGCAGATGGGTGTAGGGGGGCCGGAACACGAGTGAACCTAGATCGTAACTCGTTGACACAGATTCACCGGTATATTCTGTTCAACTCTGACAACTTTCAGGAATTGCGGATGTAAGTCATACATATATAATTACGCTATGCGTTATTGTAACTTAATGACATGCAGTTTTAGTAGCGCACTAAAATGAACGGACTAACTCAATTGTAGGGCGACATGGAAACGCTTAGGCGAGGTTCTAATATGGGACAAATGATGTATAATCGAGTTGGAGACTCGACATTATCGAGTTTTGTAATTGGTACCGTGACTATGTAAGACAAATGTCAAATACGAATTTCATCAAACTCAAATTTCTTTCCTACACCTATTCTTTTGTGCCAATAGTTAATGCATATACGCTTATGTTATGCTCAGCAGTCGATCATTTGGACGATCGATGAGGATGGCATTGGGAGAAAACTTGTCATGCATTGTAGAGGCCAATGGTTTCAGCAATCGAATATAACAGATATGTGGTCAATGGAAAATTATTCCGCATAATCGACATGATGTTAGAAGGAGGTCTCAACATGGGCGCTTGTGTGCAATCGCTGATGATGAAACGACACGGAAGTTAACTAAAATCATTGAGGTGGAATACTACGATCGGACTAAGCACGTATTGTTCAAGTGTGATTGGGCGGACAACACAAGAGGCTGGGCAAGTTGGACAAGTATGGTTTAACGCTAGTAAACTTAAACCTTGTACATAAGGGGATAAAATTACCGATGAACTACGTGCTAACTTCTCAAGTCTCACAAGTTTATTACGTCACCGACGATAGGGACTGATTGGGCTTCTCGTGAGGACCAAACCTAGAATGTGTACGACCTTAGGGTCAAGTGGATGATGACGACCAACCAAGCTACCACGAGATCGAGCCTCCCGCTTGGATCATAATCATCATTATGATCCACATCCGGATGACATAGATTACACTAGGACCGACGCATCACCTATTGAGGCGTATGTAATTTAATATAAATGAAGTTGGCATTAATATGTTTTTCGTTGAGTTTGTTTTGTAATGTGATTGTTCATTGTTTAATTTAATCTTTATTTGATTTAAGTCATTTGATTACCTTCCATTTTTCTTATTATGCGTTGGATTTTAATTTTTCCTTATTTACTATTAATTAGTTTTGAATGTGAATAATGTTGCGAAGCATGAGTGTTCGTGGTGGTAGGACGAGGGTTCGACGGCCCACATCCACCGCTGATCGTGCACGAGTGGTGATGACAGCAGAGACTCGGAAGAGTGTACCCCTATATGACCAAGCACCAGATCGACCAAGATTCTCG
Organism: Carpinus viminea; assembly: GCA_013348765.1. Lineage (NCBI taxonomy): Eukaryota > Viridiplantae > Streptophyta > Magnoliopsida > Fagales > Betulaceae > Carpinus > Carpinus viminea. The sequence goes on from CP054668.1 coordinate 28,151,261, forward strand.
ATGAGCCCGGTTATTCGGAGTTCGACACTCGTGGCTTCGCTATCGTTAGGGGGAGATTTTCCCGGACGACACATACACGACCAGAGAGCCCAAGGGCAATCCATATGGTCGGCCTGTGGACCATATGGATTGTTCCACTACAGCAGATGATGCCCATGTGGAGCGGCAGGTATCCCCAGCCCGGGGAGACGATGTAGAGCAGGGTCATGATCCACATGAGACGGTACCCGAGACAGAGGATATTACACAGCCCGACTCTGAGGATGTAGCACAGCCTGAGGCCCCGATTTCAGAGTCAAGGAGGCGAGGTCCGGACGATAGGTATGTTTAGAGTTATAACAAATGATGGGGCAAGACTAAACCGGGTGGGCCATGGTCACCCAAAAAAAAAAAAAAAAAAATTTGGAAAAATAGAAGTAAAACAAATAAACAAATTAAAAGAAAAAAACAAAGTTTAGTTCTAATTTTAGTCATTTGGCTCTCTCCCAAAAAAATTCGGACCCTATTTTTAGATTGCATTGACATATCCAATAAATGTTTTTGGCCATGAAATTTTTATTTTTATTGTTGTGGCTCATACTATGAAATGGTAACTTTGTTTGCCCTTACGTAGTCTGTACTTTAAAAAACAACAAGGTGGGCTTATTTCTAAACAAAAGATGTAAACAACTAGAATTTTGTTTTTGGCTAGTCCTATTCCATAAAATTTTCTGGCTCTGTCCATGCCTATAACTATGTATATGTATGTATATGTATGTATATATGTATGTATGTTATTAAATATTTATATATATTTTTATTTTCATTAAATTTTGATTGTAAATTTATGTTCTACTTACCAAATTAATGCAGATACAAATAATAATATTGAAGTGCTTAACGTGAAGGACCCCCACAAGTTATATTCAATAACAGATGGGAAACGGGTGGTTGTGGAGTTCAATGGCATGTGGCAACCCGTAGGGAAAAGCGGGCAAGTGGCGCGGATGATGGGCAAGATGAATAGCGGTACCTTCATCCGTATATCGATTTATTGGAAGAAGGTACCGTTAGACCAAAAGGAGCAATTTTTTGATGCTTTGATGGTAAGTGTAAAGAAATTGATCTTAATTTAATGTTTTTGATGTGTATATAACTTAATATGTCTTCACTTATTTGCAAAAGTTTAATATCATTATTTGGTCTATTAATTATTCAATTGTTCACTAATACAGAAACAGTTTTACATAGTGCCCGGCTCGGACATTGCTAAAATAAAAAAGGACTTATGGCGGGACATGGGGGAGAAGCTAAAATATTGGCGGGCCGAATTGAAAAAGCCATTAGCCATTCGAGGATGACACTCAGTCGTTGAAGGCAAGAGCGTCGACAATCCTCGAGGGGTATGACCAGGCGGATGTGGACATATTGCTGCAGAAATGGTGTGAGAAGAAGAATCAGGTTCGTCAATTGTTTGTTTGTAGTTGTGTAGCATCATAAGTAAAAAATTATTTATCATTGACATTTAAATAAATAAACTAATTTGTGTATGCAGGAATATGCGGCAAAAATGAGACAAATCCGAGCATTGTACACGACACCGCATTGCGCCGGTTCAAAGAGCTTCGCACAACACGCGCATGAGACGGTATGTTTGTCAAACCGAAATACATACAAATTAGTTAATTAAATTTTTCGATATTATAACGTGAAAATATGTTGCTGTTCGTTCAATTTTGCAGGTCATGATAACGAGCGAAGCCCCAACACGAGCACAGAATTATATCAAGACCCACACGAACAAAGACGGTAGACATCCAAATGACTTGGTTGCCGAGAGAGTGGTATGCTTGAAACACACGTATAAATTTTTTTAAATATGATTAATAGTTGGATGTGTGAGATGACCATGTGTATGTAATGTGCAGGCTGAGATGCGGAGGCTTGAGGACTCTGACCCTGCTGCACTTGTAGAGGGCGAGGGGACGATTCTGGGCACCAATGATGCGATGCATGTGCTCATAATAAGCCGATTGCGGGTCGTCATGGAGTGAGCAAGAATATTCTGCCGGTTCGGGATACATCCACTCAGTATTACACACCGCTAAATGCTACCCCCGCCGTAGTAGAGGAAATGATTCAGTCTGCACTTGCATTGAGAGAACAGCAGCTGAGGGAGGAGATGAACCAACAGATGAGGGAGGAGATGAACCAACAGATGGATGCAATGACTCAGCAGTTTACTAAGCGGATGGAGGATGCGTTGGCTCACCAGGCGGCACAGTATGAGGAGCGGTTTCGCTCGCTTGAGGGACATCGGCACGGTGTCTGAGCCGAGTCGAAAGACCGGGCATGCTTCAGAGGATGTAGGGTCACCGCACGATCGCCCACCGATCACTGGTGATAGAACACAAGGTAATAGTATATTGCATTTTATAAACATTAAATAAGATCATATAGCATACGAAAAAAACTTGAAGTGTGATTTTAAATTTCGTACTAGAATAAAATGTTGTGCATATATTTAATATCCAAGATAAACATATATAACATAGTTCATTATATACTATGCGTAGATAAAGATCGAATGAGACTCAAATGTCACCCGACCACAAACAAGTCGCTCTTCAAGGTGACAAAATGACAACCACTTTACGTATAGTGCGGTACGTATATGTGCTCTTTTAGAAAATTATATTTACTTGAAAAATATTTCAATGCTTACCCTTTTTCTACAGCTAACACATTATGTACATATAAAATTGGATTATTAGCTATCTTTGTTTTCTCGCTCCATAGGAAGATATAAAGCTAGAAAGTTAAAAATATATCAAAAAATCCATCTTTGCAATAACATTATATAGCACAAACAATTTGGTACCTTAGGTTTAAGCTTTTTCCTTTAAGTTTAAGCTTTTGTGATAAATTATAATTTAATATAATATCATACTAAAAGTCTTTAGTTTGAACATTTTTTATGACATTTACTTCTCATTCCAATAGGTTTAATAAATCCAGTGTTTGACTCAACTTATAAAGGAGTAGTTTGAATCCACACGTAATGGAAAATATTATATTAAATAAGTAAATCCACACGTGTTGGACTGGCTTGAATGTGTTGTAGCAACGTGTCACTAGCTTTTTGGTTGTATTGCTTTCTTTGTTTGTGGGTTTAGGGAGCTGTTTGCTTTGCTTCCCTATGTTTCTAACGATTTTTCGTTTTGTTTGATAAAGTTAACTTATCCCAAAAAAGAAAAAATGTCTAAAGGTCGGTCCCTCTTTGTTTGATATGGTACATTTGGAGAGAACGCAATGCCATCAATTTTGAAGGTTGTGAGACAACAAAGGAAAAGTTAAAAGCTTTGATATTCAAAACACTTTATGTGTGGATGGTTGCTCTCTATAGTTCTCACTTCTTTAATTTTTTAGAAATTCTAGATCTGTGTTCTTCCTCCTCCCGAATTGAGTGTCCTTGGAAACTCCCAATGTACTTGGGTTGTGCCATTTTGTGCCTTCTAATAAAATTGAATTTACTAATAAAATAAAAAATCAAGTTCAGAACCATGTGCTTTGTATTCTACATTCATCACATTAATGTGTGACATATTTATTCCAACATGTGAGCAAGAAAAAGCAAATGGAGATTCTAGGAGTGCTTTGAAATGATTAATAAAAATTATCATGTCCTCATATTCACCATTGTCCTACTTACACAGTCCCATTTTGGAGAACCGAGAGCAAGAACCCAGTAATTCAAGAAATTATCTAGACCTCACCTAGTTCAAACACCTATTAAATCTAGAGTAGAGAGATATCGAAAACCTATAGAAATGAAATATGATTTTGTTGTCTATTAATTTGCATGCTAATGCGGATATATATCTCATTAATTTTCTATATCCTATACTTCATGCCCGCCATAACTTCTTTCCACGCCACACCATCTTCTTCTTCCTTCTCTTTTTTCTTTTCTTCTTGAAGCTACAATAGGATGGCCATAGAGGTTCCTTCTTTTTTTCTTTCTTCTTCTTCCTTCTATCGCCATGAGTTATCTTCTCGCGATTTTTCGTGCCTGAGCCATTTTTTCCGACCTTTAGGGTGATAAAATCCTAAAAGATTAACTTTTCTCTAGGTTTTATATTCAATCAAAAATGAGTTTTGAGGCATTAGAAACGAGGTTTGAGGTGCATTAGAAACGGATTTTAGGTATTAGAATCGAGTTTTGAGGTGAATTTCGATGGGTCATGGGGTTTGAAGTCGGGTCACGGCCTGAGAGGCCGACCACTACCGCATGGGTCCTGCCGATCCATAACCGGGTCCAAGGTGGGTTTGGCCGGTCTTTCGTGACCGTGGGTCTCCGGTGGTTGCGTGAGTCTTTCTTTGGTTTGGGTATTTATCATTTTGATTTTGTATGGGTGAACTCATTTTCATTTTTTATGCGTTTAATATTTCCATAAAGTTGGTGCTTTTGAAGAATATTAATTATCAACTTCAAGATTTTTTAATATATATAGCAATATTATATACCATATTTTATTCTACCATGTTGATATTATAGTCCTAACCAACTCTTTATATATATAGATTGATGTGAAGGGGGAAGGGGGTGGAATCTGAGATAGATTGATGTGAAACATTTGTTTTGACAAAGTATGATTGTATAAGCCAATTTGAGAGATGAACACAAAAACATGAAGGGATGTCATGAAAGTTTACTCCTTTTAAGTCATATATATTGGCTTATGCAATGAAATCTTTCTCTCGTGTTAAAACTTGTCTAAAGTGTCCTCAAATTCTTGCTTTTAGTTAATGAACTTGTCACATAATTCATTTGATATTTCCTATGCAATAAAAATAAGAATTAGAAACATAAGGGACTTGCTAGACTATCAAATTAAATGAGTATTGTTTATAAAAATCATTAGCTTAAGCGAAGTCAAATTATTCACCAAACCATATGGATGGTTGATGATTGATCCAACCAAATTTGAAACTCATTTTATGAGTAAAATTGCCTTGATCAAACGAACACAAAGAAAGAACACCGGTTGTCGAGTCCAACTCAGAATCCGCTAGTTTCACGCAGAAGCTTTAGCTAGCTAGTGCCCACTCATTCCAAATAATTAAGCACTGTTTTATGATATAGTTAATATATATTGTAATGGGTGCATGCCAATATTGCACGGTCTATTGTTGTATTAGAGGCATCTAGCTGGTAGCTAGGACTAAAATTATGAAGGTTGAGAAATGAAGGAATAAAATCTTAGCATGAGTAGAGAGATATCGAAAACCTATTGAAATGAAATATGATTTTGTTGTCTATTAATTAGCATGCTAATGCGGATATATATCTCATTAATTTTCTATATCCTTTACTTCCCGCCGCCATTAAGTTGTAGAGATCCACAATTGTTTTTGGGAAAATTGTGCCTCTTCGTTAGAGCCAAGAGCTAGGGCATCCTACGGAGTGTTTTCTTTGAAACCCATCATCCCTTCCATACATGCCAATGTGAGAGGACACCATATAATATATGCATGAATAAAGATTAATTTAATTAGAAGTTTGTCTTTCAAGGTGATCGATCGAAAGCTTAATTAATTAATTTGTCGGATCTTGTGTCTCAGAGCGTGAGACAAATATATAAGGATGCTCTATTCTACACTACACCGATCGATCAATGGGCAAATAGGCTATTATTTTAGGCCAATATTTAGGCATACTAATGACTACTTAAGCTAATACTAACATTTACAAGTAACATAATTAATTTAAGAAGAATTCATAAAAGAAAAAAAATAATAATTCAAGAAGATAAAAAAGTTCTTTAGTATAATAATAATAAATAATAAATAATAATAATTTAGAACCTAGATTCTACCAATGTCATTTAGAGTTAAGTATTTTACGTGAATCATCATTAATTATTGTTTTCCTAGTATTCTATATATGCATGTTTGTACACCATATATTTATATTATGCTGAAGCTAACGTTCTTTAGTATCTTTAGTTGTTGATTCCTTTTGGTTTTGTTTTTTCTCAATATATTACGAAGTGGTTCTATGGTTGCTGTCACCGTTTTTCATTTCAAAGGCATATTGTGAGTAATTGGCGGTGGATATGCCAATGCTTTATCTTTCACCATTGTAAAGTTGCATGTATATTAAAATTTCACTATTGGTGCCTAAATAGCTCGAGTGAATGGCGATAAAAGGTTCAAGTCAATGCCAAATACAAGATTGACATAATTGGCGCAAGATCGTTGATGAATTAACATCGAGGGAAAAACAAAACTTATTGAAATCCCTATAAGTTAAATAAAGATATACCGCACTCATCAAAGTGATGCATAAATTTATCGGATTTTACTTCAGCTCCTTAACCACCAACAAAATGTGATCTTGTGGTGGTTTGTTTCTTACATTTCTCCTAGTTAATTAATTTCTTTAGGAAATAGCATTAATGCCGTTGCTTATTGTTCATTTCTTTGGACCTCGAAAGTTTTGCTTTGATATGCATGGTTCCATACTCTCATAAAGAGCAAGTGAAACGATAGAATAATGCTTTTAATTAGTGGAAGTGAAATTGTCTTGGTCAAACTTTGATTAGGAAAGAATTCTATATTGCATGCTTGCGATTCCGACATAGCTATAAAACTTTTGTGCAATCGGGAAGTACCTGCTTGTTGTTTTCATTATGATCTCTCACGCCATACCTTTTCATTGAGAACTAGGAAGGGAATGTAGGACAAGCATTTTCCCCGCCATGCAAAATGGAGAATACTTGGAACCGAATGACGATGCAACCCCTTGGGGTTTTGTGGTAGAAGTTGATATAATAAGATAACATCATTGTTCTTCAAGAAATTTGTTTTAGTGCTGGTAGGATTCTTCTATAAGTCAAGTCCAAGTCCTTGTTTAAGCTATCATTTGAGTTTGCTTTAATTTGTAGTAGGAGTCATCAAGTATGGGTCATAAAGTTATTTAAATGAGTCCTTGAAAAGAATTGGCGAGAACCGAGAGAAGAAGTGTTAAGAGTAGGGATTGTACACATTCTAGCTAGTCAATCCATGGATTCTATTTGTAGTCATTGGGGTGTTGATATGAATAGGAGATGGAAGCTCAAAGATAAAATTAAAACTGGAGGTAGTTGAGCTTCTCAAAGGAAGTAGGTTACCTGGCAGATGGGTATACAAGCTTAAAAGAGATGTGGTTGGAAATATTGAATAACATAAAACTTGTCTTGTAGTAAAAGGTTATGCTTAAAATCAATCATTAACTTGAATAAAGTATTATCTTTCGTCGTTAATTTCAGACTACTCGTACTATATATATTGGGGCAAATGGGGTTGGCAAAAGTACCTTATTAAGACACCTAAGAATATTGCAAGTATTTTGATGAAACCTATAGTAAGAGACAAAGTTGTCTCGTTAGAGCACAATTCGATCTACTAGGCTTGTTATCAATCGATAAATGGTGACGCAATGTATCGCTGTGGTAATCTTGAAACTAGTCTTCAAGTGGAGAATGTTGGAATCTTGGTAGTTTTAAGATTGAACATTCAATCTTGATAGTTTTAAGATTGAACATTCTAAGACCTTTTGGTAGGATTGTGTATTCTCTTAAGATTATGAGTCTTATTCTTTCTATCTGTGAATTTTAGTTTCATTAATTGGGAGATGATTATTTTGCCTATAAATAAAACCCCATGTCAATAGGCTTATAAACACATTGTTTTCTTGAGGCAGCTTCAGATTTCATAAACACATTGTATGTTTTCATTGACACTAGTAAAGAAGATAACAGATGTTGCTACCCGCAAAATACACAATCTTGTTCAACCACGTTAAATTCTTGCATCCTGATTTTGTTTCTTTTCTTCTTCTTTATTGAACCTTCATGCCTTTGATAGAAGGTGGAACGTGTCTCTTGCTACTCATGTGTAGAAAACTACAAGGATGTCATCATCATATCAATTACTAGCTTTGAATCTTTACCATTGTTACGTTTGGCCTTAATGACCCTTCTTTTGTTATGGTTCTAACTCTTGGATGGATTTTATGTTCACATGCATGATATTGAACACAAAATGGAATATAATTTCTAAAGTTATATGACACGACAAAAAGAATAGCAAGACAACCTTCGCCATCCAATTTATTGTGTTTCTTAATACAAATAAGGAATAATTAACTATTCGATTTTTATATATTTTCATTTGGATTGAATCGGAGGCACTAAAGAATGCAAACAATATTTACGAGGAATGTCATATTATATTGCAATAGAGGAGCCTTGCAAGAACGATCAAACCCTAGGTTAACTTACCATGATCAAACCCTAGAAGTGGTATTTTCTTCTCAGACCATTGCTTTTTTGTCTAACATTGTTGGTTTTATTTTTTATTTTTCTGCTTTTAAAACAATCACCTAGTTGCATTCAGTCATACAACTCAAAAGCCCTTGGCATGCAACGTTAATTAACTTGACAACCCCTAGAATATTAATTAAGGATATATTGACCGTTTAAAAAATAAAGAGATGAGATGGTTTGGTTGAAAAATATATATATATATATACTAAATCAAATTAGACATAAAAGTAGTCACAAATCGATCACGCTTGTATATATATCCCCTTAATTAGTATTCCAAATTAGAACTCTGGACTATATATAGACACACAACTTTTTTTTTTTTGTAAGAAGAACAAATTGATTAGAAAACTTAAGAAAACAGGCAAGGATAATTTAGCTAAAGAAATGAAGCCAAATATTTTCAAATGTCTTGAAAGACATGTATATAGAGTTTATTTGCCTTCCTTAGAACAAAATCGATCCAAAGTTTAGAGTTTCAAGACTTTGATGTGATAAATGAATGCAAGGGAATCAGTGAGCTAACTACCTAGGCAGAAGCAACTAATTCGCTTAAAATCAAACTCTAGGTCAGGTGTTGAGCCTGGTTCCTTATAACAAATTTCTTGAATTTCTTTTATTTATTTATATATACACACATATATATTAGCAATTACCATTATTTTCTAGGGCTAGAAACTGATCCTATAGATATCCGTACGTGGTTTTGTGTTTTTATATAAATAATTGAAGTTATTAAAAGCAAAAAGCTATGGCTTACCAAAAACAAACCTTTCTGCTTTGATCTTCTGTAATTAATCTGTTGAAAGAATTTTGAATTTTTTGTGAGAGAAAAGTAAAATCCATAATAGACTTAATTAGATATCAAATTAATTTTTCTCTTTACTAGCCCTTCCCCTTCAAGAATCTATTAGCAAATACAAAATAGATTTGCCAAGATTTGTGGTAATTAACTTGCTAATTAAATGGGAATGAACCCACTTGTGGATTATGAGCATGTAGCATCCTACCTGGCCTCACATTATCAGATCCAACAAAATCGAGCACAATCGACCAAAAATTGTCTGTTTGAATGATCATTGGTTGGATTGTGGTCAATAAAAAAATAAATTTATTTTCCAACATGGACCAAGTCGATTGTCTAGTTTTAACGTGTCAGACTGTGTGTTATACATGTTCAAAAAATATTAGTATCCAACTTTATTCGTCACCTCGTAGTGTTTTTTTTATACCAAAACAGCAACATTGAATTTTTGATCTTTTTTTTTTTTTTTTTATAAGTTGTTTTAATGATTTATTGACAATTTCTATATTATTCTACAGATTCTCGATCAGGGCGGTCTCTACATTGTTTGATCACTTCAATTCCACGGAGGACTCTAGGTGGTGTGTTGGATACATACATGAGACTGTTGTCGATCATGTGACTTGTATTTTTGTATCATTGTATTTTTTTGTTTTTCTATGTTATTATATATATATCGGACCAAAGTGTTGATATATATTTACTTAAATTGTTTGTTAATTAATGTTTATATAGGATGAATGTGGTTACTTGTTGTGTGTATAGTTTGGATAACATTAATGTGTGTATAAGATTATATTTTTTTGATATAAATGTGATGGATGGAGTGTTTTTGTATAGAGATATGATGATATTAGGTTGGATGATATTAGTTTGGATGATATTAGGTTGGATGATATTAGGTTTTATAGAGATATGAATTTGCTTTTCATTATTATAGAGATATATGATGATATTAGGTTTTGCATGGAGTGAATTAGGTGATTCAAAAAAGCAAAAAATGAAAAAAAAAAAAAACGAAAAAAAAAAAATTTCCTAACGTGTTTCATATCCCCCGTTGGTAAATGACAAATAAATATACCACATTTACTAACTGTATCATATGCCACGTTAGTAAATGGAGTTGCAATTTCTAACGCGGCGTATGACCCAAACGTTAGGAAATGAATTTTATTTTTAAAAAAAGCGAACGTGTGTATGAGTAAAACGTTAGGAAATAAAATATCAATTCCTAACGTGTATATAGGTAAAACGTTAGAATGATTTTCAATTCCTAACGTGTATGACTGAAACGTTAGGAAATGAATTTTTTTTTTTAAAAACAGAAGCTAACGTGTGATAAAAAAGACGAATTGCAATTGCTAACGTGTCTACGAGTAAAACGTTAGGAATTGGAATTTCAATTGCTAACGTGTCTCTGAGTAAAACGTTAGCAAATGGGAATTTTTTTTTTCTAAAAGCATAAGCTAACGTGGCAAAAAAAGGACACGTTACCCTATAGTAACGTGTAATTTTCAGCCACGTTAGGATTTGTTTTTATTTTTTATTTTTTAATATTTTACATTTAGTAACGTGTGAATAGTCACACGTTAGCAAATGCTAACGTTTTAGAGCCTAGCACGTTAGGAAATTTCCATTTCTAACTGCCACTTTCCCAACGTGTTAAAAACGTTAGAAATAGTATGTACGGCCCATTTACTAACGTTTTGAAATATCTAACACGTTAGTAAATGAGCGTTACTAAATGGCGCCTTTTTTGTAGTGCCAACTATACACACATAACAATTAACCACATTCATCCTATATAAACAATTAACAAACAACTTAAATAAAAATGTCTCTATACATCAACACTTTGATCTAATATATACATATATATATATAAAATAAAAATAACCTATAAAAACAAAAAAATATAATATGAAAGTCATGTGACAACACACGCATGTATGTAAAAACATCACCTAGCGTCCTCCGTGAAATTGAAGCGATCGAACAACGTAGAGACTGTCCTGCCTTCTTTGCATGCACTAACTGAAACTAATAAAAGAAACAAAAAATAAATAAGGAGCATGATAAAATATCAAATTACTATAGTATTACATGCACTAAATGCATTGATTTACCTCAAAAGCACATAAATGAGAGTTATATAATATATATGCATGTATATATTATATTCCAATCTAAGAGTATAAAAAACACAAAACACAAAAAACACATAATATATTCGCATGTATATTATATTCCAATCTCATAAAAAACACAAAAAACCGGAGGATACTTTAGAGCGAGCTCAATCCATTTTTAACCGGCTTCAGCAATGCAAAGAGTGGATTGATATTTATGAAGATCCAATCCTTATAAAAGAGGCCTTGAGATCACATTCCAATCTAAGAAGTATCTTTGATGACTTAACTATTGTTAAAGATAAAAAGATTACTGTAGCAGAAAGAATTTTTAAGTTTATTTTAGACCACGGGGAACCAGAAGAATACCAAATCAAGGAAATAAAAGAAAAATATGTCATTTCAGACTGGATTGCGTGTCAATTATGTTTTGGAAGACCTATAAAAACAAAACAATTATTTATATACAGCCAACCAAGCACGCAAAAAACTTTACTTTTTAGTATGCTTGCAAAAGCTATAAATATTTATTTTGCCAGCTCCAGGAAAATGATTTCTCAGGATCACACAATTACTACGATATATGGGCTTTTGATGAATTTCACGGGCCAGAAGAAAAAGTGGCCTATTCGCATCTACCGAAACCGGATCCACTTATTCCAACACTATTAAAAATGTTAGATGGGCAGGAATGTGGCTAGACTCAAAATATTCCAGAATCTTTACTAAAAAGCTAATGCACCCATTATAATGATTGCTATAGATTGCCTCAAACATTTAAGGAAGAAGGACCCTTTAAAGAAAGATTCTTATCCATCAAGTGTCAACACAACATAGATAATTTATCCGAAGAAAGAATCATTGCCACACTTTGGGGGTGTATAAAAAGAAGATTCCAAATGAAAGCCACCTATGCAGGAGAAACTGATATAACTATTAACTACAATCATTTTAAAGGAATGTTTTATTGGAATTTTTCAGATCAAACGAGAGCAAAAGAAGAGGAAGAGATAAAAATCTTTAAAGAGGGATGGGCCATGCATGGAACAGAGAAGCCTCCAGAAATAAATAAGCTTAAAGAAAATAAACCTTTTCCTGAAACGGCCAATAAAGAGAAAATAGAAAACAACATAAAAACATATTTATGCATATTGATGAAGAAGCATTCAAAATAAGGAAAAACTAAACACAATCGACTTTTGCGGTTATACCACTAGCCAAGGAGAAGTGCAAGAATAAGGGGGAGACCATGCAAACTGAAAACGGGAAAACCTGTGAGGAAACAATACTAACTTAGGCCTTCCCCGCATATGGGCAAGGAAGAGCATGGTTTCTCGTCTTTAGAAATATAAATGAAGATTTTTTAGATTATGCGACATGGCCCATAAACATGAAATTCAAAATGCATAAAACCGAGCATGGCCCATCTAGTAAAGCCAATATTTGCAATTTAGATATGAGTTTTTGGGTATCGCAAAATATGAAAATAGATGAAGAAGACGAAACAAAAGAGAAAATAAGAGAAAAAGTGGAGGAACAGTTGAGAGTAGAGGGGGAGGAGGAGAAAAATATTAGGAAATTCAGTGCATTCCCCGGGGGAACTGATGAGGGAACCTAGGAAACAGAAGAGTTTTGGGTTGGAAGAGAAAAATGCAAACACAAAGAAGTTATTCCGGAAAACAGGAAGAGAAGAAAAAAAGAAAAAGGGGGAAAAACCTTTGGCAATTATAGGGACCTTGTTTAGTTTCCGGTTGGTTTCTTCGGTTCTTGAATTGTATAAATCCTTCCCATTTGGCTTTGCCTGATACGTTACCGTTTTGTTTTACCTTGAAGAAAACACCGGATTATCCGAAAATTTTCCAGTGGAACCCGGAAACCCGACGGAGAATAAGGTGCTTAAAATAAGAAATAAGAGCCCATTTTTAACTATTAAATTTGATAATTAATTACTATATATGATGTTTTGGTCCTTGGGGAACATAATCTAAATGCTTTGGCTCCCTTTTAAAGTTGGAATAAGATATCCATTAAAATCGAGAAGATTCATTTGCAACTACCTAGACATGCAAAATGCCAAAACCCAAAGGAGATGAATTGATCAGTATCCAACACAACCAGGTACCATATCTGATATCACATAGTTGGGCCTCATAACCTTTTTGAATTGCTTGATTCTGTTGTTTATTCAACCCATCTTAAGCCCAATTCTAGTAGAGTTAGTTAACACACGTGTTTTAATAATGCCAGCGCTGGAACTGGAACTGGAGCACCATAGACATAAGGGAGGAAAAATGGTGATTACTGATTAATGTAATGGAAATGATGTTTTAATACCAAATTTATATAACATATATAAAAAGTGGTAGGGAATTGAATGTATAACATCAAACTATCAAACTATATATATAGATATGGCCCAAACAAAACACATGCTAGCTTAGGTAGCTCACTCTCATTCTTTGGCAAACAAAACAAAACAAAGCATCATGATATATGCACAAAACATTAGCAATGCAAGTGAAACCCAAACATATATAAAACATTTGAAAAGCGTTGTCGTCTAGCTAGTTTTCCCAACCCAAACATATATAAACATGCAATTCGCACTGACAATCAACAAAAATTTTCAAGTAAATACAATTTTCCAAAATAGCACATATACGTATCGCACTAGACGTAACATGGTTGTCATTTTGTCGCCTTCGAAAGACGCGACTTTTTTGTCGTAGCAGTCACATTTCGAGTCTCATTCCGATCTTTATCTACGCATATTATAATTGTATTGTGTTATATATGTTAATCTGGGCTATGAAATAGATGCACAACATATTATTCTTGTACGGAATTTAAAATTATATATCACATTTTTTATGCATGCTATATGATCTTATTAATTGATACTAAAACGCAACATATTGTTACCTTGTGTTGTATCTGCTGATGATCGAGGGATGATACGTGCAGGTGACCCTACGTCCTACAAAGCCCTCTCAGTGGTCACCGAAGGCTCAGGGATCCCTACTCGATGCCCCTCAAGCAAGTGAAACCGCTCCTCATACTGCGCCGCCTGATGATCTAGCTACGCATCCATCCGCTGAGTAAATTGCTCGGTAAGAGCAGCAATCAATGCATCCATCTGCTACTTGTGCTGTTGGTTTATCTCCTCCTTCAGCTCCTCAATCTCTTGCTTATGCTGCTGCTCCAATTGAATTGCAGGCTGAATCATTTCTGAAACTACAGCGGAAGGGGGTAGTATTCGGGGACGGTGTGTAATAGGAGTGGATGCGTCCCTGCACCGGTAGAATATTCTTGCTCACGCCGAGGACATGACCCGCATACTCCGGCTTATTGCTGTGAGCTTGTGCATATGCATCGTTCGGTGCCCACCAAATTGTCCCCTCGGGCCCCTCTATCAGTGCGGCAGGGTCAGAATCTGCAAGCCTCATCATTTCAGCCTGCACGTTACATACACACGGTCATCTTTTAGTCCAATTATTAATCATAAATATAAAAATTTACACATATGTGTTTCAAGCATACCACTCTCTGCTCAACTAGTGGATTTGGATAGCCATCGCCTTTCTTTGTGTGGGTCTTGATGTAATTCTCTCTGCTGCATTGGGGCTTATTTCATGACCTGCAAAATTCAACGAATATAAACATATTTCCACGTTATAATATTGAAATATTTAATTCAATAATTTGTATGTATTGTGTTTGACAAATATACCGTCTTATACGAGTGTTGTGCGAAGCTCTTTGAGCCGGCGCAATGTGGTGTTGTATACAATGCTCGAATTTGTGTTATATGCGCGGCATATTCCTACGCACACAAATTACTTCATTAATTTATATGTCAAAAGATAAATAATTATAATTAGTAATACTACACAACTACAAGCAAAAGATTGACCTACCTGATTCTTCTTCTCACACCATGATAAGTGCTTAAATATTCATATTTAAGCCCTTAATTTATATTTGTTACACCTTTAGTTTATGTTCTTTTGTTTTATTTTACTTTCTTTTTGTGTTTTCTCTGTTTTATAGGCCTTTGGAAGAAAAGAAAGCATTCTAGAAGTTTAGGGCTTAATGGACGAGAATTTGAAAAAAACTAGAAGAAGATCAAGAAGGAGCTGGAGTCTGTGAGGGCAATCGAGCGCAGGATACTTGCTGGTGCGCTCGAGCGACCAAGAAGAGGATCAAACGCACTGCTCGTCAAGGAAAGAAGGAGATCGATCACAGTGCGATCTATCGCAGCTCGATGGCGATCGAGCACACCTATGCGTGAAGCCCAAACCAGCTGCAACCCTATTTTGGAAGTTTTTAATTTTTAGGGTTTTTGTAAATCCTTGTTGCATAAGGATTCAAACCCTATTATTTTTAGAGTTTCTAGAATCCTCCTAGAATCTATAAATAGACCTGTAAACACAGAAGAAGACACACTATTTTGGAGAAGAATTGACGACTTTCAAGGAGCAATTTTTCGGGTTTATTCTTTTCCTTTATTTTATGAAGATGATTAGCATAAATTTCATGTGTAACTAAACCTTTAAGTGAGGCTTGATTAAAGCCCTGATTATGTTTATATTTTAATTCAGTATTGGCGCCTTTGTGATAATTGTATTATGATATTTAACTTTATTTATTCATGCTTTCAATAATTCCTCATATGTATTTGCCTGATCAACATATGTATATGGTATGGACCTGTTAGTTAGATCAATTTGGATGATCGAGTCCTGGGTTTAACATAAGTAACAAAAGATATCCACACCGGGTTCTTGGGTTAATCAACATGGGAAACTAGGAGTAGACACCCATACCCTAGGTCTCATGTGTCTGTCGGTTTTCACAGAATTTATGCTTTCTTAAAGAACAACTTAGTAGACACCCACACTAAATCCCTTAAGAAAGAAAAGAATTAGAGTAGACACCTATGCCTAATTCGTTGCTTAGGGAAACCAATAGTCTAAGGAGTAGACACCCATACCCTTAGGTTGACAGACATTAAATATTCATAATGTGATCAAAGCATTGGCATACTGATTTATTGTATAAGCATGATTAGCGGTGGAAATCAAAGCCCTACCTCTTTCTCATTGTTTAATCAAACTCAATTTTTACGTCTTTTATTTTACATTGCGAACTTAATTTTTAACATAATTTACCAATTCTTGTGGGATCGATCTTGCACTTATACACTCTACTATACTTTTGACCTTGTGCACTTGCAAGTAAAACGTACAATTATTTGCCTATTATTTTAGGTAGATATTTGCACAACAAGTTTTTGGCGCTGTTGCCGGGGATTGCGTTAAATTCTGTTTAGAATTATTTTCGTATAGTTAATTCAGCTTTGTTTTATTTTTAATTCTGTTTTTGATAATCTAGTTTATATATATATATATATATTTTATTATTAAGTTTAATTTTAGTTTTATTTTCATTCAGTTGTGGCAACCTTGTTTTGTGCTGCGATCGATCGCAGATCGAGTAACGATCGCTTAGGATCGAGCGCACATCTTCCAACAATCGTTCAGAGTTCGAGACCTTCCAAACAGCAAAGATCAAGCTGCTATGCTTTTCCGACTTTTCATTTGATTCATGCAAGGGCTTCATTCCAAGAATCCGTTATCCTTCCACTTGATACGAGATTGAGCGGACTATGAAGACCATAAGAAGAAGCTTCGGAGAACGTTGAGGAAGAAGAAGAAGAACTTCAAGAAGAGGAAGTTATGGCTGAACAGCAGTAAACCAACCACAGCTTATCAACCAACCGCCACAAGAGCGGAAGCCCATGAAACAGGCCTTCATCCCTGACAATCCCAACCAAACGTCATGCATTGCCTATCAACCAGAGGCCCAAGGCAACTACTACATATCTCCACAAATACTCAATACATTGACACACTTCAGAGGTACACCAACCGAGGATCCAAACTTGCACATAAGGGAATTCACTGATCTTTGCAAGTTCAACATGTTCAAGGCTTGGATCAAGAAGGAATAAGGATGATTCTCTTCCCTTTTTCTTTGAAGGACAATGCAAGATTGTGGTACAACTCAATGCCTTCAAATACCATCCACACTTGGGAAGCATTGTTCAGTAAATTTTTGAAGAAATTCTTTCCAGCACAGAAGACAAGACAGATGAGGAAGGAAATTCAAGCTTGGCAACAGAGAGATGGCGACTTATTCTTTGAAGCATGGGGGCATTTCAACGACTTACTCTTGAGGTGCCCACATCATAAGCTCCCTCAAGATGAATTGGTACAGGCTTTTTATGAAGGCCTTAATGATGCAAATAAAGGAGTTGTTGATTCTGGTTGTGGAGGAGTGTTAATGGAAAAGAGCAGTGAAGAAGCTATGGAATTGTTTGAGACATTAAGTGAGCACTCCCAACAATTCTCATCCAGAGGAAGGCAAGGAGTAAAGAGTAAAGGCCTGTATGAAGTAAACTCAAATGGTGGATCTTCAAGTCACATGGTTGCTGTAGATAGAAAGTTAATATGATTGTCAAGGCCATGGCCTTACAAAATATCTCACCTATTCAACAAGCCACACCACCCCAGGTATGTGCTCTTTGTTCTCAATTTGATCACACAACTGACACTTGCCCTTTGTACTGATCTGCAGATCAAGAGCAAGCAAATTATGTGGGACAAAGCAATTATCCTCCTAAGAACAACCCATACTCCAACACCTACAATCCAGGGTGGCGAAACCACCCCAACTTCTTATGGAGTAACAATCAGAATGCTCTAAACCATCAAGGGCAACAAAGAAACGGCCAACAAGCAACCCCACCAGTTCAAGAGTCAAAGAAGGGTGACTTGGAGAGTCTTGTGATGCAAATAGCAACCCAACAACAACAGATGTTGAAGTCACAAGACCAGTTTATGGCAGAGAGAAAGCTCAGGAATGAGCAAAGACAAACCAATGCAAAACATGAGCAATCTATTCAAAGATTGGAAGTTCAAGTGGGGCAGTTGGCTAAGGAGATAAATGTCAGAAAGCAAGGAGAACTCCCAGCCCAGACAATACCCAATCCAGGAGGTCATCAGCAAATGCAATTACAACTCTCGAACGGTAAGACCATAGAGTGGATGAACCAAATCAAGAAGCTCAAGATAAAGCATCCACATCTAAGGTAAGTGTAATGGAGAGGGAATATCTACCACCACCCTTCCCTCAAAGGTTAGTAAAGCCAAAGAAGGAGAAGAAATTGCTTGATATTTTTGATACCTTGAGAAAAGTAGAGATAAACATCCCTTTATTAGATGCAATTCAACAAATATCTGCATATGCTAAATTTTTGAAGGATTGTTGCACTCATAAACGGAAGTTTCAGGAACATGAAACAGTGGCTTTAACTGAAGAGGTAAGTGCGATTTTATTGAGAAAACTACCCCAAAGCTAAAAGATCCAGGTAGTTTTACTATTCCTTGCAGGATTGGAGATCATGATTTTGAGAAAGCCTTACTGGATCTAGGAGCTGGTGTCAATTTGCTGCCATACACAGTTTATCAGACACTTGGATTGGGGGAGCTGAAACCCACCTCTGTCACCTTGCAATTGGCAGATAGAAGCATCAAAAGGCCCAAAGGTATACTTGAGGATGTTTTGGTAAAAGTAGGTGAATTTATTGTACCCGCTGATTTCATTGTATTAGATATGGAAGAATCTTCTATGCCATTACCTTTACCTATCATCTTAGGAAGACCCTTTATGAGAACTGCTGATACAAAAATTTGTGTGAAAAAGGGTATTGTAAGTATGAAGGTAAATGGTGAGAAGATAGAATTTAAAATATTTGATGCATTGAAATTACCTCAAGATGATATGAAATGCTTTAATGTATGTATGATGCAAGATTTGGTTGAGAAAGTTTTTCAGGCCCAGCACATTGATCTAATGGAAGCCACCCTCACCCAGAGTCTCACAAAGACGAAAATTGAAGCAGAATTTGAAGAAGCTACGAGGACCTTTCAAAGTCAATTCACCTTCTGAGCTTCTCCAAAGTATCCAAGTAGGTATACTCCTCCTTTTGAAACTCTGGTACCTACTAATACTACTCTTGTTCCTTCCATTGTCCAGGCACCAAATTTGGAATTGAAGCAACTTCCAGAGCACTTGACATATGCCTATCTGGGAGAAGACAAGACACTACCTGTGATAGTTGCTGCAAATCTAAGTTTGGGGGAAGAAGAGAAGCTATTGAGAGTTCTTAGGGAGCATAAATCGGCTATTGGATGGAGTATTGCTGACATCAAGGGGATAAGCCCAGCCAAATGCATGCATCAAATCCACCTTGAAGAAGGGGCAAAGCCTACCAGAGATGCACAAAGAAGACTCAACCCACATGAAAGAGGTAGTCAAAAAGGTGTTGAAACTATTAGATGTTGGAATTATCTACCCCATTTGACATCAATGGGTAAGTCCAGTTCAAGTTGTGCCAAAGAAGAGTGGAATCACAGTGGTGAAGAATGAAGATGAGGAGCTCATACCTACCAGAATAACCACTGGTTGGAGGGTATGCATTGATTACAGAAAACTGAACAAGGTGACCAGGAAAGATCATTTTCCTTGCCTTCATTGATCAAATGCTAGAAAGGTTAGCCACAGTTACATTATTGCTTCTTGGATGGGTACAGTGGCTACAACTAGATTGCAATAGCACCAGAGGACCAAGACAAAGCCACCTTCACATGCCCTTTGGTACATTTGCCTCTGGAAGAATGCCATTTGGATTATGCAATCCACTTGCCACCTTCAAAAATGCATGATGAGCATTTTTCTAACATGGTGGAGAAATTCATTGAGGTATTTATGGATGACTTTAGTGTTTTTGGTTCTAATTTTGATGAATGCCTCCATCATCTGAAGAGTGTCCTTAAGAGATGTGAAGAATGCAATTTGGTGCTAAATTGGGAAAATGTCACTTCATGGTACAACAAGGCATTGTGTTGGGTCATTTGATTTCCAACAAGGGTATTGAGGTAGACAAGGCCAAGATTGACATTATCTCAAACTTCCCCTATGACAACAAAGGTGTTAGAAGTTTCTTGGACATGCTAGATTCTACAGGAGATTTATCAAGGATTTTTCTAAGATTTCTAAACCTCTCTGCCTGCTAGCCAAAGATACCAAGTTTGAATAGACAGATGAATGTATGATAGCTTTCAACACATTAAAGAAGCTGCTCACATCAGCCCCAATAATGATGGCACCTGATTGGCGCAATCCTTTTGAGCTGATGTGTGATGGCAGTGACTTTGCCTTGGGAGCTGTTTTGGGACAACGAATCAATAAGGTACCTCATGCTATCTATTATGCTTCTAGAACTTTGAACGATGCCCAACTAAATTACTTTGCCACTGAGAAAGAATTGTTAGCTGTCATTTTTGCGTTGGAGAAGTTTAGATCATACCTTATTGGCTCTAAGGTTATTGTATTCACTGACCATGCTGCTTTGAGATATTTGTTTGCTAAGAAAGATGCCAAGCCAAGATTGATCAGATGGGTACTCTTATTGCAAGAATTTGACTTGGAGATTAGAGATAAGAAGGGTAGTGAGAATGTTGTTGCAAATCACCTATCCAGGCTACTCCATGAAGATGAAGAAGATGAGCTGCCCTTGAATGAAAACTTCCCAGATGAACAATTGTTTGCAGTAGAGGTACAACTTCCTTGGTATGCAGATATTGTTAACTATCTAACTTCTAAGGTTTTTCCTTCAGGTATGTCCAGTCAAGAAAGGAAGAGGTTGATGTCTCTCTCTAGACATTACTATTGGGATGAACCGTATCTCTTCAAATCCTATCTTGACCAAATCATCAGAAGATGTGTCTTAGAGGAGGATCAATTGAGCATACTGCAACATTGCCATCAATTTGCATATGGAGGACACTTTGGGGCCAAGCGAACAGCTCTTAAGGTACTACAATCTGGTTTTTATTGGCCTAATGTGTTCAAAGATGCCTTTTTGTTTTGCAGATCTTGTGATAAGTGCCAGAGGTCAGGAAACATCTTATCCAGAAATCAGATGCCATTGCAAAACATTCTAATGGTAGAACTCTTTGATGTTTGGGGTATTGACTTCATGGGTCCTTTTCCTAACTCATATGGAAATGTATATATTCTTGTGGGTGTGGATTATGTGTCCAAATGGGTCGAGGCGTCCCCTCAAAGACTAATGATCACAAAGTTGTTGTGAAGTTTTTGCAGGATAACATCTTTACTAGGTTTGGGACTCCAAGAGCGATAATTAGTGATGGAGGAAGCCATTTCAACAATCAGGTTTTTGCCCCTTTGTTAAAGAAGTATGGGATTACTCATAAAGTTGGCACTCCCTATCATCCTCAAACCAGTGGCCAAGTGGAGATAAGCAACAGAGAAATCAAAGGAATCCTAGAGAGGACAGTCAATACTAGCATAAAGGATTGGTCTCTACGCTTGAATGATGCACTTTGGGCATATAGGACTGTATACAAGACCCCAATTGGAATGTCTCCATACCGATTAGTCTTTGGGAAAGCATGCCATCTATCGGTGGAATTAGAACACAGAGCATATTGGGCTATCAAGAAATTCAACTTCGACATGAAGCAAGCGGGTGATAAGAGGAAGTTACAGTTGAATGAGCTTGAAGAATTAAGGCATGATGCATATGAGAATGCCAAGCTTTACAAAGAAAGAACCAAGGCATACCATGATAGACAGCTGATTAGGAAGGAATTTCATGTGGGATATAAAGTATTGATCTACAATTCACGATTCAAACTGTTCCCTGGTAAGCTCAAATCCCGATGGTTTGGGCCTTGTGTTGTCACCAAAGTGTTCTCTCATGGAGCATTGGAGGTTCATAGCTCAGAAAACAACCAGACATTCACAGTGAATGGACATAGAGTAAAGCCGTACATTGAAGTGAGCTCTACATCCAGAGAAGACGATTTGGCACCACAAGATTTGGCCCTTCAATCCGTCCACTATGCAGTAGCACAAAGAGCACTTGAGCCACATCTGGTGGACGTCAAGTGCACCTTTCTAAAAATGTAGCATTGCAGCTGTGGGAAGCGTTTGAGCAGTCTTGAAGCTCAAACGCTTCTGTGAGGTTAGTGGTACTAAGGCCACTAAATGTGGTAACCCTTTCTTCAATTCTGTAGTGTTTCAATTTTTTTCTTTCTTGTTGTTGTTGTCTTTCTTTTTGTAGGGAAAGGGCATTCTGTGAAAGCGATCAATCGCAGTGCAAATTGCGAACGTTCGCTAAAACACCCCAAAAAGCTCTAAACCTTATGTGCAAGCGATCGATCGTAATGCAAATTGCGTTTGATCGCCGATACCCCTTAAATTATGTTGTATGTTCTGTAGAAGTGATCGATCGCCGTGAAAACAACATTCGATCGCAGAAACCTCCTCTTGCGTGCAAAACAATCTGAGGAAGCGAACAATCGCTATAAAAATAGCGATCGATCGCTGTCTCGCCATGTGCCCATTGGCGCACGAGCGCCTCACTGCCCATACACACAAACTGGCATGATTACGATCGATCGCCCACTAAGAGCGATCGACCGCATTCGTACCGGTGGGTATTATGACCTACTTCTAGGTCATTTCTTCCCCATTACCCTACCAGTTATCCACCGCCGCACTCATCTCTGAGTTTTGAAGGATTCCATCGCACATTCTCACATTACCAAATTCCTTGTACATCCACCACTTCACCCATAATAAATCATCACTACCACCACCGCCTCCATCAACCACCACTAGCCATTTCTATCACCCACATAGCACCACATTGTCCACTTCGTTGTGTTCACAATATCCGAACCACCTTCACATATAATTTTTTTTTTTCAATATTTTGAGACAACTTCAATTTGTTTCCACGGATTGAAGTTGCCCTCTCTGTTGTGTTGTGGTTTTTCTCCATTTTGCAAGGGGTTGGAAATCTTTGTCAGTTGCTGTTCTTCTTTCAAATTGCAAGTTGCATCCCACCTATTTGATAGAAGTCCTGAACCACATTTAAAATGCCTCAAACCACTGGCTCTACTTCTCAAGCTTCCAGTTCCTGTGCCCAATCCTCCCAACCCACCTGTGAGCAGCGGAGATCCTTTATGAGACCACATTTGATGTCAATGGTGACTTCAAAATTTTTGAAGCCACCTAATGGGCAGTTTAAGAATTCACCCGCCGTGGTTTGAAGAAATTGTTCAAACTTGTCACTTCCATGGCATACACAAAACTGGTGGTTCAGTTCTATAGCAATCTGTACACTGATTGCAACAGGAGGGGAGTGTTATTCTCAAATGTCAAAGGGAAGCCAGTTGAGGTGACAATCGCGGATATTGCTGCAGCCTTAAAATGCAATGATGATCACCCTCATGTGGAAGCTCAAATGGATGCACAACCGGAGTCATTTTACATTTCTCAAATCATTGATGACATGTGTGATGGATAGTATGCTGACAACAAGAATAATGCCGGCAGCCGGTCCAAATTACCTCCACAACTCTGGCTTGTGGATTCCATTCTATACCGCAATGTGTGCCCCTTGGGCCATAAAACTCAGAGGGGTGATGCATTTATCCAGGCATTGTATGCCTTTTATAAAGGCCATTGGTACTCCATCCCTTCCATCATTTGGGACTAGATTAACAAATTTTGGGAAGGGGTGATTTGGAAAAAGATCACCACTACCAATTCATGGGGGTTACCTTTTCCTTTCTTCTTATGAAAAAGAAGGGCATTAAGGAACTTCAAGATGGACTATCACGTAACACCCTTTCTTTGGTGAACCAATGGAATCACAGTTTGTCACATATGCCTAGGGGTTTGAGGGCGCAAATCCATGCTGAAGAGAGAGTGGATGAGAAGGACATTATGGAAGAGGATGCACCTACACCTCAAGATGGAGGGAGGAGAAGGTCAGTAGTCATTAGCCAAAATGAATATGACTTCTTGCGTGGTGCCAATCAGCGTTTGGAAAGGGTGGAACAGCGTTTTGCAACTATGAAGCAGCAATTTAAGACACAAGGCGAATTGCTTCAAGCCATTTTGGATAGGCTACCACCAGCTGCTGGGGACTCATCTTCAGCCCCACTAGAGGAACAATAGTGAAAGGACAGAATGTCTGGCTGAAGACGTTAAACTTAGAGCTCATGGGAGGCATCCCACAGCTCATCCTTTTATTTGATTTCTTCCTTTGTTTGTTTATTTTATTTTACGTTTTGTTTTCTTGTGTTATTTTAGTGTTTCCAGGAACAAGTGTGGTTGAGTTCAAGTTTGGGGGGATGCGTTGAGCCATACCTACGCCGCCAGTTTCTCTATATCCCAGGTTAGCTCTTTCCATGTCTTTGCACATTGAGGACAATGTGCAATTTAAGTTTGGGGGTAGGGAAGATACATTTATATACACTATGTTCCATTGTTTTTTTGTTAAAAAAAAAAACAAAATTTGCATGTTCATATTTGTCTTGAAATCTTGATTGATCCGAATTATGAGTTGATTTTATTGGGGCTTAAAATTTTGAACACATGATCTGATGATTGGATTTTTCTAGTTTGTTACTTACTTTAGGCAAGTAAGAATTCACATGTTGATTTGTTCTAACACAAGCACACTAGCACATGGTTGGTGGGGTATGACATATGGTTTTGATGTGTATGTCTTCATGTTTGGGGTAACACTGGATGAATTATTGGTTGAACACATTGGCATAAAAATTTAAAAAAAATTAAAAAAAGTATCCATTGATAAACTTTTTACTAAGTAACTGGGCCTCTTGTCTAAAAGCAGGGAGTGTTCACGTCAAAAGGTGAAGAATTGATTTGGTTAACTTTAAGAAATAAAATGATGATGACCATGGATAAACTTCTCACCAAGTAATCGGGCCTCTTGCCTCGTATTGAGTGTTCATGTCAAAAGGTGAGAAGATTTGATGTGGTTATTCTCACTAAGTAATTGGGCCTGGCCTTATGTAAGTATGAGTGTTCATGTCAAACGTGAGAAGATTTAATGAATTAATATTATGCTTGTTCATTCTAATAAAAGTTCAAGAAGCTTGAGATGTTGAGACATTGCACATTGAAAACTATTTAAAACTTCCAATCTTGTGCTAAGTTCACTTACTATTTCAACTTGTGATGCCTTAGCTTGTTTGTGGTAAGTGATCTACTTTAAGGTCCAAAAGCATTGTAAAGAAGATGGAGTTTAACTTTTAAGCCTCGCTTATAAATGAAATTCATGGTTGTTAGTGATATTTCGATTTTTGGGTTAAATATGAACTCGCATAATGTTTGTGGGGTAACATTCTGGAAAATCCTCACGAGACTCAACTAGTCCTTTAAGGAATTCTTAGAGGTTTAAAAGGCTTGTAGCATATGTTAAATGCAAACTGCTCATCCCATGAACGTTGGACTTTTCTTTTAGTATGTATTTAGTTTTAGTTTTGTATTGCTAAGGGACTAGCAATGTGTGTTTAGGGTGTAATAAGGGCTTAAATATTCATATTTAAGCCCTTAATTTATATTTGTTACACCTTTAGTTTATGTTATTTTGTTCTATTTTACTTTCTTTTTGTGTTTTCTCTGTTTTATAGGCCTTTGGAAGAAAAGAAAGCACTCTGGAAGTTTAGGGCTTAATGGACGAGAATTTGGAAAAAAAAACTAGAAGAAGATCAAGAAGGAGCTGGAGTTTGTGAGGGCGATCGAGCGCACCAGCGCTCGAGCGACCAAGAAGAGGATCAAACGCACTTGCATTCTCACGCAAAAGAAGGAGATCGATCACAATGCGATCAATTACAGCTCGATGGTGATCGAGCGCACCTATGCGTGAAGCCCAAACCAGCCGCAACCCTATTTTGGAAGTTTTTAATTTTTAGGGTTTTTGTAAATCCTTGTTGCACAAGGATTCAAACCCTACAATTTTTAGGGTTTCTAGAATCCTCCTAGAATCTATAAATAGACCTGTAAACACAAAAGGAGACACATTATTTTGGAGAAGAATTGACGACTTTCAAGGAGAAATTTTTCGGGTTTATTCTTTTCCTTTATTTTATGAAGATGATTAGCATAAATTTCATGTGTAACTAAACCTTTAAGTGGGGCTTGATTGAAGTCTTGATTATGTTTATATTTTAATTCAGTATTGGCGCCTTTGCGATAATTGCATTATGATATTTAACTTGATTAATTCCTGCTCTCAATAATTCCTCATATGTATTTGCTTGATCAACATATGCATGTGGTATAGACCTGTTAGTTAAATCAATTTGGATGACCGAGTCCTGGGTTTAACATAAGTAACAAAAGATATCAACATCGGGTTCTTGGATTAATCAACATGGGAAACTAGGAGTAGACACCCATACCCTAGGTCTCATGTGTCTGTCGGTTTTCATAGAATTTATGCTTTCTTAAAGAACAACTTAGTAGACACCCATACTAAATCCCTTAAGAAAGAAAAGAATTAAAGTAGACACCCATGCCTAATTCGTTGCTTAGGGAAACCAATAGTCTAAGGAGTAGACACCCATACCCTTAGGTTGGTAGACATTAAATATTCATAATGTGATCAAAGCATTGGCATCTGATTTATTGTATAAGCATGATTAGCGTGGAAATCAAAATCCTACCTCTTTCTCATCGTTTAATCAAATTCAATTTTACGTTTTTATTTTACATTGCAAACTTAATTTTTAACATAATTTACCAATCCCTGTGGGATCGATCTTGCACTTACACACTCTACTATACTTTTGACCTTGTGCACTTGCAAGTAAAACGTACAATTATTTGCCTATTAATTTAGGTATATATTTGCACAACACACCACTTCCCCAACAATATATCCACATCCACCGCTCATACTACGGATGATTGTCGCGCTCTTGCCTTCACCGAGTCTGTGTCGCTTGAATGAATGGCTTTTTCAATTTATGACGCCAATACTTTAGCTTCTCGCCCATGTCCCGCCACAAGTCCTTTTTAATTTCAGCAATGTTCGAGCCGGGCAATATGTGAAACTGCTTCTGCATTAGTTAACAATTGAAAAATTTATAAACCAAATCATGATATATTATACATTCAGAAATATACACATCAAAAACATTAATTCATAACAATTGAATTACACTTACCATCAAAGCATCAAAAATAGCTCCTTCTTCTCTAACGGAAAATGCTTCCAATCGATCGATATACGGATGAAGGAACGCTACGACCATCTTGCTTGTCATCCGTCACCATTTGCCCCGCTTTTCCTCTGGTTGCCACATGCCATTGAACTCCACTATGACCCGTTTTCCATCTGGTATTGAATATAACTTGTGGGAGTCACTGACGTTAAGCACTTCAATATTATCATTTATATTTGCATTTGGTAAGTAGAACATAAATTTACAATCAATATTTAATGAAAATAAATATTTAATCATATTTAATAACATACATACATGCATACATACATACACATATATATATATACATACATACATACATAGTTATAGGCAGGGATGGAGCCAGAAAATTTTATGAGAGGGGACCAAGAAAAAAAAAATTCTAGTTCTTTAGAATTTTTTTATTAAAAAAAATTATTTTTGTTGTTTTTTAAACTAAAGACTACCTAAGGGCAAAAAAAGTGAGCATTTAATGGTATGAGCCAAAAATAAAAATAAAAACTTAATGGGTATAACCCCAAAAATCAAGAATAAGGCAAAACAAAATTTATTGGATATGGCCATAAAATCAAAAAATAGGGCCCGAATTTTTTTGGGAGGGGGCCAAATGACTAAAATTAGAACTAAACTTTATTAATTTTTATTTTTATTTTTTTTACTTCTATTTTTTTTCCTTATTTTTGGGGGGGACCATGGCCCACCCCGGTCCCCCCTCCCTCCATCATTGGTTATAGGTCTAAACATACCTATCGTCCAGACCTCGTGCTCCTTCAGCACTGGCAAAGCAGGGGCCTCAGGCTGTGCTACATCCTCTGAGTTAGCTTGTGTAATATCCTCTGACTCGAGCTGTGGTATATCATATGGATCATCACCATGGTCCACATCGTCTCCCCCGGCTGGGGATACCTGCCTCTCCACATGGGCATCATCATCCGCAGTAGTATGCTGCAAGTACTCCACAGGCGAACCATATGGATTGCCCACTGGGCTCTCTGGTCATGTCGTGTCCCTTAGGAAAGTTTCCCCCCTAACGATAGCAGAAGACACCGGGGTGTCGAACTCCAAATAACCAGGCTCATGCGGGAGTATTGGTTGATACCCTAATGCGGGTCAGATGGGGTAGGCAGGTCCTAAGACTGGCTGTCATCACTACTCGTCTCCTTGATCAACGTGGGATGTGGGCGCCTTAGGCTCCTCGTCTTTCCACCCCGAGCACTCATGTTTCACTGCAACATTAATGACATTCAAAATTAATTAATATGACTGAGGAAAGATTAAAATCCAACGCAATAAGGAAAATGGAATGTAATCAACATTTTAAATCAAACAAAGATAAAATTAAACGAACTGAACAATCACATGAATTAAAAAACAAACCGAATAAATATATTAATGCCAACTTAATTTATATGAAATCACATACGCCTCAATAGGTGGTACGTCGGTCCTGACGTAATCTATGTCAACCGGATGTGGATCATAGTGATGATTATGATCCAACTGGAGAGGCTCGGTCTCGTGGTAGCTTGGTTGGTCGTCATCAGCCACTTGACCCAGACCAACGTCGTACACATTCCTAGGTTTGGTCCTCACGGCGCAAGCCCAATCGGGGTCCCTATTGTCGTTGACGTAATAAACTTGTGAGACTTGGGAAGTTAGCACATAGGGCTCATCAGTAATTTTATCCCCCCTATGTACAAGGTTTTTGAAGTTTACTAGCATTAAGCCATACTTGTCCAACTTGTACCCCCTGCCTCTTGTGTTGTTCGCCCAATCACACTTAAACAATACGTACTTAGTCTGATCGTAGTATTCCACCTCAATGATTTTAGTTAACTTCTCGTAGTACATTTCACCATCAACAGTCGGCACACAAATGCCACTGTTCTGAGACCTCCTTCCCACATCGTATGCAATAGTATGGAACAATTTTCCATTGACCACATATCTATTATATTGGATTGCTGAGGCCATTGGCCCTCTACAATGCATGACAAGTTTTTCCCCCATTTCCATCCTCTGTCGATCGTCCGAATGATCAACCTGTGAGGCTTCCTCTGATTGCCAACCTTGGTGATATTGAAGTTTAACTGCTTGATAGCCCAATATGCTCGATGCTCCAATTCTACAGGAAGATGATACGCCTTGCCATACACCAATCGGTAGGGAGACATGCCAATTGGAGTCTTGAATGCAGTCCGATATGCCCATAAAGCATCATTGAGTCATAGAAACCAACGGGTTCACCGCCTTCTCTAATATCCTCTTGATTTATCTGTTGGATATCTCAACCTACCCACTAGTCTGAGGAAGGTAGGGCATTGCAACTTTGTGAGTGATCCCATACTTCTTCATGAGTTGCTCGAAAAATCGGTTGTAGAAGTGCTTTCCCTATCGCTAATGATGGCATCGTGATGTCCAAAGCGTGCAAACACATTTCTTTTTAAAATTGAAGCATAACTTTATGATTATTGTCTTGCAAGCAATGGCCTCTACCCACTTAGAAGCATAATCAAGCGCCACAAGTATAAAGGGTCCCATAAAGTCAGCATACAAACATCAAAGCAGTTCCACAATAAGAATCGGGTTCAACGGCATCATGTTTCTTCTTCCAATGCTCCCCAACTTCTAGCATCTCTCACAATTTGACGATGCGCATACACATCACGAAAGATGGAGGGCCAATAGAATCCACTAAAAAATCGTTGCACTCTTTGATTTTGTATTACAAAATTGTTTTAAGACCCAAAAGGCAAACTTCAAGCTTGTATATGATGTCATAGATGATCAAGCAAAGATAAATGGGCTATATCCAAAAAAAAAAAAAAAAAAAAAAAAAAAAAAATAGAAAAGAATCTTCTTTGACGGAAAGTGATTGAGCGGTATTTTAGTAAATTGGAATTCAAAACCCTAATAAGTAATTGCAACCCCATTTAGTTGTTCCCTTGTTAGCATTCTTCTTCTTGACCTATCGGAAGTGAGTGGTTTCACAAAATCCTTATTTCAATTGAGGTAAGCGTATGTTTAATTGAATCTTTATGGTTTTTCGATGCTTGGGTTATTGCATCCCTTCTTCTTCGATCTATCGGAAGTGAGTGGCTTTACAAAATCGCTATCATTATCGTATTTCAATCGATCTAAGCGTATGTTTAATCAAATCTTTCTTTCTTTCAAAAAAAAAAAAAGGGTTAAATACCTTCCTTAGGATTTCAAAACTTTATTTTTTCCTCCATAGGATTTGGAAAGTGACCAAATTAATCATTATGGTTTTAAAAAGTGATCAAATTAGTCATTCCGTCAGTTGACCGTTAGTTGACTTAACGGATTGACATGTGGATCAATTATAAATTGACATGTGGTTACTTAATTAAATTTTTTATTTTAAAAAAAATTTTAAAACAATTTAAAAAAAGAAAAAAAATTGGGGGGCACCGTGGCGGTGGCGGAGAGAGAAAAGCGGATCCGGAAGCTATCAAGGATTTTGAAAGCGGTTTTGCTGGGTCGTCCTTGGTTAGTACTTTGATTGTAATCTTTCTCTGTTTATTTATTGTTTTGGTTTTGGGTGATCATGATATACTCTATTTTATGGATTTTTATTCTCCTGTTCGGTGTTCCTGCATTTTCTTGAGTATATTGTTGTTTTCGGACTTTCCACTTTGCACAAAGAGAAGACCCATTACTGGAAATATCTATACTAGGTCGACTTATTATATTCTTTCTTTCTTCGTTTGGATTTAGTTGATTGATCAATACATATATACTTAATTTATAAATATTTGTGAAACTAATAATCCATAGCGAAGAGGAAGAGGAAGCGATGAAAGAAATCTTGCTCTTTGTTAGAGACATCGAACTCGATGAAGGAATATCTAGCAAATAAACAAAATAATTTGTCCAATGATGAAAAACTCGAGTTCATTCATGTTGCTATTCTCGCCCTTCACTTCAAAGGGCCCTTCATGTTCTTTGCCCGGAAAGATGCAACTCGTTTAACCCTTAGGTGGTTTTGGCCACCTTTGGCTCTATAATTTTTTTTTTCTCTTATTTTCCTTTTTTTAAAAAAAATATATATATATTTTTTTGAATTAAAAAAAAAAATAATTATGTGGTCATGTGTTAACTTATAATTAGTCCATGTGTTAGTCGTTAAGTCTATTTTATGGATAATGAAATGACTAATTTGGTCACTTTTCAAAATCACAAGGACTAATTTAATCATTTTTCAAACCCTAAGAAGAAAAAAATAAAGTTTTGAAACTCTAAGTGTTGATGAGGTATTTAACCCAAAAAAAAAATTGAATCTTTTGGGTTTTTCGTTGCTTGGGTTATTGCATCCCTTCTTCTTCGATCTATCGCAAGTGAGTGGCTTTACAAAATTGCTATCATTCTTATCTCAATCGATCTAAGCGTATGTTTAATCGAATCTTTCTTTCTTTCAAAAAAAAAAAAAAAAATTGAATCTTTAGGGTTCTTTGTTGCTTGGGTTATTGTTTGCTGGACGAACATTGACTGATCGTTTGTAGAATGGCTGTCGAATCATTGGGGTGGCGGATTTTAGTAGGAGGTATCCTTTTTTGGACATCGCTGCATTGTGATCTTCGTTGTTGTTTTCATTCTAATTCCTTTTTAATGTGGTTTCCATTCTTATGGTTCTGTACCAGCATCTTATACTTGGATTACTTACTACACTTTCAAGGAGTACGTGTGCTGTCCCTTTGTTTCTTGTTTTAGTATTATTAATTTACATTATCCCTGAAATTTCCATACTGTTCAGATTGATATCTTTGGTATTTTATGAAAAGTTGAAAAATTGAGTATATATATATTAACACTATGCCATGATATTTATATTTTTTGAACAGGGTGATTTATGAAAGACGGATAAAAGGGGTGCCTAGACGTCGAGACGTTTATGCAAAGTATGTCTAATTGTCCTCTCCTTTATCAGAGTTTACATAAAATGAATAACCAGTGGCAATTTCATATATTGCACAGTTTTATTTTCCTAGTTTTTATTTTATTATTATTTTTTTTGGTTGGGGTTGGGGTGGGGGTGGGGGTGACTGTGTGTCCACACGTTGGTTTAGTTTGGCTATGCTACATGAACCATGATTTTAGTTTTGACTCTGTCATGTTCTTGTATGCTTGTCGCGCATGTTTCTGAATCACATGGATTACATTTATCTTTATTTACCTATTTATATAAGTTGATCAAATTCATATAGTGGTTTATGCTAAAAGAGGAATTAGAACGTTGCATTGTTAGGCTGGGAGAGGGCCATGGGGTTCTTGGGCTTAAGAATGATGCAGGTCAGGTGAAGGGGTTTTTTGATGGACCAATGTCCAAATTAAGTGGGAGGGTCACGTTCTCTGTTGGCTTGGGTGCGATGTTCTCAAGACTCGTTTGGGTTGGCACAGCTCAGCAAGGAAATAGATAAATTTTCGGGTTGGATGTGAATTTCTGAGTTCTAAACATCAATTCAACCCGAGTCCAGGAGAAATGGAGAGTTTTGACCGCCCTTTGTATTCTATGCTCTGTTTTGATTAATGAATATCATTCGGGAATAATTTAATAGCTCTTGTGGCCTGAGAAAAAGGGATTCTTTATCACCTCTGCTGTTTGTGGTTGTCCTGGATGTTGAGTAGAATGTTGTTTGCCACGGTGGATAGGGGGGTCTTTTCCACTTTTCTTGTTGGGGGTCAAGAAATAATGATGAGCTCCTAGTGTCTCATCTCTTATTTGCTAATGAAACTTTTGATCTTTTTTGAGGCATATGAAGATAATCTTAGTAATTTGCCTAGTCTCATGTTTTGAAGCTATCTTGAGCTTGAAGATTAACTTACTTATTGTAGAGTTAGTTCCTTGTTGGCATTGTGGATGATATTGGAGGTTTGGCAGGTATCTTTGGTTGTGGGGTGTCCTCTTTACCTATTATGTATTTGGGTCTATGTTTGGGGGCTTTGTACATGTCTAAATAAATGTGGCGATGATATTGTTGCAAAAATGGTATGGCGTTTGGCTGGTTGGAAGAGGCTTTATTTGTCCAAGGGTGGTAGGTTGACAAAAAGACTTGACAGGGATTTTTAAGGAGCGGAGTTGGTGACGAATTGAATTTCATCTAGTCAATTGGTCCAAGATTTGTTCCATGATTTGATCTGGTAGCTTGGGGGGTTAGAAATTTGATTCTGTTAAATCTAGCTTTCTTGGAGAAATGGTTGTGGTGTTTTTCGATGGAGACAAATGCTTTATAGATATAGGTGGTGGAAACTAAAATGAGAGGAGAATGGTGTTCCAATGAGTTTTAGTTTTCTTTAAAACGTTGAAGGAAATTCCTCCAACCTAATCTATAAAAGCGACATGTGTTCATTTTTTTTAATAACATGTGAGATGCACTTAAGTTTTTAATATTATTTATTTTAACTTTGTCCTTGTTATTAAAAAAATATGTGCATCTCACATGTTCAAGGGACACATGTCACTCAAATTAGATTGGAGGAGATTCCTCCAATCCAATTTAGAGGGAAACTCTGTCCCTTTTAGGGTGGGTGGGGGTATCAAAAAACATTAGGAGGGGGTGGGGTATTTTTTAATATATTTGTCAGGTTTGAGGTAGGTGATGGGTCGAAGATAAGGTTTTAGTATGATTTGTAATGCTGGGATCATCCATTGAATGTATCTTTTCTAGAATTGTTTAGGATTTCCTGTTGGAAGGAGGCTTTGGTGGCATGTTATAGTGGTAGATTAGTATTGCATTTGCAAGACGAGTGAGAAGACCATAGTTCGTCTTCTTCTTCACTGTGAAGTGGCTGAAGAATTTTCGTTGGATTGATTCATCGTTTTGGTGTAAAGTGGGTCATACCTAAAGGGATTGTGGTGGAATTGTTGGCTAGCTGGAGAGGTCACTTGGGAAATTGTTGCTTTTTAGATGCTTGGAGGATGACTCCTATGTGCTTGATGTGGTGCAGGTGGAGAGAGCGGAAGACCATTAACTTCGAAGATTGTGAAAGATTTTTTGCTTAGATAGTGATTATTTTATTTAAATAGTACTTAAAAAATAAATAATTTAATATATAAAAAAAAGTGAATAATGTGATATAAAAAGTGAGAATGTTTTAATATTGATTTTTTCCAAAAATAAGATGAATAGTGGAGAGAAATATAATGTAGTTTATCAAACAATGCCTAGTAATTTGGAAAATATGAAAATTGAGAGGAGTGTTTCATCGGTTATAGAAGCAAGAGGTGTATTTAAAGCCAAATTACTCAATTTCTAAGATGTGGTTCAATTGATTATGAATCATATTTTATAAAATATAGATTACTAGTTAAAATTTTTTTCTCTCTTTCTTGTATCAACATGTTAAAAAAAAAAAAAAAAAAAAAAAAAAGGCGCAAAACTACTCTAGGTGTGTTCTCCTACCTTCCTGTTCCTGTCGTTGTATTTTCAATTTTACTAGATTTTAGGACTTATGGTATTATTATTATTATTATTATTTTCCTTTAAGTGTGGTCTTTCTTGCGTACTTACTGAACTTTTGGATTGCACTCCTTTGTGATTTCAAAGTGATTGTCTTACTTACTAAAAAAGGTCATCAAAATATCTTGCAAGTATTGAGTACGAAGCATGTGTGTGATGTATACATGTAAGGTCAAATTAGTTTGGATCAATTATGACGTATTTGGAATTTGATCTACTTATTTATCTTTTATGATTTCAGAAACAAGCAGCCTTGATGGATAACGATGAGGAGGACTTTGTAAATCATCGGTGAATTTGGAGAATGTCTTTTGTTGCTAATGGACACCAGAATAACTAAGGCCATGTGTCGGCTTTTAAATTTCTTTTGAGATTTTTTTAGATACTTCTAGAGTTGTGTTTAAACTAAGCTGTTTGCAGAATCTGCTAGTTGACTTGCAAAACTATATATTATGAAAAATTGCTATTATCATTATTAACCACTCCGGTTTACTTTTTTACATTTATTTTCTCGGATTAAGATCCTAGCTATTCCTAGAAATTGCCCGGTCCCATAATACTGTTCCATCGCTACATTGTGGACACGTTAAAAAAAATT
Source organism: Carpinus viminea (assembly GCA_013348765.1). Lineage (NCBI taxonomy): Eukaryota > Viridiplantae > Streptophyta > Magnoliopsida > Fagales > Betulaceae > Carpinus > Carpinus viminea. The sequence goes on from CP054668.1 coordinate 28,186,806, forward strand.
TAATTTTCAAAATTTTAACCAGAACCAGCCCCTTTGTTTCAAATTAGTTGAAAAAAAAAATACAAAATATTAATTATGACTATTACAATAATATTATAAATTGAAAAAAAAAAAAAAAAGCCACCCGTAATCCCCTACTCCTGCGAAGAGGATGGGGGTGTGGAGGTGGTGGGGTGGTGGGTGTCTTTGTGGGGTAGCTCCAAGGATGGGGACAACAATTACCGGAAGAGATGAGGTGTAGAGAAAGCTTGCAAAGCAATATTTAATAAATGTATTAATGGAAATTTTTATTCAATTATTTATACAAATACATATTTATGACTCTATTTTGACGGAAGAGGAGGGATTAACTTATCGCTTTATTAGGTGTGGTCATTACCGATTGAAATTTATAGACATTTATAGCTCTATAATACATAGATGTAATACAAAAGAATGAAATGTAGAGTATATCCTAAATACTGTTCCTATAAAGAATCAAAAAATGATACATGGATGAGTGTATCGGTGATTTTTCTTTTTCTTTTTCTTTTTCCTTTTGTTTGTTTTGTTTTCAGATGGCTCAAGTTTAACGGATTTGCCAAAAAGTTTCAATTTTGAGAGCTCTTACTATTAGGTCTTGGTGTAAACTAGTTTTTTTTCCGCATCCAATCACCATATGACATATTATCACTTTAAGGAAAATGAAAAAAATGAAAGTGAGAACAAATACAGCAAATCAAAGTGAAAAAAAAAAAAAAGACAAAAACTCCCATGGCCGCTAGACCCAACCATGGGTCTGGCGAGACCCACGTTGTGGGTCGTGGGTCTCGCCGTGACCCACCTCAGAACCAGTCATGACCCGTCCAAAACCCGTTTCTAATGCCTCAAAACTCGTTTTTAAATTCAAAATTAAAACCTAAAAGTAAAAGGTTAATCCTTTAAGGATTTTATTATCCTAAATGTCGAAAAAGGTGACCCACGGCGCCGAATGAAGTTGTGGGTCATCCACGGCTAGGTGGTTGGGTCTAACCATCCAGCCATGAGGTCTCTTTCTCTGGGTCTGGGTCTAGCGCTAGGGGAGGCCATGGGTCTCTCTCTTTTGAGCTCAAATGAGTGTTTTGTGTTGCAGGTTATTTTTGTGCTTTCTTCTTCTTCTTCTTCTTTTTTTTTCCCTTATGTGGTTTTTTATTGGGGTTTGTAAGCGAGGTTTTAAGAAGCATCGATATAAGTTAAACTCTTCAATTTTTCATAGAAGAGTGTTGGAAGCTTTCTGCATAAACTCAAAATTCGGAATGAGTATGTGAATCTCTACTCATGCACTCAGGTACAGGATTCTTTGCAACATCCCCTCCAGTTTTGCTAGTTTTGAGCTCTGGCTACCCTAAGGAGTCCTAGTGTAACTCCTTTATGATGTTTTTGAACTCTGATTATAATGAAGATGAGTCTAAATAGTAGGGGTGAAATAGCGATTGCGGTTAGCGGTTAGTGGCTAAAACCGCTAACCGCCTAGGCGGTTAGTAAAATCTACTAACCGCCTCCGCTAACCGGGTAGCTAGGCGGTTAACCGCCGGTTAGCGGTTAACTGTATGCGGTTAACCGCTTTTTTACTAACCGCTTTTTTTTTTTGCTTTTTTTGGACTTTTTTTTTAGCTTTTTTTTTGGGCTGGTTTTGGCTCACTTTATACCATTTTTTTTTTCTCACTTTAAACAATTTTTCCCTTCGATGATTACATGTAAATGATGAAATTTTATAACAAGGATATAGATCAGTGCAAACATTTGAAAACCAAATACATAATTGAAACAACAAGAATACATGGCCTTCTCCGCATCTTCCATGGTTGCATATTACGAGAGTTCGACATATAAGCCCACACATTCAACCTCAATTCCATCCACTATCAATTTACTTGGTTCAACACAAACATGTCCAACCAAACGCAACCCACATGCATACGGAAGAGCACGAGGAGTCGAGGACATACACATATATAAGAGTACACAAATTACATAACAACACAAAGCAACTCTCTCATTTGTTTCCAATCACAACAAATACAAAGCATACATGTTAAATCATAAATCATGTGGATTTAAACAAAAATCCAAGAAATTGAAGAAATCCCAAAATAAAAAACACGGAAATAAAATAACTGAAAAGTGAAAACCTAAAATGGCTAAATCTTCAACAAGCGTGAGAGAGATAGAGGTGGCATGAGAGAGGAGAGAGAAGCAAAAAATACGGTGAGAGGCAGAGAGAGACACGAGCAGGCGTGAGAGAGAGACACTAAGAGGCAGCGGCATGAGAGAATGATTTTTAGGGTTAGGGATGAAATGAAGAAAGAGATGTATATATAGTCATACTAAAACGACATCATTTTAGTTTATAAGCAAAAAATATATTTTTTTTATAAGTAAAAAATTAAAAATGGTGAAGCGACCAATTCCTATTAAGAAGTCACCATCTTATATCAATGTTAGCATCCTTACAACATGCAACAATGAGTCTGGAAACTTTTGATTTCCACAAACTACAGAATTTTACAAAGCATAATGAATTATGCTACCATTTGGTCTTAGATTCATTATGCATAGCAACATTTTTGTTTTTCATTTTCATATACAAAAAAGTTAAGGCCAGAAGTAAATAATGAAGCATGTATGGTATAGACACTATTGATGGCAAGAATAATGATTATAGAACTCACATAATGTTGTGAAATTATCTACCTAAATTAATAAGCAAATAATCGCAGTTTTACTTGCAAGTGCACAAGGTCAAAAATGTAGTAAAGAGTGTAAGTGCAAGATCGATCCCACAGGGATTGGTAAATTATGCTTAAAATTAAATTCGCAATATAAAGTAAAAGAGATAAAAATTAATTTTGATTAAGCAATAAGGAAGAGGTAGGGCTTTGATTTCCACCGCTAATCATGCTTATACAATAAATCAATATGCCAATGCTTTAATTACATGATCAATATTTAATGGTTGCCAACCTAAGGGCATGGTGTATACTCCTTAAGCTATTGGTTTCCCTAAGCAACGAATTAGGCATGGTGTATACTCTAATTCTTTTCTTTCCTAAAGGATTTAGCATGGTGTATACTAAGTTGTTCTTTAAGAAAGCATATGAACTGTGAAAACCGACAACCACATGAGACCTAGGGCATGGTGTATACTCCCGGTTTCCCATGTTGATTAACCCAAGAACCCGGCGTGGATTGCTTTTGTTACTAATGTTAAACCCAGGACTCGGTCATCCAAATTGATCTAACTAACAAATCCATACCACATGCATATGTTGATCAGGCAGACACACATGAGAATTCATGAAAGCGTATTAATCAAGTTAAATACTATCATGCAATTATCATAAAGGCGTAATATTGAATTTAAAATATAAACATGATCAGGGCTTCAATCTAGCCCTACTAAAAGGTTTAGTTACACATGAATTTGATGCTAATCATCTTCATAAAATAAATAAAGGAAAAGAATAAACCCGGAAAATTGCTCCTTGAAAGTCGTCAATTCTTCTCCCAAAAATCGTCTCTGGAATTGTGTGTCTAATTGTGAGGCTTAGAGGTCTATTTATAGGCTTTAAGAGAGTCCTAGAAACACTAGTAAACCTAGGAATTTCGGAATTCTATCTCCTAGTCAATTTAGGAGACAATCCTATTACAAATCGGAGAAGGATTCGTCCAGAATTGGGCTCCTATCTTGCGGGGCGATTTTAGCATTGCGGCGGTCCAAATTAGGAAAATGGTATTTCACAATGATTTGTATAATTTTGAGTTATCTTTCCAATGCCGTTGGAATCACCTCAATCCGATATTTGAGCTGAAAGTTATGGCCAAAATACCGAGACATGTTCAGGATCCAAATTTAATCCGATTTTGACTTCAATTTGATAAATTCCGATTTAATCCTTTCCACATCTTCTAGATCTTCCCAATTTGCCCTTTAAGCTTGAACATTTCTAGAAACGTCATTTTCTTCCATGACCTACAAAAACACAGAAAACACAAAAAGGAAAATAAAATAGACAAAATAACATAAACTAAAGGCGAATAAATATAATTAAGGGGCTTAAATATGAATATTTAAGCACTTATCACATAACGCACATCCACTAAAGTCAAAATCTGGAGTTTTGACAGTAAGAAAGTATCTCTTGGTTATCTATTCTTCAGGATCAAGTCTGGCATCCCTTCCAGTTGCCACAACATTAACATTATTCTCTACACATTTTTCTTTTTGGAAGACATTATGGCGATATTAAGAGGAGAAACTCTGCGATTGACCCAAATAATAAACATCACAAATGCAACTCAAGTAAACTGAAGCAAGCTGAATGACAAAATTAACCTAACTTGTGTCCACTAAACATTGATCAATTAGAAGAATAAGAAATATTGCCCATTCACAAGAACTATCACAAAGAATTGAAGAGCATAGAACAGGTTTTTTTTCTTTTTATTATTAGATCTATACTATAACCTAAACTCTTGAGGCTAGGCATTGTTGGGGCAATTTTTGGGTCGAAACAACCTACCTCAACAGTCATTGTACAGCTGAGGTGAAATGGGGCCCCCCGGTGTAAGAATTGGGTGCTTGCAAAATAGAGAAGGCATTAGAGGGTCTTTGGTCGAAGCCGAAGACACTCCGATGCTTAAGTCAGCATGCATGTTCTTTGGAGTGAGAAAGAAGATGAAAATGATGGTCTCTGATTCTCCCAAGAACCAGCTTCCAGAGACCATTCTAGAAAGAGGGAGAAGAAAACTCCAGTTAAGAAGAAGCCCTTTCTCCTCCCATTCTTTTATCTATTGAGAAATGCTATGGGTCAATAAATTCTTTATATTTGACCCATATTCTCCCACAAATTCAATAGATCAACCATTTGATTTGTGAAGTGACCCAAATTACTAATTAGGCATAAGTAGCTTAGTTGGGAGAATTAACTTGGGCTTTGGGGTCACTAAGGTCGCTAGAAGGGTGATTACGACGCTGTTGTCTAGTGCATGTACTGGGGGACCACCGGACGTACGCCTCAAACCGCATCATGGACGACGTGGACCAACGGACGACGCTACTTTTTGAGTACTGGATAATACCGACGTATGAGACAGCCTTTGAACCATGGCAAGAACCACCGGACGACGCCTTGGCCATGTCCGCTTTTTGGGCCTATAAATAGAGCCCTACCTCGCATTTTCATAGTTTCGTAACGCCTAGGCTGCCGTTTGTTTCCAAAGTATTTTCCAAGCTTGTGAGTGTTTGGTGAGTGTGTGTGTGCAAGAGTTTATGAGTTCGGGACGTGAAGTGGAACTCTCGTGATTTTGTTTCAAGGAGGTAACATTTGATCCATAAGCTTTTGTTTACGTTGTTATGCCGCTTGGTTATTGTTTAGATATAGTAGTTAGCCTAGTTGCACCTTAAAACCCTTTGGGTTAACGTTGGTTAGTTTAGCGTTGTTACGCTGCATGGAGGTTTTAACTAGACTAAAGGCTTTAGGTAGTACCCAGTAGCCTTAGGAGTCGGAGATAGGCAATGGAGAGAAAATGAGGTTCTCCCCGAGAACCCATACAACCGGACGACGGTGTCGAGAGATGCATGGGCTTGTCGTTGCACGGCATGACGACGTACCCACCCGATACGGACCTGTTGTATGTGGAAACCCTATTTTCGCCAAATGTTCCATAGCTTATGTTTTCCTTGATTTAGGGTTGTTATAGTGGAATAGGACTAATAGAAGGTTTTTCACTGATTTGGAGAACCGGACCATTTGGAGTTTTCAAAGACATGTATTGACCTGTGTGAGTTTTAACTCACATAATGCGATTGTTATTTTCATGCTAACGTTTATTTTGTGTACCAAGAAAACATGCATATTTTACAACTCTCACCGCTTGTACTTATTGCACATGAACTCGGCTATTTTGGAAAAATGTTGTGCTAAATCATAACCAAGTGAGACTTGTAAAAAGACATGCATGTAAAATACAGACAAGATAATTTGCATTGTATGACATGGTACATCGCACGGTAGTAATAGCCATGGGCTTACTATACATGTTAGCTTTATGGTCAAATGTGTGCGTTATGTGAGGGTGTGGATCCATTGGTTTTGACCTTGATGCAACCATTCCCAATGGTTCGGTCACTAGGATGGACATCACTAGTTGGTGTGGGCCACTGGGATCGGACCCATCGTGCCACTAGTGCTACGACGGTATGTTGTGCAAATGGTTAGAACCGGCATTGTATTATAGGTCCCTCGAAGCATCAACCCCGAGAAGGGGTAATATCTCGGGTAGACCATATTGTTGAACTATGACAAATGTTGACACCATATGCATGTATCATTTTTATACATATATCATGCATAAATAATCTATCATGGAGGAACTGTTTTGTTCAATAAATACCTGAGTTCATTTCCAAAAACTGACATGGGCATTATCTGCGTTAAAAATTACTAAGTCTTAGACTTACCCTTTTGTTTATGTCTTTCCTCATCATTACGATTAATTGCGCAGTTTAGCTGCACTAGACGAAGATGCCATCGGAGGTTATGTGGATGATTGCTCAGGACCTGATATGGGTAATTTTCGAGGACATGGACCTGATTTGGCTTAGAACGATGTGGGAGGATGGAGGATCTGCCCGTGCAGACATGATCGAGATTCTAATCTCGTTAGCTTTGTTAAAACTTAAATCTAGGCTTTGATTTATTGATCTTTTGAGAACTATACTGATGTAACATATTTTGGGTTGTATCTATTTCTCTGGTTGACGGTCTGACGACTAGTACATTGATGACTACTTATTATGTTATGGATGTAGTATTCTATCTCTGATATTGTTGTGTGCAGCTTTATTTACTATCTCTTAAATCCCATAGTCTTGGTAAAGTCTTCCGTTGCAGTTTTCTCGATACGAGAGGAAAGTGATTTCTCGGAGGTCGTGTCTCGAAGGGACATGGTTGGGATGATGCACCGTGGGGTCAATTACTGGTTAATTGATATTCCCACTGGACGGGGCATCACAGTTGGTATCAGAACTCCTTGCTCTGAAAAGACTATAGGATAGAAGGAAAAAGAGACCTTAAGCCATGATCACACCAGAGATTAGGCTAGATAAGCGATTAGAATGTAGCCTCTAGGTTTGTTCGCTTGGTTCTAGTAGAGTCGGTTCTAACTCTACCCTTCGCTGCAAAGAATGCCGCCTCAAAGAAACCCTGCAACTGGACCTAATGTATTGGATATCGGAGAAGGAAGTGTTCACCCGGAGCTTGTGGACATTCCTGTTGAGGAATCAACACTCCCTGAGAGCCAAGTAATGGAAGCAATAGGTCAGTTGGTTTCGGCCATCGATCGTGATAAGGTTGCGAGACAGCTAATTGAAGGAACTGGATGTTCACTGAAAGATTTCTGCAGTCATCACTCGGAGAGTTTTGATGGGAAAGGCGATCACACTAGTGCGGAGAATTGGCTGAACGATGTGGAGGAGCTACTAGCTACTCTTAGATGTACTAACGAGCAGAAAGTGGCTTATGCTACTTATAAGTTGACTAGGGAAGCTAAGCGCTGGTGGTAGGATAAAAAAGTAGTACTTGTCGCTGACTTGGGCTCGGAGACTATCATTTCTTGGGAAGTCTTGAAGCACGAGCTCAATCGCCACTTCTTTCCTAGAGTCGTGTAGGAGGCGAAGGCACAGGAATTTTTAGACCTAGTCCAAGGAGAAATGTCGATGATTGAGTACGCTGCAAAGTTTCTTCAGTTGTTGTGCTTTGGACTATACCTCATTCCGACTGAGGAGAAAAAGGCTAAGAAGTTCAAACGAGGGTTGAACTTTCGCATTCAGATTATGATGAGCTGTTTTGACATTCGGGATTTCTCCCAATTGGTCGATAAGGCATCAATCTATGAAGATAGATTGAAGGAGAATGCATCTGAATACGCGGATCAGAAGAGGAAGACTCAAGGAACTAGTACTTCAGTCGAAGGAGCCAGGCCAGCTAAGAGGATGGCGGTGGGGAGTTTTCCAACCCAGAGGCCATAAAGACGTACCTCTGGTAACCCTCCATCTTCATCACAAAGGAATCAGACGTCAGAGCTGTGCAAGAAGTGTAACCATGTGCACTGGGCTTTGTAGGATGGCAACTGGAACTTGCTATCACTGCGACCAGTTTGGGCACTTCAGTAAAGATTGTGTGAGCAAGGGGGCTGCTTAGAAGCCTTTGGCGCCAGCTAGGGTTTACGCACTTGTTCCGGGAGAATCTAAAGGAGGATCGAAAGTGGTGACATGTACTATCCCTATACTTGGATTTGAAGCTTCAGTTTTGTTTGATTCAGGGGCTACCCACTCTTTCATATCTGTAGTATTTGTAAGGTTGTCTAGACTTGTAGTGAGAACCTTGGAACCTGGTTTAGCTGTAACTACACCCGTAGGGAAAACTGTGGTCTATAAATGTGTAGTTTGCGAATGCCCTGTTAGCATTTGTTGAAGAGTACTTCCCGCAAACTTAGTTGTTCTCCCTATGTTTAATTACAACATTATTCTCGGAATGGACTGGTTGACGAAGCACTTGGCAATTATTGATTGCATTCTAAAGCAAGTGACACTTATGCCTTGGGGAGAAGGAAAGGTGACATACGTTGGAAAACAAGCGAGGTCCTTACCTCCAACGATTTCGGCCACACAGGCAAGGAAGCTCATCGTCGGAGGCAATCAGGCATTTTTGGCGTTCATCGTCACTCCAACGAAGCAAGCAAAGAAGAATCTGGAAGATATTCCTGTGGTGTGCGAGTATCCAGATGTCCTTTTGTCAAACTACTCTGGATTACCACCACGGGGGGAGGTGGAGTTTGGGATTGAATGTGTGCTAGGCACTAATCTTATCTCGAAGGCACCATATAGGATGGTGTCTTCAGAGTTGAAGGAGTTAAAGGAACAACTCCAAAAACTCTTGGACAAGGGTTTCACTCGCCCTAGTATATTACCGTGGGGAGCACCGGTGTTGTTTGTCAAGAAGAAAGACGGGTCAATGAGGATGTGCATTGACTATCGGGAGCTAAATAAGGTGACGATCAAGAATCGATATCCTTTGCCAAGGATCGACAATTGTTAGATCAGCAAGGAGCGTGGTGTTTTCTAAGGTCAATTTCTCGGCTATCACCAAGTACGGGTGAAGGAAGAGGACATTCTTAAAACAATCTTTTGGACTCGTTATGGATACTATGATTTCTTAGTTATGTCTTTTGGACTAACTAACGCACCAGCGGTCTTTATAGACACGATGAACAGAGTCTTTCACGACTATCTGGATTAGTTCATCGTTGTCTTTATCGACGACATACTAATTTACTCAAAGACGTCGAAGGAGCACAAGGAACACTTACGCAAGGTATTGGAGAGGCTTAGGAGCGAGAAGCTCTATACTAAACTCAAGAAGTGCGAGTTTTGGCTGGATAGCGTGTCTTTCCTCGGACATGTCATTTCGGGAGAAGAAGTAGCAGTTGACCTGGAGAAGGTGAAGGTTGTGGTCGAGTGGAGAAGGCCAACTAGCGTGTTTGAGATTCGAAGTTTCTTGGGACTCGCTGGTTACTATCGACGCTTCATCGAAGGTTTTTCAAAGCTGTCAGGGCCACTCACTGCTTTGACTAGGAAAAATGCTCCTTTTGTCTGGACGGATGAGTGTGAGCAATGTTTTCAAGAGTTGAAGAGGCGATTGGTAACTACTCTAGTATTGGCATTGCCTACGGAATCTGGAAATTTCGTGGCGTATAGCGACACTTCTAAGAAAGGTTTGTGTTGTGTATTGATGCAAAACGGCAATGTTATTGCCTATGCTTCACGCCAACTGAAACCATATGAATAGAACTACCCTACACATGACTTGGAGTTGGTAACAGTGGTGTTTACTCTTAAGATTTGGAGAGATTACTTGTACAGCGAGCGGTGCGAGATCTACACTGATCACAAGAGTTTGAAGTATCTCTTCACTCAAAAAGAGTTGAACATGAGACAGAGGAGGTAGCTAGAATTGATCAAGGATTATCATTGTGAGATCAATTATCATCCTAGCAAGGCTAACGTAGTAGCATAGCGCTGAGCAGAAATCAACGTGGAGCTTGTCGCTCTAGGATTTCTCAACCCCAGTTGATTAAGGAACTCACTGGGATGGGCCTGGAAGTAGTAGGCAAAGGCATGCCTGTACACTTGGCTAACTTGATGGTTTAGTCAGAATTGCTTACAAGAATCAAGGCAGCTCAGCTTGAAGATCCTGAGTGTGCCAAGATCAAACAACTGCTTGCAGAAGGTAAGGCAAAGGAGTTTTGTCTTAAGGAAGATGGGCCGCTCACCCATTTCAAGCAAGTATGTGTGGTAGGAATTGAAGAATTGAGGAAGGAGATAATGAGCGAGGCTCATCATTCTTCGTACACTGTGCATCCTGGAGGCACCAAGATGTACTGTGACGTAAAGGGGTCATATTGGTGGAACAATATGAAAAAGGAATTGCAAAGTTTGTATAGCAGTGTTCAACCTGCCAATAAGTGAAGGCAGAACATCAGAGGCTGGTAGGGACGCTTAAGCCGTTGCTTATACCAAAGTGGAAGTGGGACAAGATCGCTATGGATTTTATTTTAGGATTACCCAAGACACCCACTGGGGAATATTCCATTTGGGTTGTTGTCAATCGATTGACGAAGAGTGCTCATTTTATTCCCATAAAGGTTAAGGATTTGATGGATAAGTTAGTCAGACTATATGTCCAGAATGTAGTTCGTTTACATGGGATACCATCGGCAATCATTTCGGACAGAGACTCGCGTTTTACCTCGAGGTTCTGGCAAAGTCTTCAGAAGGAAATGGGGACGGAGCTAAAGTTTAGTACTGCTTTTTATCCTCAAACAGACGGTCAATTTGAGCGGACGAACCAGATCTTAGAAAATATGTTGAGGGCATGTGTGTTGGAATTCAAAGGAAGCTGGGTTTAGTACCTACCTTTGATTGAGTTTGCTTACAACAACAGTTATTAGGCAACTATTGGAATGCCGCCATATGAAGCACTTTATAAACAAAAGTGCCAATCACCTTTGTATTGGGACAACATTGGTGAAAGATAGACGTTGGGGCCGGAGCTGATTCAAGACACTTGTGAGAAGGTATGTGTCATCAAGGAGCGCATGAGTATAGCTTAGAGTCGACGAAAGAGTTATGCTGATAAACGAATGAGGCCTTTGGAATTCGAAGTGGGAGATCGTGTGTTCCTAAAGGTATCACCTATGAGGGAAGTAATGCGGTTTAGGAAGAAGGGGAAGCTTAGCCCCAGATTCATTGGGCCGTTCAAAATTACTCAGAAAGTGAGGAAGTTAGCATATAGGATTGCCTTACCCCCATATCTGATTGGGACGCATGATGTTTTCCACGTATCGATGCTAAGGAAGTACATCACTAACCCTGAAGTAATTGTGGAGTATGAGCCGCTGGGTATTCAAGAGGGATTAACCTACGTGGAGGAACTAGTTAAAATCGTGGATAAGAAGAAGCAGGTGCTACGTACTAAAACGATTCCTATCGTCAAGGTACTATGGCGTAATCATGGAGTGGAGGAGGCATCATGGGAAGTAGAACATGATATGCAGAGCCATTACCCGCATTTGTTTGAATAATTGTGATTATGGCACCTATACCAATCGACCCGGATTGCGTGTGGAACTACTCTTTCTACGAATGGATAGATTTAGGAGTAGAAATCGATGAGGATTGGTATAGTGTGGGCAACATCAAATACGATGCACTCAATGACTTACAGGGCGATTTTTCGCAACTGTTTGAAGAAGAGAATGTATCGATTAATGGATGGGACGAGATAATTTAAGAACCTACTGAGTACGGCAGGAATGACATATGGACAGGAGGTAACATTCTACATCTCTTTGAGTGTTATTCTTTTGGTATTTGTTTCAAAATTTCGAGGACGAAATTCTTATAAGGAGGGTAGAATGTAGTGACCCAAATTACTAACTAGGCATAAGTAGCTTAGTTAAGGGAATGAGTTTGGGCTTTGGGTCACTAAGGCTGCTAGAAGGGTGATTTAGACTTTTGGGCGGACGTACGCTAGGTTAGGGCGCGTCCGTTGTCTCGTAATGGACGATATGGGGGACCACTAGATGTACGCTCTCGCAAACACGTCTTGTGACGTCGGACCACCAGACGTACGCTACTTTTGGAACACCCTCTGGATAATACCTAGATGTACAAGACAACCTTTGAACCACTAGGCAAGAACCACCGGACGTACGCCCCTTGGCCGGACGTCCGCTGCTTTTTGGGCCTATAAATAGAGCCCTACCCCCTCGCATTTTTCATAGTTTCAGAACGCCTCTAGGCTGCCAATTTGTTTCCAAAGTGTTTTCCAAGCTTGTGAGTTTTTGGTGAGTGTGTATGTGCAAAGAGTTTGCGAGTTTGGGACGTTCGTGAAGCGAAACTCTCGCGGTTTTGTTTCAAGGAGGAAGCATTCGATCCTTAAGCTTTTGTTTACGTTGTTATGCTGATTGGTTATTGTTTAGATATAGTATTTAGCCTAGTTGCACCTTAAAACCCGTTTGGGTTAACGTTTGATTAGTTTAGCGTTGTTACGTTGCATGGAGGTTTTAAGCTAGACAAAAAGGCTTTAGGTAGTACCCAATAGCCTTAGGAATCAGAGGATAGGCGGATAGTGGAGAGAAAATGAGGTTCTCCCTGAGAACCCATACAGCGAACGTATGGTGTCGAGACCGGACGTACGGCTTGTCGTTGCACGATGGACGTACGCACCAGATATCGAACGTACGGTCATTGTGTGGCAAGGAACCCTATTTTCGCCAAATGGTCCATAGCTCCTGTTTTCCTTAATTTAGGGCTGTTATAGTGGGAATAGGACTAATAGAAGGTTTTTCACATATTTGGAGAACCCGGACCATTTGGAGTTTTCAGAGACACGTATTGACCCAGGTGAGTTTTAACTCACATAATGCGCATTGTTATTTTCCATGCACTGCATGTTTATTTTGTGTACCAAGAAAACATGCATATTTTACAACTCTCACTGTTTGTACTTATTGCACATAAACTCTGTCACTTTGGGAAAAACGTTGTGCTAAATCTGTTAACCAAGTGAGACTTGTAAAAAGACATGCATGTAAAATACAGACAAGATAATTTGCATTGTATGACATGATACACCGGTATGTGCAGTAGTAATGGCCATGGGCTTACTATACATGTTAGCTTTATGGTCAAATATGTGCGTTATGTGAGGGCTGTGGATCCATTGGTTTCGTGACCTTGATGCAACCATTCCCAATGGTTCGGTTACTACTGGGACTTAACGTCACTAGTTGGTGTGGGTCACCGGGTCGACCCAATCGTGCACTAGTGCTAATGACGGGTATGTTATGCAATGGCTGAGGCACTGGCATTGTATTATAGGTTCCTCGGGACAGCATCAACCCTACTAAGAATGGGTAATATCTCGGGTGGATCATATCGTTGAACTATAACAAATGTTGACACCATACGCATGTATCATTCTTATACATATATCACGCATAAATAATCTGTCATGGAGGAACTGTTTTGTTCAATAAATACATGAGTTCATTTTCAAAAACTGGCATGGGCATTATCTGCGTTAAAAATCATTAAGTCTTAAACTTATCCTTTTGTTTATGTCTTTTCCCATCATTAAGATTAATTGCGCGGTTTAGCTGTACTAGACGAAGATGCCATTGGAGGTTACGTGGGTGATTACTCAAGACCTGATACGGGTAATTTTCGAGGACATGGACCCGGTTTGGCTTAGGACGATGTGGGAGGATGGAAGATCTGCCCGTGCAGACATGATCGAGATTCTGATCTCGTTAGCTTTGTTAAAACTTAGATCTAGGCTTTGATCTGTTGATCTTTTGAGAACTATGCTGATGTCACATATTTTGGGTTGTATCTATTTCTCTGGTTGACGGTCTGACGACTGGTACATTGATGACTACTTATTATGTTATGTATGTAGTATTCTATCTCTGGTATTGTTGTGTGAAGCTTTATTTACTATTTCTTAAATCCCATAGTCTTGGTAAAGTCTTCCACTGCAGTTTTCTAGTTACGACAAGGAAAGTGATTTCCTGGAGGTCATGTCTCGGAGGGACGTGACTGGGATGACGCACCGTGGGGTCAATTACTAGTTAATTGATATTCTCACTAAGTGAGGCATCACAATTTGTGAAGCTCACCATTGACTTATGTAGGGTCCACATAAGTTCACAAAATCTAATGGTTAATTTGTAAGATTAAATGGGCCAAATGTAAAGAAAATATTGACCAATAGCATTTCTCCTATCTATTTATGGGTGTTAGCCCACACGTGTCCCCATAGAGTGTGTGTTGGCATTTTGCTTATGTGTCAAAAATGAGTGGGACTCATGAGAGGGTTTTATCCCTAACAAGCATCAATGGCAACAGTTTTCAACAACGAAGTTCATCTTTCCAATCTTTGCAATACACAACTTCTTCAAACAAGAAAAAAACTAACAGATGGAGTAGAGACCATCATTTTAACCAGTCAACAATTTACAACCTTTTGGCAGGGAATATAAACAATTTAATTAGTCAACAATTTTTTTTTTTTTTCTTGTCATAGACCCTACACCATTCTTGAAGCTCTCCTATTCCGTCTCCTCTCAAGTCCACAAGTTCTTCTTCGCACTTTAGCAGTGGCCCCAGTGTTACACTTGGAAGACATGTCTGCAAAAATATCAATGCAACAACTTCTAATTTTAGATGCAGTTCACATTCTTATTAAGATTCCTCCTAAAATAAAAATTAAAAAAATGCCTTTTTCTGATAATAAATTAAGGATATTTTTATAAAAGAATAGAGAAAAAAAAATCAAGTAAACAGAAGGTGTACACAAATTCCACCTAAATTTACAATCTAAAATATGTGAAGGAAAGAAAATCTGGAAATGAAAAGGCACTAGAGCTCTCTAGAACAGTCATCTAATCATACAAAAATTGTAAAAACATAGTCTTTTAGGATGTCCTGATTGAGGTCTACACCATTGATAGTCTAATTATTTGTTTCATACCAAATGACTCATGTAAGAATAATTGGAAAAAGAAAAAAAAAGAAGAGAAGCCTATTTTACATGTTACGCCCTACACATTCATGTGTTCCTTGGTTGTCTGTGTTCTTGTGAACATACTGCAAATAATAACATTTTGCATGAGGCAAACTTTATATGTCAACTGAAAAAAAATAAAGAAAATAAATTTCATTTTCGTTCCACTCATGACAGAACATACAACTTCAAATTTAGCATTATAAAAACATGTTACAAAATTATAAGTAAGGTAAAAACAATCTTCACATGCTCCATAACTACCAGTACAACAATAGCATTATGTACCACAAGCAAGTGCCAATGATTCCATATTGAAAAACAGGGCAAAAACTCAATACCATGAACACAACAGCTTGGCCATTCTAATTTATCTCTATGTTCCTCTTTTCATGAAGCAAAGTGCAATAAAATCTATTTTGAGAGAGAAGCAATTCTATGATCCAATTTTGAGTTTTAGAACCATAATGAAGGTGAAGTTCAAACAACTGGTGCGGTAATTTGAGAGAGAAACAATTCATGCACCTTTCCTCAATATTATTATATGTGGAAAACCTCAAACGGCCCAAATTTAAGAAAACCTTAGACACACCATAATCAATTTGAGCCTAACACCTATCTCATCACCACTCTACGCTTAAACCAATTGTGCAAAGGCCCAGGACAGAACCTATACTGGTAATTTCCAAATACAACCTCAACTCCATGATGGGCCTATAGATAATGTTTGAACTCCATCTTTCCTATGTATGTGTATCTGCTATAAATGCTAACTAGCAACTTCATTTCATGAATTTGTCTACCAATGGTATAGTACATGTTATTAGTAAATAGTATGTTAGTTCAATATGTAATTGAATTAACCAAACTTGTGTGCCCTAAACATTGATCAATTAGAAGAACAAGAAATATTGCCCATTCACAAGAACTGTCACAAAAAATGAAGAGCATAGAACAAGTTTTTTTTTTTTTTTTTTTTTACTATAACCTAAGCTCTTGAGGTTAGGCATTGTTGGGGTAATTTTTGGGTCGAAACAAGCTACCTCAACAGTCATTGTACAGCTGAGCTGAAATGGGGCCCCCGGTGTGAGAATTGTGTGCCCGCAAAATAGAGAAGGCATCAGAGGGTCCTCGGCCGGAGCCAAAGACACTCCGATACTTAAGCCAGCATGCATGTTCTTTGGAGTGAGAAAGAAGATGAAAATAATGGTCTCTAATTCTCCCAAGAACCAGCTTCTAGAGACCATTCCAGAGAGAGGGAGAAGAAAAATCCAGTCAAGAAGAAGCCCTTTCTCCTCCCTTTCTTTTATCTATCGAGAAATGCTATGGGTCAATAAATTCTTTACATTTGACCCATATTCTCCTACAAATTCAATAGATCAACCATTTGATTTGTGAAGTCCACCATTGACTTATTTGAAAGATTAGATGGGGACCAAATATAAACAAAATATTTAACCCCTGGCATTTCTCCTATCTATTTATGGGTGTTAGCCCACACATGTCCCCAAAGAGTGTGTGTTGGCATTTTGCAAAAATGAGTTGGACTCTCGAGGGGGTTTTATCCACAACAGGCATCAATGGCAACAGTTTTCAACAGCAAAGTTCATCTTTCCAATCTTGCAATACACTACTTCTTCAAACAAGAAAAAAACTAACAGATGGAGCAGAGACCATCATTTTAATCTGTCGACAATTTACAACCTTTAGGCAGAGAATATAAATATTTCATGGAGAGAAACTTCGTTAGGTGTAAACATGTAGGTAATTGTTCCCCCCCACCCCACAAAAAAAAGAAAAAAAAAGCCCAACTCACATAAAGAAAGAAACTAAAGTGGAAAGCTAATACAACTTTTTTCTTGTCATAGACCCTATACCATTCCTGAAGCTCTCCTATCCTGTCTCTATCAAGTCCACAAGTTTTTCTTCTTTGCACTTTAGCCCCGGTGTTACACTTGGAAGATATGTTTGCAAAAATATAAATGCAGCAACTTGTTACTTTAGATGCAGTTCACATTCTTATTAAGAATCCTCCTGAAATAAAAATTAAAAAAAAAGGGCCTTTTTCTAATAATAAATTAAGGATATTTTTATAAAAGAATAGAGAAAAAATGAAGTAAACAGAAGGTGTACACAAATTCCACCTAAATTTACAATCTAAAATCTATAAAGGAAAGAAAATCTGGAAATGAAAAGGCACTAGAGCTCTCTAGAACAATTATCTAATCATACAAGAATTGTAAAAACATAGTCTTTTAGGATGTTCTGATCGAGGTCTACACCATTGATAATCCAATTATTTGTTTCATGCCAAATGACTCGTGTAAGTACAAGTGGAAAAAGAAAAAAAGAAAGAAGAGAAGCTTATTTTACATGTTACGCCCTACGCATTCATGTGTTCCTTGGTTGTCTCTATACTTGTGAACATACTGCAAATAATAAGAAGATTTTGCATGAGGCAAACTTTATATGTCAACTGAAAAAATAAATAAATTTTCGTTCCACTCATGACAGAATATACAACTTCAAATTAAGCATTATAAAAACATGTTACAGAATTATAAGTAACACACCATAATCAATTTGAGCCTATCACCTATCTCATCACCACTCTACACTTAAAACGAATTGTGCAAAGGCCCAGGACAGAACATATACTTGTAATTTCCAAATACAACCTCAACTCCGATCCATGATGGGCCTATAGATAATGTTTGAACTCCATCTTTCCTATGTATGTGTATCTGCTATAAATGCTAACCAGTAGCTTCATGTCATGAATTTGTCTACCAATGGTATAGTACATGTTATTAGTAAACAGTATGTTAATTCAATATGTGATAAAATGTAACAAATTATGGTCATAACAAGCTTTACGGTTCAAGATAACATAACATATAACCACATTCTACCCAGCAATGCCAGAAGAAGGTCATTCAGGTGACATAACATATAACCACAATAGCAAGAAATAAACTCTAAGAATGCATACCCTTCACGAGCATCAGCTGTTAAGCAAGGCTAACTTGAGATTCTTTTAAGCACTCCACACATGACGGCATCAAATTCCATTGTCAGTTTTAGGAAGATGTCCTGTAATTCATTAGAACAGCCAAAATGTCACCTTTTTTTGAAAAAAAAAAAAAGAAAGAAAGAAAAAAAATACACTTATGCTAATGAACTTTGAAACCTATCAAATATGATGCAAAAGAAACCTCTGCAATTCAGACCAGTGGTAGATATCTTTAGAGACAACAAACCACGGGATTTTAGACAAACTCTTTCAGCATTCCAACGAAGCATTTGCACATGCATTCATGACATTATAGAGAGTGTTCGCATTCTCCAGCTAAATATACTCCAGTAAATGTTTACTTGCGTTGGCCACATGAAGCTCCAAAAAGGAAGGCATAACTACCTACAACCATCATAGAAATAAGCACACATGAAATTATTCACAGAACAAACCAATGCACGGCCTATTTGTAACATATATATCAATCTGATCAGATCTGCTTAGATTGCAATGCAAGTGAATGTGTGAAATTTGTATTATTTTAAATCCTTCAAATCCTTTGCATTTGCCTAAAAAACTCAATATCCTATTTGCAGCCTGGCCTGTGTAGGGATACTAGCCTATAATACAAAGACATATAACTGATACTCTTATATATGTATGTATACGAATGATAAAGAAAAAAACCACCATTGAAAACTTACCCGCTCCTCTTAGTCAACAAATAATGTCACCACCTAAGTCTAGCTTCTGTTTCTCATCTCAACATTTTGATAGTTGAAGGTATCAGAAACAACACTAGCTTCCAGTTGGTTCTATGCCGGCTAGATATCAGGAAGCCTGTTACAAAAAATCAAGTCAGCCACCTTAACAAGGATCACATGTACAGAACCCACAAGAAACTCGTCAGCTATCATTGATTACCTTTTCCCATGTAGCAGCTTTCAGGAGAAAAGGTATTGAATGGTACACCCAACTTCCACAAAGAAGAGAAAGAAACAAGCTGCCCTTTCCACCGTAGTCCCACAAAACCATCCTTCTCTTCCATTCTCATCTCCCAATTGCTATCGTACTTCCTCAGCAGAACTGGAGCACCATCAATGGCATCCTCTCCAAACACCACTCCTAAAAACAACAGTACCCCTTTGGTGAGAGCTGGGGAGGAGAGATCAAGGCAAAGACACAGTCAATAGAAAATGTAGCCATCTAAAACCAGATTCAGTTTCAATATTTGATAATTGAAGGTATCCAAAACAGCACTAGCTTCCAATTGGTTCAATGCCGGCTAGATACTAGGAAAACTGCCATTGTTTACCATAAATCAAGTGAGTTACCTTAACAATGATCAAGCAGTAGCCACAAGAAAATCCTTTTCTATCATTGATTACCTTTTCCCTTATAGCTGCTTTGAGGAGAAAAGGTATTGAATGGTAATTCAAAGCGTACACTTCCAAGAAAAGGAAAAGAAACCAAAATTTCCCCGTTTTGTTGATTTCGTACCACACTTTTTACAAGGTTCATAAGTTCCCACTAAACTTTCAAGACCTATTCATGCATAACAGATTGAAATGGAAAACCTACACAAACGTGCAAATAAAGATAACTTAGTTTATCGTAGAGGTAAATGTCTGAATCCAATTAAACAATTAATGCAAGTGCTAAGCTGGTTTCTAATCAACTACAAATGTTTTTTGACAGAATTAAAAAATAGCAAACTAGGCTTCGTCTGTTTCCAAGTACCCATTCATGGATCTTTTAAAGTAAGTTCAACTTAATTTGCGTTATTAGATGACTTTCTTTTCACGTAGATAATTTTTAAGTTGTTCACCAATATTTATCAATCTCGCCAACATATTTGTATGCTTAATCGGTACCAAAGTTTAGGGGAAATGGATTTGAAGTTATAAGGGATGCAAAAATGGAAATAGTCGGTTTCTGTTTCAGATCAGATTAGGAAATAGTTAATTTTTAAGGGTTTGATTATGTATGAGCAACCAAAAAAAAACAGAGCATGTCAAAAATCAAAGAAAGCAGAGAAATATAATCCAGAACAGAGGAGAAGAAATTAAGGAGAAAGAAGAAGAGAAGTTCCTCATTTACAAATCATTCTCGTAGTCTTTACAAGTGAAAGAAAGAAGAAAGAAGCTTATATATGAGCTTACAATCAAATAACTGAAGCTGTAAACCAACTTAACAACTTGAACTATATCTAACTAAACTAACTAACTCATAAACAGAAAAGTTAGTTATTTAGTTTATACACGTGCTAAAAGAGCAAGCCGAGAAGAATTAATCAAATATGAAAAATAATACATCGTTCAAGTGGTGAAGTGAGTGGAGCATTCTGTTTTATCAAAGATAGCAACTAAGTATATTAATACCAGAGAGAATAAACCATATAAGACAAATTAGGTGGTTGAAAAGTGCACGTACCAAAATTGGGGACTAAACAGACTTTTCACTTATTCAATGATTTTGCCATCAATCCATATCTGTTCGACGTGAGCAATCTTGCGCCGTTCTTTTCCTTTTTTACTTTGCAACTTTTTCTTCAACAAAGGACATTCGTTGATTTCTAGAATAGAAAGGGAGGGAGGCAGCCCCTGTTCCGGCATACAATTGAGCTTAGGGCATTGATAGATACTCAATCTTTTAAGAGCATTGAGGTGTTGAAGCCCTTTCTTGTCCAAAGATTTCATATTTGGAAAGTACCATATTCCAAGGAAGGTCACATTGGTGGGCAGCAACTGCTCCTCTGGGAAAGACTCCACAACTTCAGATTTGCCATTGATTAGAATAATTGTAAGAAAAGGGAGGTTCTGCAAACCACATCCCATATGAAAAGGGATCCCAATTTCTTTCAGATTGGATGGCAACCCCCCTTCAGGAAACGACTCAACTTTTGGACAATCCTCTATATGCAAAACCTCAAGAGACGGAAGGAGTATGTACATTTTATCAGGAGGTGATCTCAAACTGCCACAACCGTCAACCCAAAACCTTGTGAGTTTTGGGGCACGCAATCCTCCTTTTGGAAAAGAAACAAAATTATGGCAATAACGGATTTCAATCTCCAAGGTGACTAAATCATGTTCATAATTTTCTGGAACTGTAAGAGATTCCAAATTGCTACACGAAGAGATATGGATGTGATAAAGATTTGGGAATAAATCTAATGGAATGGACTTCACAGAATCACAATGCCACAACGACAGTTTTTCAAGGGATGAATAGTCAAAGTTTGTTGGGAGCTCGAACTTCATACAAAAACCAATGTGAAGGGTTTTTAATGTAGAGCGAAGACCATCCTTAGGAAGGGACACAAGCGAACCACAATCACGGATGCGGAGGGTTTTTAATGTAGAGGGAAGGCCATCCTTTGGAAGGAACATAAATGAAGAACACCCATCGATCAACAACTCTTGAAGACTACCATTGGATTCTATCAATCCCTTCGGTAGGGATTCAATTCTTTCAATATTGAGCTTCTGCATTCCAGCTGGCAATTCATCAAACAAAACCTCTTTACAATCGCGCACCGACAAATCACGTATAGTAGGCGTCCTTGAGAGTGAAGCCACCAATTGCTGACATCCAGAAATGTAAAGCTTGGCTAAAGAAGGAAGATGGGCGGGCAACCCTCCAGTTAGCTTAGGGCACTCTTTAATAACAAGATTTCCAAGTTGAGGAAAACTTACGCCCTCATTTTCGTCACCGATAGAAATCCATTTTTCCCAATTCTTCATATCCTCCAACCTAAGAACTTTAAGGGCCCCAAATGGCTTAAATGAAGAAGAACCGCTGCCACAAAATTCACGGCCCACTGTAACAACTTCATCGAACCCAACAATAGAGAGGTTCTCCAGAGAGGGTAATTGTCCAAGGGGTGGCAAACTACTGCAATAGTTACAGTTTTGTAGGTGAAGAGATGCTAGTTTAGAGAATGAAGGAAGTCCTATCCAATCTGAAAGACTTTTACCACCATAGTATTTGATAATGAGGCTTTTCAAATTTGTATGGGGTCGGAGCCCATCAAGTACAATTCTCTGACTTTCTTGAACATGAGTTTCAACATTCCATTCTAATACCAACTCTTCTAGGTGATTTTTTTCCTTCAAGCTTGCATTTAGAGCATCAGTGGGAGATTCAACATTTTGGAGCTCCAAAATGGCAAGTGGTCCCCCAAGATTTACAAGTTTCCCCAACTCTCCAATGCAAGTCCCACTACCTTTGCCGACGATAAATTTAGTCAATGTCTGGAGGCATTTTAATCTACCCAAATATATCGGCATCTCTTTTATGCCAGTTTGACTAATATCAAAATGACGTAAACTAATGAGTTTCCACATATCTCTTGGCAATATAACAAGCTGTTCACAATATGATAATCTCAATATTTGCAAATTGCATAATTGACATATAGAATCGGGTAGTCTTTCAACATTAGTGAATGAGAGATCCAAGTAACGTAGGTGTTTAAGTTTACCAATTGAATCTGGCAATTCAGTAATGTTATGATACTTGGATAGAGAAAGCAGTCTTAAACATCTTAGTGTCGATAGTAAATCATGTACTACTTTTTTACTCAAGTTGTTGTAATCCCCAGAAGGACCTGATATTTTTAAATGTAAGAAAGTGCGCAACCTCTTAGCCTTGTGAAGGGTCTCAAACTTCCTCAAGCCATGAAAATGCTGTTTGGAAAAACAGGACAAGTGGCGAGTATTGTTTTCTATCTCCTGAGAACAACCATCCTCCAACCTTGAAATAAATTGTCCAGATATAGATTTTGCTAAATCGCTCACGAGATCATGCATTACAAAACATGACTTGTCGTCACTTGATTTTTGGAATAATGATCTTGATTCTAGAGTAAGGAAATACTCATTACCAACTTCTTCCATTGTTCTGTTTTTGGGTTGATGTAGGAAACCTTCTGCCATCCATAACAAGATTAATTGATCTTTTTTGAAAGGATAATCCTTTGGGAATATTGAACAATAAGCAAAGCATTGCTTTAGAGGTGAAGAGAGATATTTGTAACTTAACTTTAGAGCCGGAAGAATACCCATCTCATCAGTTGGCAAATCCCATAACTCACTCTTCAATATCTTATCCCATTCATCATTTGGTTTAGATCCTAATAAAGCACCAATTGTCTTGATCACTAATGGAAGGCCTCCGCACTTTTCAATGATTTTTCTACCTATAACTTCCAACTCACCATGTGCATTAGAGTTACCATCATGGAATGCATGTTTTGCAAATAGTGACCAGCAATCTTCTTCTGGTAACTCAGTTAGACGATGAGACATTGCTCTAACAATTGATGCAACACGATCACTACGTGTTGTTACAAGGACCTTACTTCCTTGTGCCCCATATTTGAAGGGTTTACATAATGCCTCCCATTGAATAGGAATCTCATTCCAAATATCATCTAAAACAAGTAGAAACTTCTTTCCTGTTAAACACTCCCTTAGTTTGAGTTGAAGTTGATTTAGATCCTTAATATCACACGCTGATGAAGTTACCACCTCCAGAATTGTTTTTGTTATCTTGAACACGTCAAATTCTTCAGAAACACAAACCCATGCTTCAAGGTTATTAAAGTGCTCCTTCACCCTATTGTCATTGTATACAAACTGAGCAAGGGTGGTCTTGCCAATCCCTCCCATGCCAACTATAGCAATCACACCCATCTTATTGCCACGTGCATCATCTGAGAGTATCATTTTAATGATTGCCTCCTTGTCAACATCCCTACCACAAATATCAGATTCTTCAACCAAAGAAGTTGTGGGCAATCTTTCAGATGATTTCCCTCCAAAACCTTCTTTAAGACCCATAACATTCTTCTGTTGTGCTAGAGATTCTAGTCTTTCAAGTATCTCTTCTATCTGTGGCTCTATCTCTTTGACAAAAGAATTGCGAAAAGCAGAGATGGATAACTTTCGTACCTTGCTTGCAGTGGTTTGAAATTGAGCATCCAACTCGCTTCGCAATGCTTCAGTAGCAATCTCATCCAAGACATGCTCTGCATCATAGACTGCATCTTTCACCTCATCAAGCCACTTTTTCACGCCAGGCTGTGTAACTTGCACATCTTCAGCAGCTTCAAGCACTGCAACGACGGTCAGGAATGATGTCTCCAACTTCTTGAGGAGTCCATTGGAGAGTCTTCGATGCTGAAAGAAGTCAACGAACTGACCAGATGCCATTCTTTCGAAAAAAGCTTGGAGGAAGGGAGAGATAAAAATGGTTGCAATCTCAGCCATGTTTTCTTGTTTGGAAATCAAAGGAAATGAAGGAAGGCGAATGCAAGTTGCTAGCAGAGCAAATGCAGAGAGAAAGCTGCGTTTTGGCTTTAACAAGGAAGAAGTGGACTTAAAAAGCCTGACTTCTCTTTAGAATGTGCCATTTACCATTCCATGCAATACGGTCCACTTCTTTTTTTCTTTTTTTTTTCCTCTTTTCTTTTCTTTTCTTTTTCTTCTTCTTCTTCTTTTTTTTTTTTTTTTTTTTTTTTTTCACCCATCATTATCAGGCAATCTCTTTAGAGATAGCTTTGGATTCGGTTTGGTGGACTTGAGCCAAGTCTCATAATTGGTATCAATCACAAATAGGACCCAGGTCCTAAAAGGGCCATTCGGTAAAAACATTTCTAGTAGGTTTTTATTTTTGTTTAAATAATAATAATAAAAAATTAATATAATAAAAAAGACGAAGAAACTTGAAATTGAAAATTTTCAACATTTTGATTTTTAGTGAAGATTGATCTGTCTCACTAGTTGAGTTTGACAAAAGTGACATTGGCTAAATCATCCATTGCTTTGAGTACTATTAACTGTCTCGCCAAAACTAATTTTTAGTTATTTTTGGTATGGCAATTTGGTGAAAATGCTTAAAAACTCTCATT
Organism: Carpinus viminea; assembly: GCA_013348765.1. Taxonomy (NCBI): domain Eukaryota; kingdom Viridiplantae; phylum Streptophyta; class Magnoliopsida; order Fagales; family Betulaceae; genus Carpinus; species Carpinus viminea. Next base: position 28,211,890 of record CP054668.1, read on the forward strand.
TTTTGTATCACCAATTTGATGAAAAAAAGAAAAAGAGAAAAGAGGGAGTTGGAGGTAGTTTGGCCAAGTTAAATTATTACTTATCCCAACAGCTTAATTTAATCATTTAATAAAAACTTTAACAAACCACCACATATTGGCTAAAAAGGGGGCGGCAGAGCACCCCCATTGCATTTTTCATTTTCTTTTTCTATTTTTATAATTTTTAGACTTTGACGAAAAAATGACCTAAAATTGTCGTAAGGGAGTTAATTGTTACATACACAGTGATTTTTTGTCAAATAATCAAACTTCGAAACTAATTTTGCAATTTCCCAAAAAATTTAAGGGTCGATAGATTCATTACGACTAATTTTGACATGCACGGTGAATATTTGCAAAAAGGAGGAGTTAGATTCATTACGATTAATATGCTATAATTAAATTAATTGGTATCGATACAAATGAATGAATAGCAATCAAGCCCAAGGTACAGGCTAGAATCTTTGAACACTAAATCAAACAACTCTTTTTTAAAGCCCTGAATAGAAATTTAGGAAACAACAGAGAAACTCTCTCTACGTACAGTATTCCTATTGATAAAACTAAACAAAGATAACAACTAGGCAGTCAAGCCGGTCTTATTGTGCTTAAAAAGAATTTAGGGTGCAGCGCTAAAAGTAAAATAACAGAAATAATCTTTATTAAAAAATGTCACAACTTCACTAAAGCCAATGTCACGGAAGGGTCACTCAAAGTTTATGTCCTATAATTAGTAGTCACATTCTTGCTCGAGCCAACTTCGAGCAAAGGTTACACATGATTTGTCTCCATCAGAATGGCAAATTCCCACTCCATAATAGAAGAATTTGGATATTCTTTGTTTTGGTTAACTTACCAAATAACATAGTAGTTACCATTGATGGGAAGAATAATGATTATAGAAGTCACACCATAAATTTTTTTGAAAGGTGACTTTCACTCAGCCAGCTAGTCATGCCATGATCCAGTCTTTCAAAACTGTGCTTTCTACCATTTTATGGCCCTCTCTGCCCCCAAAAGGATCCTCTCCATTTCAAAGGAAAGGGAGAGGAACCGGTTAGGTAAAACAAGAGGGTAAAATAAGCTTAAAAAATTTGAAAAGACCATTTTGCAGCCAACCCTATGTGCTCGAGCATTGGCTCCTAACATTTTATAAATATTTTTTTTTATCAAACTTCAAATTCTCAACATGGTCTTATTATTATAGTTTTGATATAAATTGGTTCTCTAAATTTGATAAATTAGATTTTTATCCTTAAATTTAGCTTTTGATGTAAAGTAGCCCATACCATAATAAGGACGTTAATGGCCCTATCACCGAAAGAAAAAGAGAATGAAAATGCAACATGAAAGAAAGAAAAGAAAAGAAAAGAAAAGAAAAAAATTCATGGGCATTGCCTTTGAAAATGAGAGACGACAATCTAGAAGTGCACAACCGACATAGCCTCGGTCAATAATTTTGTAAGTGGACGTCAAAGTCCTTATGAATGGATGGATCATGGATGGATGAATTAAATTATGTAACACCCCGATCTCTTCGATCGCATATTGAGAAGATAAGGAGTAGCTCACATAAAATGGGTAGTTTATAAAGATAATTCATGTGGTTAATGGTTTTTCCTGTAATGTATCTTTGTTCAATAATTTTTCCTTTGTTGGGCGGTTTGACTTAAAATGCCATGTGATAAGAACACATAATGGTGGGAGATATAGAGCTGGAACAAGGAAAGTATTTTAATTATAGTAGGAGTTTTATTTGTCAAAAAAAAGAAATTATTACATCTTCTTCAAGCTAGAGATGATGTCTTAGGGGTTTAGGAGTCCTAGCATGAGTCCATCATTGAGTTGTTTTGCATTAGAAGTCCATCATATTTTAGGACACACAAGTTGGTTGTGAGTCTATTTAATCCAAATCCTTGAATAAATTTCTAACACTAAGTTTCAGTTTGGTTGGAGGAAAACCAATGAAATCGTCAAGTCCAATCAAGGCAAATTTGATCACTTACACGTTGTCCAATTCTGTTTCACTCAGCCAATCAGTCACCTCCCATAAGCAATTTTCATTTCCAGCAATCAAAATGTTAAAGGGCAAGTATTGTGAACAACTTTCTATCACTTGATTTCCTAAGAGAATTTGTTGAATGTACAAAGGTAGATCAAGTATGTTCTGCTGCTACTGATAGTTCAGATGCATCCTGAAGAGCATGATGTATGTATGGCTCAGGGAGATGAATACTTTAGAGGCATGCTGAAAAATCTCATTAAATAAAAGAGGAAAATAATTTTTTTAATGTACTCCAAACAAGATGAAAATACATATATACATCAATCACGACCACAAACTCAAATCAAATAACTATTGAAGAAGATAGGAGACGGACAAATAGCAATGAAACGACTCCTCATTATGCTTCATAGCTAAACTCAAACAAAAGATACTGAAAATTTTGTTAGTAATTTGTTTAAAGCAAGCAAAGACTTGTTAAGGCATGGAGGTGGAAGGCCTATGGGTAGTGAACTTCTTTTTCCTGGAGATCCCACTCTAAGAAGAAGTATTTGAATATCAATCTCATCGATCTTGTTGACGTGAGATGTGTCTTAAAACCCATAGAGTATTGTGGGTCTCAATCTTGTTCTTCTCTAAGAAGGAAAGGCTTTGTTTTTGTCCTACATTAAATTCAAGACCCACTTGTAGTAGGAATACTAAAGACCTACGGAATTTCGATTTAGTCTCCTGCAAAATAGAAATTTCCAACTCCAGAAGCCTTCCTCCTTCACTGAAGATCCTCCATGAGCATATTTGCAAGTTGGGCTGCATCACTTGTTCATTTTCACAAAATTTTTGTGGTACTCCCAACACCAAAGCACCAATAATTCAACATGCGGGGACTTGACTTCAAGCAATGTTGTTCCTCGGAAGATCACCATATGATAATGTTTCTTGTATTGATTAAGCTGCAACACAAAATGATGTACATATAAATCTCAAGTTCTGTGGGCTGCCAAAACCCAAACAGAATGTGGAAACAACACGTACGTACTTCATATTGATTCAGCTTCATCAGCCGCTAGTAGCACATGGTTTCTCCATGCAAGTAAACATGGATTAAAAGTAATCCTACACTAATAAACTTTCATCAAGTTAGAATAGGTGCCACCATCCAAAAAAGAAAAAGAAATCCCATCAATAGATGAAAAGTACCTGTCCTTGGTAATCAGGGAGCTTTGCCACTTCATCTCCAAATATTATGAAACATTTTACCTGAGCACAACTAACAGGTTGCTAAGATATAATGAGACATAGCACTTACTTGACTGTAACAACTGCATATATAACATTGAAAGAATGAAGTCAGACTGTCAATGCCTGAACCAGAACTAATTATAGGAGCAAAATGTTCGTAGGGCACAAAATTCAAATAGAAACCAAGCAAGTATTTTAAATAACAGCATTTCTTTAGGAGAAAATATCAGATAGTTTAATTAAAGCACATAAGGCATGACAATGCACCGATGGTATGTGAGAATATGCATATGTTTTACGCCGCGCAGTAAAAGATGTAACGAGTTATCTCATATAATGGAAAATCAATTTTTTTTTGTTTATTTTTTTGCACATGTAATGGAAAATCACTTGTGTGCTAACATAGCAATTAACAAATTTTCCCATGGATAATGGCAACATACTCTGAAAGCAAGTATCTAGTTTCATATGATGAAGAAGCCAATTCAATTAAGAACTCACCATCGTATTTCAGCATTAGCCTCCTTGCAACATTCAGAAGTGAGTCTATAAACCTTTGATCTCCACAAACTACAAAATTTTACAAAGTAAAATGAATTATGTTGTAATCATTACAACAAAACCACTTCTGTTAACGTTTGTAGTTCAAATAAACAGATAAGTAATTTATAGTTCTTCTGGCAAAAGAACTGCAAAATGTAACAGGAAAAAATTCTCACCCTAAGATCCTCCATTTGGTGTTCTTTCAAACACCCAATATGATATCCTTTGCACATCTTAAACAAACAATACAAATAATTAGGTATGTAAACAAGCAAACTGGAAATGCAAAGCATTTCAAACTTTGGACTAGAAAAGTCCAGATGTGAACTAAAAATAAACTACCTGGCAATTGTAACAAAAAATAATTGCACGAGGACCAAAATTTCTGCTGCAATGGCCTATGGGATCAACAACGATTAAAAATCTGTCAAGTTGATGATTTAGATTGAATGTTAATAAGACTAAAAAAAAACCAAGGAACTCGATATATAAAAAGTCAAAAGAATATAATTCTTGATGCATAGTAACAAGCAAGTATGGCCCCACAGTTATATCACAAGAAACAAGTCTATCACAAAACATATGACAAGGAGCAATCATTGGAAGGTTTCAATTACAGACTGCTGAGATGGCATACAATCATCTGGCATAGCTACAATTTGGTCTTAGATGCATAGCAACAATTTTATTTTCTTTTTTCTTATTTTCTTTTTTTAGGATTCATATACAAAAAAGTTAGGGTCAGAAGTAAATAATAAAGCATGTATGGGGTATAGAAGATATTGAATATTGATGGCAAGAATAATGATTATAGAACTCACATAATGCACATCCGCTAAAGTCAAAATCTGGAGTTTTGACAGTAAGAATGCATCGCTTGGTTTTCTGTTCTCCAGGATCAAGTCCGGCATCCCTTCCAGCTTCCACAACATTAACATTATGCTCTACACATTTTTCTTTTTGGAAGACATTCTGGCGATATTTAGAGGAACACACTCTGCAATTGGCCCAAGTATAACATCATAATTGCGACTAAATCAAACTGAAGCTTACAGTACGAAGACATATAACTGATACGCTTATACTAATGATAAAGAAAAGAACCTCTTAGTCAACAGATAATGTCACCATCTAAGTCTAGCTTTGGTTTATTATCTCTAACATTTTGATAATTGAAGGTATCAGATACCAGGAAGCCTGCCATTTTGTTACCAATAATCAAGGATCACATGTACAGTACCCACAAGAAACTCCTCAGCTGTCATTGATTACCTTTTCCCACGTAGCAGCTTTCAGGAGAAAAGGTATTGAATGGTAATTCAAAGTTTAGGGGAAAGATTGTGGCGTTGAAGTAAATAAGGGTTTGATTACGTATGAGGAGCAACCAAAAGAAAGAAAGCAAACAAATAGAGCAAACCGAGAAGTGTTCACTAAAAATCAACTACAGGACATCTTAGTAAATCAAACAAATATGCAGAATGACTAGGTATACAAGGCCAATCGCAAAATGTAAAGTGTTAGGCATTGCGATTTAAAAAGCGCTTACTTCAATATAGGAAAAAAAATTGCAATTTCTATAAGCAGGCTAAGAGATGCTTATTTGAAAAATCACGAATTTAAACCGAAATCGCCATTTCGTATAACAAATATTTGATAAAAATAAAAAAAAATAAAAAAAAACATGTTTTATCAAATGCTTTTGCGATTTTAAAAAAGTAACGATTTCAAAAATGCAATTTTTAAAAACTCAATTTTTAAAGTCGCACTTATAAAAAGTTGGACAATTTACAGTGCAACAAGAAGTCTGCGTGCTCTGTTTGTTTACACGATCTGATCCCTAGGACCCCAGCACATGACACTGGTTATTGACAATAATAGTGACCCTATAAACAAGGAAGTGAGAATTGACGGTAGAATCAAGATTTATAGAAAGACAAATCATGAGAACATACTAATTCTCAACTGCTCGTGTCCGGAATAGTGAAGTAAATGAAGAATTAACAAGTGGGCGACCCTTGCTAAACTTTTGGCTTATTCAATCAAATCTCTATCAATCCATATCTTGCGTCGTTCTTTCCCTTTTTCACTTTGCCACGCTTTCTTCAACGAAGGACAGCCAGAGATTTTAAGAACCCTCCTCTTATATCAATGTTAGTCTTCTTTTTACAAGGCAGAATGAATTCTGTTTAAATTCGTGCAACAAAACCATCACGGCCACTTCAATTCATTAAACAGCCAAAGCATCACATTTTCTAAATTTAAAAAAAGAAAAGAACTCCATAACATAACAAACATGATGCAAAACAAACCCCTGTAATTCAGAATGATGCGGTAGATTTATTTAAAGAGGAACAACCATAGAATTTCAGATAGAACTCTTCTAGCGGTTCAATGAAGCATTTACACATACATTCATGACATTACAAAGAATGTTCTCTTTCTCCAGGACAAACAACGCATAACAACTTACAGCCAACATAAAAATAAGCACACAAGAAGTGTTCCACAAACAATCTAATGGATCTTCTAAAACCATAATGTAAAGTAGCATCAAATACACACTTCAACTCCTCTGCATTTGCCACAAAAATATAATATCCCACTACTTTCAATCACCCCTTGCAGCCCAGTTTCTCCAGGAACTCTAGCCTACAATGCAAAGAGGCATAATCAATATTCATATGTATGTATTTGTACTGATATTTAAAGGAACAGCCATTAAAAAAATTACCTGCGCCTCTGAGTCCATAGAAAATGTTACCATCTAAACTGGCTTCAATTTCTCATTTCAACATTTCAATAACTGAAGGTATTAGAAACAGCATGCGCATCCAATTTGTTCAATGCCGGCTAGTTATCAGGAAAACTGCCAAATTTTACCACAAATAAAGTCAGTCACCCCTAAGAATTATCACACAGTAGCCACAAGAAAATCATTTTCTATCATTGATTACCTTTTCCCTTATAGCAGCTTTGAGGAGAAAAGGTACTGAATGGTAATTCAAAGCCTACACTTCCAACAAAAGAAAAAGAAACCAAAATTCCCCTGAACTTTTACAAGGTGCCCTCCCACTGAACTTTCAGTACCTATTCATACTGAAATGGAAAACCTACACAAACGTGCATCAGATGATATGAATAGTTTATCGTGGTGCTAATGCAGAACACAATTCTTGATACATAGCAGCAAGCAAATATCACGAAGACATGTACAGATTAATCTCAAGTTCTTTGCTTTCCCAAACCCCAAATGTATGTAGAAAAAGCATGTACCTCATCTTGGTTGAATAAAACCAAATTTTGTCCATATCGATTCAGCTTCATCAGCCGCTAGTACCACATGGTTTCTCAATGCAAGTAAATAAGGACTTTTGAAGTAATCCTACATTAACAGCGTTCATCATGTTGAGAATAGGTCATCCAAAAAAGGAAAAAAGAAACATGTCGTCAATAGATGAAAATTACCTGTTCTTTACAATCAGTATCTGTTGCTATTGGAGGGAGCTCTGCCACTTTCTGCCCAAATATTATGAAACATTTCAACTGACACAATTGATTGGCTGCATTATCTTCTATTTTTATTAACTGTTTTTTGTTCGTAAGTTACACACGCACCACCTTGAACCTACGACCTCACCTTCCACCTTGCTTCAAAGGGAAGACGTACCATTTGAGCTAGAGTTCATTTTATCAAGAATAATTATCAGAATAAGACATCTATTGTAAAATATTATCTGGTATATTAAACAATGTATATTTTACATTTTTCAGTTGTAAAATATTATCTGGTAAACTACAAGGAGACATGACACTTGACTGATACTACTGCAAGGTAGATTCTACCAGAGTCTTCGCCCATATATATTCCTTTTGCAAAACCAATTAATATATCATAACTCAAAGAAAGCAAACAAGGTGGTAGAGAATATATATATATGCAGCATTGATAGAATGAAGTCATGACCTGAAGCAGAACTAATTGTGGGAGCAAAACGTTCCCAGATTTTATTTTTATTTTTATTTTTATTTTCCCCTTTTTATTTATTTATTTATTTTATTTTGAAATGTTCATACAAGGAAGGAAAGATGAGAAGGAGATTCGATCTAATTATCTCAGCTTCATAAAACGTGGTTTACTGCTAATTAAGTTATTTTTAGAGACAATCCTTTTGTTTCTTAATAGTCCAAACATGCATTAAAAAAATAGCAAAATTGGGGACCCTTGCTAGACAGACTTTTTCACTTATTCAATCAATTTGCCATTGATCCGTATCTGTTCGACATAAGTAATCTTGCGCCATTCTTTTCCTTTTTGTTTTATTTTTTAATTCCTGATCCTATTGTTGACTAGTCAGATATTGTGGTTTTTGGCATTAGAAATTGCATAGGAAATAGTTTTCGGGCTAGCCTCTGTAAGTTGAGTCTAACTTGTTGAGAAATGCAATTAGGCCTCTAAAACTGAAGAGTAGATTTTTCGAGATGTGGTTTGGGATATGAAGCATCGAAATAGCTGATGATAATTTGGCCCTGTCAGGTATTCTGCATTAATAGTAGGCTTTCTCTGCCTATTGATTATCCGGAATTATGTTTGTGGTTGTTGTGTATTGAAGTCTGCTTCAGTGATGTTGTGCTTGCTGTTTTGGTTATGGATTTGTATGATTTTCCTTTATAGAAACTAATAATGCAATAAGTGGAATAATAATAATCACAAAGATAAAGAAAATAGAATAAACACAGAGATTAAGGTAATTTGGCTTATTTCTTCAAAAAAAAAAAAAAGAAGGTAATTTGGCTTATAGCCTACATCCAAATACACATTAAAGCCTTATAAGCTACATATTATCTTGATATATGATTTAGAGTACACAACTTTATTTATAGAATGTTACATGTGATTTGATATATTTCAAATACAAACATATCCTTTAAATTAGGATTAACAAATATTATCTAATCCCTTGATTTATGGAATATAAAATCAACATTTATAATAAGCATTTATATCCTTAGTATCCTTGTAAGTTTGTTTGGTGTCTGGTTGTTGCTTTGGAGTTGTGTGTTATTAGGAAATGGATTAGGCTGCCTTTCTATAGACGAAAATAACATAGGCGTCTGGCGGGGTTCAAACAAGATTGCAGAAGAGGCTCTCGGGAATTCTTGTTTATCGAACTCATCTGGACGGACTTGCAAATGAGATTGCAGATGAGGCTCTCGGGAAAAATAGAATTCTTCGAGCGTCTGAACGGCCTTTCTTCCCGTTTGAACAACACTTGCATAGATAATGAATTTTGGCACGTTTGATCACTATTTTGCTTATTGAATTACACCAACAAGAACTTACAATGAAAAATCCTAACCCTGATGTTATTTCAAAACTATCCTTAGAAACAAAGAAAATTGAGAAATTGCACTTAATTCCCTTAAATTTATACCATTTTATAATTAAAGACACCTCTGAACTTTTAAATATTAATATTTGGACTCTCAAACCACCAATTTTGTTGCAAGTTACACCCTTTGGTAGATTCTACTTTCTAGCATTAAAGGTGAAGGAAAAATAGCACGCAGGTGACAACTTTTTTTTTTTTCTTGAAATGCCCAAACTATTGCTAAATTTCAAAAAGCAAACTACCACTTTGTTGCAAGTATGATGCACCTATGGTAATTTTTTTTTTAAAGACTTTTTCTTTTCTTTTGAAGAGGTGTAACTTCTTTAGTAGACTGAAAAATAGATTTTTCTTGAAAGTTTTCTTACACTATAAAGTATAAGAACTTTTTGAAAATATACTCAATTCTCATTTATAACATAGCATATTTTTGTAGGTGGCGTTTTACACACTGTTCAATGCAAAAGAGTTTAAATTTACATAAATCGTAAGAAATTCTTATCCTCTTTATCCTCTTGTGGGGCTTCCGTTTGTTAGGGGTGGGGGGAATTATGTGCACTGTTCGTCCAAGAGTCAAACTTCATGAACCAATTTAGCGGAACTGAGTTACCTACTCTGCTTTTCCAAATTTTCCAATTGCTAAAATCCAATTACAAAAAAAAATGTATCAACTTGTAAGTTGAGGTACAAATACTGAATTCTCCATAAGGCCTAGAATTGGAATATTAGAAAACAACAGAGAAAAATTCTCTCAAGAGTATTCTTGTTGATAAAAGTGAAAAACACCGACAACTAGGTGGTCAAGTCAGCCTTATTGTGCTTAGAAAGAATTTAGGATTCAGCACTGAAAGTAAAATTACAAAAATAGTCTTTATTAAAAACCATCACAACTTTGTTCGAGCCATTGTCGAGTGAGGGTCGCACAAAGTTTTTGTCATATAATTAGTCACATTCTTGCTCAAGCCAACGTCGAGCAAAGGTCCAGCAAGATTTGTCTCCTCTCAAATTCCTACTCCAGAAGCCTTCCTTCTTAACACAAGATCTTCCATGAGGCCATTTGCAAGTTGGGCTGCATCGCTTCTACATTTTCACAAAATTTTCGTCATACTCCCAAGACGTAAGCACCTATAATTCAATATGCAGAGACTGACTTGTAACACTGTTGTTCCTCGAAAGATCACCGTATGGTAATGTTTCTTCTACTTATTAAGCTTCAACATAAAAAGATGTACATATTAATCTCAACTTCTCTACACTACCAAACTCCAAACAGAATGTGAAAAGAACATGTACCTCATCTTGGTTTGATAAAACCAAATTTTGTCCATATTGAATGCTAGTAAACAAGGGCTGAAGGTAATCCTACACCGACAACTTTCATCAATTTAGAATAGATGAAAATTACCATCCAAAAAAGAAACATCCCATCAATAGATGAAAATTACCGGTCCTTGATAATTAGTATTTGTTGCTACTAGAGGGAGCTCTACCACTTCCTTCCCAAATATTATGGAACATTTCAGCTGACAAAACATTACTCCTTGCCATATGCGAGAATATGCATATGTTGTATCCTGCACAATTAATGCTGTAACGAGTTAACTCATTGTCAAAACTAAACTTAATTCATATGATTTGATCTTCTGGACGCTTATTATAATGGAATTATTATTATTATTATTTACATGTAATGGAACGTCACCTGTATACTAACACTGCAATTAATAATCTCTCGCATGGAAAATGACAACATTCTCTGAAAGCTAGTTTCGTATGATGTAGAGACCAATTCTTATTAAGAACTCACCATCTTACATCAATGTTAGCCTCCTAACAATAAAGATCATCACCAACTACAAAATTTTACAAAGCAGAATTATTTCTGTTGCAATCCCTGCAACAAAACCACTTTTGTTAACATTTGTAGTACAAAGAACTGCAAAATATAACAGGAAAAAATTCTCACCTTAAGGTCTTCCAAATGGTGATCGATCCTTCAAACAGCTAATATGAGATTCTTTTGCACATCAAGGGAACAATACACGTAATTAGGTATGTAAACAAACAAACAAGAAGCACAAATCATTTGAAACATAGGACATGGAAAGACTTGAGCTGAATATAAACTACCTACCTCGTAACATAAAATTAATGCACATCCATCAAAGTCAAACTCCGGAGTTTTGACAGTTAGAACGCATCCCTTGGTTCTGTTCTTTAGCATTATTTCTACAGATTTTTCTTTTTGGAAGCATTCTGGCGATATCTACAGTACCAAGTACCACTGGGAATCGTTGTTAGAGGAACAAACACTGCAATTGGCCCAAATTAGTTCTATATTGTACCAAAGAAAACTTCAAAAACAAAAATTATTTTATCAAGAAAAGCCCGGTTTCTCCAAATACAAATACAAGAATTGTTCCAGTTTCATGTCAATATAATAATTTAAAATTTTGAAAGTTCTTTCAAAAAGCTGCTCTAGTTTTCTACATTTTCCAATTTCTAAAAGCTCTCTCATATCTGTGCTACTAAAAGAATAAATAGCTTGTAATTTGTAAAAGTAATAATATCTTCTTGAAGCAATGTGGCTTGTGAGAAGCTGAATTTGCAAACACTATTGACAGGCCTTATTGTGCTTAAATAGAATTTAAGGTTTAACCTTGAAAGTAAAATAACAGAAGTAGCCTTTCTCAAAAACGGTCGTAGCTTTGTTTGAACCAAGGTAAAGCGAAGGTCGTGTGAGATTTCTGTTGCCTACAAAATCACAGATTTCCTCCTTCATTCAAGATCCTCCATGAGAACATGTGGAAGTTGGGCTGCATCGCTTCTCCATTTCACAAAATTTCCTGTTACTCCCAACAATTGAGCTCAAATAATTTAACATGCAAGGACTTACTTCTGCAACAGTGGTGTTCCTTGGAAGATCACCATATGGTAATGTTTCTTGCACTGATTAAGCTGCAACACAAAAAGATGTACATATTAATCTCAAGTTCTTTGCACTCCCCAACCCCGAATGTTTGTAGAAAAAGCATGCACCTCATCTTGGTTTAATAAAACCAAATTTTGTCCATATTGATTCAGCTTCATCAGCCGCTAGTAGCACATGGTTTCTCTATGCCAGTAAATAAGGACTTTTGAAGTAATCCTACACTAACAGCGTTCATCATGTTGAGAATAGGTCATCCAAAAAAGGAAAAAAGAAACATGTAGTCAATAGATGAAAATTACCTCTTCTTTATAATCAGTATGTTTTGCTACTAGAGAGAGCTCTGCCACTTTCTGCCCAAATATTATGGAACATTTCAGCGGACAATTGATTGGCTTCATTATCTTCTTTTTTTGTTGGAAGTTACACACGCACCACCTTGAACCTATGACCTCACCCTCCACCTTGCTTCAAAGGGAGGAAGTACCATTTGAGCTAAAGTTCATTTTATCAAAAATAATTACCAGAATAAGACCTCTATTGTAAAACATTATCTGGTTAAGTACAAGGAGACATGACACTTGACTGATACTACTGCAAGGTAGACCCTACCAAAGTCTTCGCCCATATATTCCTTTTGCAAAACCAATTAATATATCATAACTCAAAGAAAGCAAACAAGGTGGTAGAGAACATATATATATGCAGCATTGATAGAATGAAGTCATGGCCTGAAGTAGAACTAACAGTAGGAGCAAAACGTTCCCAGGATTTTATTTTATTATTTTATTTTTTAAATGTGATGGAAAAATCACCTGTATACTTGTTGGAAGTCCTACATTGCTTGGGTATTAAGGAGATGGGCCATTTATAAGGTTGAGGGTAAACCTCAACTCTTGAGCTAGCTTTTGGGTTGAGTTAGGCCCAAACCCATTTCTAACATGGTATCAGAGCCAGGCCCAATTAGCTGTGGTCCACCGTCACCCATTTGTTGCACGTGTTGGCTTGGATGTCCTCCCGCCACACGTGAGAGGGCGTGTTGGAAGTCCTACATTGCTTGGGTATTAAGGAGATGGGCCATTTATAAGGTTGAGGGTAAACCTCAACTCTTGAGCTAGCTTTTAAGTTGAGTTAGGCCCAAACCCATTTCTAACAATACTAACATAGCAATCAACAATCTGTCACATGAAAAATGGCAACATACTCTAAAAGCAAGTATCTGGTTTCATATGATGAAGAGGCCAATTCCAGTTGAGAACTCACCATCTTACATCAATGTTAGCCTCCTTACAACACTCAGAAGTGAGTCTGGAAACTTTTGATCTTCACAAACTACAAAATTTTACAAAACAGAATGAATTTTGTTGCAATCCGTGCAACAAAACCACTTTTGTTAACGTTTGTAGTTCAAATAAATAGAAAAGTAATTCGGGTGGCAATAAAACTGGAAAATATAACGAGAAAATTCTCACCCTATGGTCTTCCAAGAATCCAAATGGTGATCCTTCAGGCAGCCAATATATTCCTTTGCACCGTCCACATGCACGTGCACCTCAAACAACGCAAAACACACTTGCAATGATACACAGACAATCTAATGGGTCGTCTAAAACCATAATCTAAAATAGCATCGACTACCCACTTCAACTCCTCTGCATTTGCCACCAAAACATAATATCCCTCTACTTTCAATCACACCTTGCAGCCCAGTTTCTCCAGGGACTCTAGCCTACAATACAAAGAGACGTAATCAATATTCATATATATATATATATTCATTAAAACAATTAAAGAAAAGAACAACCTTTAATACAATTACCCGCACCTCTTAGTCAATATAAAATGTTACCATCTAAAACATCAGCTTCAGTTTCTCATTTCAACATTTTGATAATTGAAGGTATCAGAAACAGCATTAGCTTCCAATTGGTTCAATGCCGGCTAGATATCAAGAAAACTGCCATTTTTTTTTACCATAAATAAAGTCAGTCACCTTAACAATGATCACACAGTAGCCACAAGAAAATCATTTTCTATCATTGATTACCTTCAAAGCCCACTTCCAACAAAAGAAAAAGAAACCAAAATTCCCCTGTTATTCGATTTGGCACCACCCTTTCAGTACCTATTCATTAGAAAATAGCAGAACGCTGAATCAACACATGCATATCATATTGAAATGGAAAACCTACACAAACATGCATCAGATGATATGAATAGTTTATGCAAATTAAACCTTTCACGCAAGGTTAAGCTGGTTTCTAAATAGCTAGAGATGCTTTTTGACAAAAATAATTAAAGCATTCATAAAAAAATAGCAAATTAGGCTTCATCTGTTTATTAGTACCCATTCATAGACGTTTTAGAGTAAATTCACCAACTTAATTTGAGTTATTAGATATCACATGGAATATATGGCTTTCTTTTCAAGCAGAAAATTTTTAAGTTGTTCACCAATAGTTATATATCAACCTCGCCAACATGTTTCTATGCTTAATCAGTACCAAAGTCTAAGGGAAAGATTGTGGCTTTCAAGTAATTATGGGAGTAGTTGGTTTCTGCTTCAAATCAGATTCGGAAATAGTTAATTTTTCAGGGTTTGATTATGTTGGAGCAACCAAAAAAAGAAAAGAAAAAACAGAGCAAATCGAGAAGTCGTATTGATCAAATAACATGTTAATCATCAAAGAAATATGTGGAATAATTAAAGTGGTGAAGTGGGGTGGAGCATTCTGTTTTATCAAAGATAGCAACTAAGCATATTAAAACCATATAAGACAAATGAGGTGGTTTAAAAGTGCACGTACCAAAATTGAGGACTAGACAGACTTTTCGCTTATTCCTCATATTTGCCATCAATCCATATCTTTTCGACGTGAGCAATCTTGCGCCATTCTTTTCCTTTTTTACCTTGCAACTTTTTCTTCAACAAAGGACAGTCGCCGATTGTTAGCCCAGAAAGGGAGGGAGGCAGCCCCTGTTCCGGCATATACTTGAGCTTAGGGCATTCCCAGATACTCAATTGTTGAAGAGCATTGAGGTGTTGAAGCCCTTTCTTGTCCAAAAATTTCAAATTTGGAAATCTCCATATGTGAAGGTTGGTCAGACTAGTGGGCAGCAACTGCTCCTCTGGGAAGGACTCCACATCTTCAGCACCGCTTTTGATTGACAAAGATTCAAGAAAGGGGAGCTTCTGCAAGCCCCATCCCATCCGACTTGCAATGAGTTTCTCACAATTTCTTATTTGAATTGTTTTCAGATTGGAAGGCAACCCCCCTTCAGGAAACGACTCAACTTTTGGACAATAATCTATTCGGAAAAAATCAAGAGACGGAAGGAGTATGTGCATTTTGTCAGGAAGTGATCTCAAACTGTCACAATGCTCAACCGTAAAGCTTGTGAGTTTGGGGGCACGCAATCCTCCTTTTGGAAAAGATACAAAATTATTGCAATCAAGAATCTCCAAGGTGACTAAATCATGTTCATAATTTTCTGGAACTGTAAGGGATTCCAAATTGCTACACTCCTCGATATCGATGTAATAAAGATTTGGGAATAAATCTAATGGAATGGACTTCACAGAATTACAACCCGTCAAGAACAGATTTTCAAGGGATGAATAGTCCAAGTTTGTTGGGAGCTCTAACTTCATACATTCATAAATCTGAAGGGATTTTAATGTAGAGGGAAGGCCATCCTTAGGAAGGGACACAAGTGAGGAACAACTCTCAATCACCAACTCTTGAAGACCGCCGTTGGATTTTATCATTCCCTCGGGAAGGGACACAAGTGAGCCACAATCACTAATGCGGAGGGTTTTTAATGTAGAGGGAAGACCATCCTTAGGAAGGGACACAAGTGAGGAACACCTCTCAATCACCAACTCTTGAAGACCGCCGTTGGATTTTATCATTCCCTCAGGAAGGGACACAAGTGAGCCACAATTGTTGATGCGGAGGGTTTTTAATGTAGAGGGAAGACCATCCTTAGGAAGGGACACAAGTGAGGAACACCAACTGATCACCAACTCTTGAAGACCGCCGTTGGATTTTATCATTCCCTCGGGAAGGGACACAAGTGAGCCACAATCACTAATGCGGAGGGTTTTTAATGTAGAGGGAAGGCCATCCTTTGGAAGGAACATAAGTGAAGAACACCTATCGATCGACAACTCTTGAAGACTGCCATTGGAGTTTATCAATCCCTTCGGTAGGGATTCAATTCTTCCAATATGGAGCTTCTGCATTCCAGCTGGCAATTCATCAAACAAAACCTCTTTACAATCGCCCACCCACAAATCACGTATAGCAGGCGTCCTTGAGAGTGAAGCCACCAATTGCTGACATTTAGAAATACAAAACTTGGCTAAAGAAGGAAGATGGGCGGGCAACCCTCCAGTTAGCTTAGGGCACCCTATAATATCAAGATTTTCAAGTTTAGGAAAACTTACGCCCTCATTTTCGTCACCAAAATAATTCCATTTTCCCACTTCTTCATATCCTCGAACTTAAGAAATTTGAGGGCACCAAATGGCTTAGATGAAGAAGAACCGCTACCAAAAAACTCACGACCCACTGTAACAACTTCACTAAACCCAACAATAGAGAGGTTTCTGTAGAGAGGTAACTGCCCAAGGGGTGGCAAACTACTGCAATAGTTACAATGTTTGTAGCTCATGAGATGCTACTAGTTTAGAGAATGAAGGATGCCCTACCCAATCTGAAAGACTTTACCACAATAGTATCTAATAGTGAGGCTTTTCAAATTTGTATGGGGCTGGAGGCCCATCAAGTACATTTCTCTGACTTTCTTGAACATTAGTATCAACATTCCATTTTAATACCAACTCTTCTAGGTGATTTTTTTTCCTTCAAGCTTGCATTTAGAGCATCAGTGGAGATTCAACATTTGGAGCTCCAATATGACAAGTGGTCCACCAAGATTTGTAAAATTTCCCCAACTCTCCAATAAGTCCCACTACCTTTGCTAACAATAAATTTAGTCAATGTCTGAGGCATTTTAATCTACCCAAATGTATTGGCATCTCTTTAATGCTAGTTTTGGTAATATCAAGATGGCGTAAACTAATGAGTTTCCACATATTTTTGGGCAATGCAACAAGCTTCTCACAATTTGATAGTTTCAATGTTTGTAAATTACACAACTCACATATAGAATCAGGCAATCTTTGAACTTTAGTGGAAGAAAGATCCAAGTAACGAAGGTGTTTAAGTTTGCCAATTGACTCTGGCAATTCAGTAATGTTATTATACTTGGATAGAGAAAGAAGCCGTAAGCATCTTAGTGTTGGCAGTAAATCATGTACCACTTTTTTACTCAAGTGGTAGTTAGCCAAATCACGGCCTGAAACATCTAAATGTAGGAAAGTCCGCAACCTCTTAGCCTTGTGTAGGGTCTCAAACTTCTTCAAGCCATGAAAATTCTGTTCGGAAAAATAGGACAAGTGGCGAGTATTGTTTACAATCTCATGAGAACAATCACCCTCCAACCCCTCCAACCTTAAAATAAATTCACCAGATACATATTTTGCCAAATCGTTCACAAGATCATGCATTACAAAACATTGCTTGTTGTCACTTGATTTTTGGAATAATGATCTTGATTCTAGAGTGAGGAAATACTCATTCCCAAATTCTTCCATTGTTTTGTGTTTAGGTTGTGGTAGGAAACCTTCTGCCATCCATAACAAGATTAATTGATCTTTTTTGAAAGCATAATCCTTTGGGAATACTGAACAATAAGCAAAGCATTGCTTTAGAGGTGAAGAGAGATATTTGTAACTTAACTTTAGAGCCGGAAGAATACCCATCTCATCAATTGGCAAATCCCATAGCTCACTCTTCAATATCTTATCCCATTCATCATCTGGTTTAGATCCTAATAAAGCACCAATTGTCTTGACTGCTAATGGAAGGCCTCCGCACTTTTCAATGATTTTTCTACCTATAACTTCCAACTCAACACGTGCATTAGAGTTACCATCATGGAATGCATGTTTTGCAAATAGTGACCAGCAATCTTCTTCTGGTAACTCAGTTAGACGATGAGACATTGCTCTAACAATTGATACAACACGATCACTACGTGTTGTTACAAGGACCTTACTTCCTTGTGCCCCATATTTGAAGGGTTTACACAATGCCTCCCATTGAATAGGAATCTCATTCCAAATATCATCTAAAACAAGTAGAAACTTCTTCCCCGTTAAACGCTCTCTTAGTCTAAGTTGAAGTTGATTTAGATCCTTAATATCACAAGGCGGCTAGAATTACTGCCTCCATAATTGTTTTTGTTATCTTGAACCGTCAAATTCTTCAGAAACACAAACCCATGCTTCAAGGTTATTAAAGTGCTCCTTCACCCTATTGTCATTGTATACAAACTGAGCAAGGGTGGTCTTGCCAATCCCTCCCATGCCAACTATAGCAATCACGCCCATCTCATTGCCACGTGCATCATCTGAGAGTATCATTTTAATGATTGCCTCCTTGTCAACATCCCTACCACAAATATCAGATTCTTCAACCAAAGAAGTTGTGGGCAATCTTTCAGATGATTTCCCTCCAAAACCTTCTTTAAGACCTATAAGATCCTTTTGTTGTGCTAGAGATTCTAGTCTGCCAAGTATCTCTTTTATCTTTGGCTCTATTTGTTGGACAAATGAATTACGAAAAGCAGAGATGGATAACTTTCGTACCTTACTTGTAGTGGTTTGAAATTCAGCATTCAACTCACTTCGCAAGGCCTCAGTAGCAACCTCATCCAAGATGTGCTCTGCATCGTAGACTGCATCTTTCAGCTCATCAAGCCACTTTTTCACGGCAGGCTTTGTAACTTGCAATTCTTCAGCATCTTCAAGCACTGCAACGAAGGTCAGGAATGTTCTCTCCAACTTCTTGAGGAGTCCATCGGAGAGTTTTCGTCGTCGAAAGAAATCAATAAACTCTCCAGATGCCATTCTTTCGAAAAAAGCTTGAAGGAAGGGAGAGAGAAAAATGGTTGCAATCTCAGCCATGTTTTCTTGTTTGGAAATCAAAGGAAACGAAGGAAGGGGAATGCAAGTAGCAGAGCAAAAACAGAGAGGAAGCTGTTTTTTGCTTTAACAAGGAAGAAGTGGACTTAACAAACTTGACTTCTCTTTAGAATGTGCCATCTACCATTCCATGCAATACGGTCCTATTATTATTATTATTATTATTATTATTATTATTATTATTATTATTATTATTATTATTTTCCTTTTTTTTTTTCACCCATCACTATCTGGCAATCTCTTTAGAGATAGCTTTGGATTCGGTTTGGTGGATTGAATAAGGCCGGTCAATTGTGGTGGAATCCACGTCATAAAAGAAAAAGAAGAAAGAATAATTATAAGAACAGAAGCCTACCACCATAACAAGGAAAAAGAAGACAAAGAATAAACGAAAAGGCAAACCAAACATGAAAGAAAGAAACTTTATGGATATTGCCTTTGAAATAATAGAATATTTTGTTTAAAGCATACACAGACTTGTTAAGGCATTCGCTGTGATTTGATTTGATAATAGTTTATATATCTCACGTTAATAATTTTTTAAGAGTTGGTTCTCAAATTATCTGTCACCATTTTATGAAATTTATTTATTTTTTAAAATGTGTCACCTACTTATAAAATGGTAACACATAATTTGAAAACCAACTCTTAAAAAATAAAAAATAAAAAAGTGTAGCACTTCTCTCACAACATATATCTCGGACGATTATTTCGTCGTAGTTATTACTGTTCTTCCCCTTAGGCTTGAGCAAGATAATTATTTCACGTCCACTTGCACAAATATTATTGATCGAGGATATATATGTCGGTTGAGCACTTGTAGATTGTCGTTCATCATTTACTAAGGCAATGGCCATGAAATTTCTCTCTTTCTTTCATGTTTGGTTTGCTTTCTCTTTTTCTTTTGGTGATAGGCCACTAACGGCATTATTATGATGTGGATGTGTGCTGCTTTATATCCAAACTTGCAATCAATTTGTCTCTTGTATTTGAATTAGGACTTGTTTGAGATTGCGTTTGCTTTTAACACTCAAAAAGTGCGTTTGAAGAAAAAAAATATTCATTTGGTAACAAAAATTAAAAGCGTTTTAAGAGTCCAAAAAATGTAAAAATGGCCAAAACGCACTTTTGGCAAAAACTTAAAAATGAAACTTTTGCCAAAAAGTATTTTTTTTACTTAAAAGCTCTATTTCTCAAACGCAATCGTTATAAGTTGATGATTTTTTTTTTGTTATAAGTTGATGATTGTTTTTTGTTATAAGTTGATGATTGTTTTTTATTTTAAGTTTATGATTGTTTTTGGTTTTAAGTTTATTATTGTTTTTAATCAAAAGTTTATGATTTTTTTGGTCAAAAGAATGATAGTTCTTTTGTATTATGTTTGAGATATTGAACGTTTATATAATTTGTGTGATGAAATTGTTTATTTGGGTAGGGGCGGAGAGGAGCAAAAGTAAAATAAAATAAATCAAAATAAAATACAATGAAATAAAATAAAACAAAATAAAATTTTTATTAGTAATTAAAAACCCCAAATAATTCAATTCAAAAATCCCCAAATAATTGAAAAAAAAAAACAGGGAAAAAAATTTGGGTATAAAAAATTTCTGACATAGCACTGTTTGCCACGTCATAAATTTTTTTGAGGTGTGAATTTTCCCAGGTAAGAAAAAATCTGAAGTGGCACTATTTGCAATGTCAGAAAAATTTTGAGGTGTGAAAAATTGGCACGTCAAAAATTATTTTGATGTGCCATTTTTTGCCACGTTAAGAAATTCTGGCGTGGCACTGTTTGACATGTCAGAAATTCAACTTTTTTGACACCTGAATTTTTAACGTTCCAGACACGTCAAAAACGCCATGTCAAAAACGTTTTTGACATGCAAAATGACCTAACATGTCAGAAAGTTGCCTCAAAAAAATATGTATTTTTTTTGTAGTGGGCCTTTTTATCATGTGGATGTGTGCTGCTTTATATCAAAACTACAGCATTATAAAAAAAAAATTAATAAAAAATAAAAAAAGAAAAAGCAATGTTTGGGTGATTGAAGTTGCACTGCAAGAATTTACTTCATTAAGGTCAAGCTTATTAGCAACGACATTACTTTCGCTACTAATAGAGGAAGCTAATACAAGAGAAATATAATTATTTTAGCTTTACTTTTTAAATGTGTGACTTTTTCAATGCTTATAGGTTTTGACCGAACAATACTATATTAATCACTTGCATTTATGATATATATATTTTTTATATATGCATCCCTTCAAATCACCATCTATCGCTCCTTGCCTCCAACAGCTAATCATCGCAGCTAGCCTACAACTAAATTGTATGAATGGCAGATTGTAAAGCTAGCTCTGATAGTTGGTTGAATAGTACAACTCACCTCTCAAATTCTCTCTCAAATGATATGAATTAAAGATCTACTAATATTGGTTACTTTTTCATTTGTTCAGTTTGAGTTAATGACATGATGTGGCGTGGAGTCCACCACAATCGGCCACATTCAATCCACAATTAATTTATGATCTCTTTAGCAAAAGGCCAAAAATGACCCAATACTATTCTTCTAAAAATTTAACATCTCAACATTCTTACTTTTTATATCACATCAATCATTTTTTACTACTATTCAAATAAAAAAAATTATTACAAAACAAATTTCTTTATTTTCACTTTTTCACACCAAATATTGTTACTAATTTCTACATCAACCAATTTTTGATACAGTGAAAATGTCATAAGCCATTGCAGGCCCTCTTTTATGCGTCCATTAGTCGCATAGCAGTACTACTCGAGTAGAATGTTTCATGCATGATCAACATATCCTTCTTCTTTTATGTAAAAGCAACAGATAATTTGCAATTGATATGTTTCTTGTATTTGAATTGATAGTTTGAGATTGTATTTGAAATGTTGAAGTTTTAATTTTTTTTTTATAGTTTTTTATATCATATTTATAACTTTTATTAAGAGTAACAGGGTGACATCATTTTATAGATGCTAACGAGACACATTAAAAGAATTCGTCAAATGTTTTGATAAAATTTGGCTGCACGGATTAAATTATTATTTTTAACATACTTCAAGGACATTTGAGTTCATTTTAATACTACAAAAAGCTAAATGTAAATTTGATAAACTACAACGACTGCTTGTTCAATTTTTTTTCCAAATATAATATACATATATCCAATCCACAGTTAAAAAAAGTATTCACTATACTTGAAAATGGAAAAGATATGTTTGCATAAAGTTGAATTACTCAAAATTTGTTAGACTACTTAAATTAACTCTCATTTTCTTTTGTATGGTTCTCCCAAAGTGTTTGGTGCTCACCACAGTTTAACTACACATCACCAATCTGAATTCTCAATAACTACCCAGCCAAATTGTTGCCAATCCAGGTAGCTAATGGTGCATACCAGCCCAAGACCTACTCGAGCATGTAAGTCCTATAAAAATCCCGTCATACGTGCTACTCATATCACTAACAATCTGAAAGGACAAGTACTAGATCTCAATCCACACATCACACTTTTATCAAAAAAAAGACGCAACATTTAAATGTATTACCTTGTGTGCATATCCCTCATGCAAAGCTCTACCATTAAATCTTGGTATTGTCATAATTAAATGAGCAAATGTAATGGGTTTTTCTTGGATTTGTGTTTATTTTCGGGGATTTGTAATGGATATGTGGTTAAAAGAGATACTTAGTGAGATAGTGGATGTATAATACTGATGCGCTATATTGAAATGACGAGCAATTTGAGATGCTCAATCTCAATAGCCCCCCTCTTTCTTCGTTGGTGCTCATTGATAAAGGCTCAACGTAGCACTTACAATTGAAACGCAAGCTTTGATTTTTCTGGCAATATGTAAAACGCTAGTAAATAGTTAAAAATGAAATTAAAATAGTGGTGTTCGTTCATTGGCTTGTATAAAATACCAAAAAAAAAATTGAAATTTATCGGTGTTTTGTAAACACCGAAATTTTTTGAATATGTATGCGTTTTATAAACTTCAATATATATCTTCTAAATATTTTCATTTTAATCGGGCATGCATGGAGTCAACCATGTTGTATGCGAACAATATACCAAAGTTCATTATAAAACACGGCTAAAATGATTTATAAAAACTCGTGTCAATACCATTGTTTTATCAAAATTTATCAGTATTTTCTCGAACTTTTAATTTAACAACGCTAATTGATGTAATTTAGTTACAGTAATTACTCACACATTTGGTATATTTTCTATGCAAGGCTCGAATCTTTCTACACCAACGCTTGTATATTCAACCGTTGAAATCACCTTCTGGCATTCCTTGCCTTCAACAACTAATTAACCATTGCTTCTTGCTACCCCTAAATTGTATGAACGATATATTGCAGAGCTAGGTTTGATAGTTGGTTGAGTAGTACAAGTCACCTCTTAAATGATATGATCAACAAATGTGACGTGGAGTCCCACCACATTCAATCCACAATTATTTTCTGTTAGCCGTGTAGGTCCAACACTGTTCCTGTACGATCGAAAATGGTTGCAATCTTAGCCATGTTTTCTTGTTTGAAGTCAAACGAAATTAATAAAGGAAGGGGAATGCAAGTAGCAAAGCAAAAGCTTTAACGAGGAAGAAGTGTGGACAATCCAAACCTGAAAGAAAGAAAGAAAGAAACTTCATGGACATTTCCTTTGGAAAAGAGAGACGGCCATCTAGAAGTACAGAATTACCAACATGACCTGCAAGTGGACTTGCATTATCTTGTTCAAGAAGAAGAATAGTATCAAACAGAGACCACAATTAATTAGGACCACAAGTGGAACAATATTATCTTGTTCTTGCAACTATGTCATGTAATAATAGGACCACATGATCGTGGGGGAAGCCACTCTGCTTATAGCATTCATATTTGACTTAGTAAATATTTAGTTAAATTTGAGCTAAAAGATTACATTTTTTTCTATTTTAGCTATCCACTTTTTTAAAGCAATTATATCCGGCTCAACATTTTAGCTATACACTTGAAATTTACTATTCTATTTAAATATATATATATATTTTTTATTATTAAAGTTCAAAGTGTCACTCAATAGCAATTTGAGGAGAGATCATAAAATAATTTTTTTACTGAAGGAGAGACAATAGAAAAATTTTATATTAATATATGTTATGAATTGTTAAGCTACAATGCTCAGCAATTTTGCAACAATGGCAAACCATTGTTGGCCGCTTTAAATATTTTAGTTTTTTTATGTGATATATTTATATATTTTTTTATTAATAATGACACATGTCCTCATTTTATTTGTGCCGATAAGACACCTTAACGGAATCCGTCAAATGTTTTGATGGAATTTGACTATAGAGACAAATTTGTTTTTATTTTTATTTTTATTTTTGTTTTCTTTTTATTTTTCTTTTTGTTTTTGTTTTCTTTTTGCGTAATTCAAGGATCTCAAAGTTTGTTTTAATACCACAAAAATCTAGTTGTAAATCAGGTAAACCATGTATAAGGACTGATTTTGCATTTTTTTTTTCCTAACCATAATATACATACCATTCCCTATTTAAAAAATAATTAAAAAAAAAAAAGGAGAGAGAATTTAAGAGGTTCAATCTCCAGAGAATTCAAGCCAATACAATATTATGATTTCTTGCCCTCTTTTCCGTTGGTGTCCATTGATAGAGGCTCAATTCTGTTAGAATATTCTAACATAATGGCAGCTCTTCAACCCATACACCTATATATCCAACTTCAGCAGTTGACCAACTCGAAAACACAGCAATTACAACCGAAACGCAAGCTTGTAATGCAATACCAAACGCGAGCCAATACAAGATAAAATACAATACTACCTAATAGATACAATAAAAGCCCACTAAGCTAATAAATCCATTAAAGGCTCACCATATTATATCCCTTACATAATAAAAGCAGTTGCACAAACACTTCTTTAAACCCATTATCCAAACTTTGGAGACTTCATCCAACCAACATCAATTAACAATTATCCCCAATATTAAAATATAAAGAAGGTTAGTTAATAGTACGCATTCCCCTCTAGAGAAGAAAAGCATGCTCTTTGCCATCAAGTTAGGCATGGTAAAAGCACCATTGGCTATAGTAGACCAAAGAATAAGAATTCTCTCAATTTCACTTGAAATAAAAAAAGAATCATTTTACAATTAAAATTTAATGTTATCGTCTCTAACAATATAAATAATGCTAAACATTTAAATTTTGTAAATGACATTATGTTGCATCGACTACAATATAAATAACATGGCTGGCCCTTTGAGAAACATATATTTACAACTTTGTGCATTAAGGTAACTTTTGAAGCATGGAAAGTAGGGTGTGAATGAAAAAGAAAACTACTTCATACATAACAAAAATGTCAAAACACCAATTCAATTGCATTTTTTTTTTTTTTTGACATGTCCACACAAGGGTAGGGGAAGGGGGGATTCGATCTTGTGACCTACGCTTCATAAGACGTGGTTCACAGCCGACTGAGCTATCTCTTGCGGACAATTCAATTGCATTTATTTGATCTAAACGCTTATCCTTAATAGCAAAAGCCAATCACATTCACATATAACCATGAATCATAACAGGAAAGGCCTCAGAATCTCCACCAAATAAACCAGGGAAACTCTCTTCCAAAGTCAAAAACATCTTAATTACCTCACTACCACCTATTTCCACCAGCTTCAACAACCCCAGGAATGCCAGACATGCCAAGGGCAGCAAGCATGTCGATGGTTTCCTTATCAACCTTAATTTCCTCAATCTTAGTAGTAGTCTCATCTGCTTCAAACTCCATACGACGCTCACGCTCTTCTTCTTGCAGCTTTAATGAAATGCCCCACACTGAACCCTTCTGTATCAGCTTCATCAGGTGGGTAGAGAATCCAGCAATCTATTTTAGAGAATTAGCAGTTCCTGCAAGGAGACAGGCAATGATTGAAGATACAATTACATTCAAAGTAAAATCAAAAGCATTGCTTGTTTGCTGGCTACATGTAGAAACAATAAGAAAAAAAAAATTTATTTCATTGAAGGATCTTAAATCCATCACCAACAACCAAAAATCAAAATGTATGGGAATCAACTTCATTTGAGAAAAACAGCCATAATCAATAATTTTGAGAAGTATTATATTGGGAAAACAAAGAGAGGAGATTCACAAATTGCGTACTAAAATCTGGCAAAATAAAAAGTATAAAATCTTATGAAACAAGATGTAAAACTTGATCAGGTTAAATTGGATGTAAAATACCATTCCTTATCACCTTCTTAGAGTTCTTACAAAAACAAGATAATGCAGAGATTGTAACACCTGTAATTATGTTTGTCGGTAAAGATTATTCAAGTATGCCAGGTTCTCTAGAGGGTGTAATATGTTCCCTTAGCATCAAAAGTTCAGGTTACAACTCATCAAAGCCCAAAAGTGTAAGAGATTCCATTACTACTGTGAAGATCCTCAACTAGTTTAAATTTCAGTATATTTCTCTACAAGCTTTCATAAAGATGCAATGAATCACTTTTTCCAATGGCCTAGGCAAACACAATAGCCTTTTCCATCAAATCCAATAACTTCATTGTTAAAAAGAAGAATAAATCGATTGTACTATATTCAATAACTTCATGACCAACACATGCATAAGTTTTGATTGGCTTGTGAGTTTCTATGCCACAGCACAGAAGTCAAGAACAGGTCTAAAGGTTATATCCTTATAGAAAGAAAAAAACAAATGAAGCTCTTCAAGGTTGATATTCGAACTAAACTTTAGGTAAGGTGACAAGAGAGCTTGCCAAAGATGCATCAGTCCATTTTGCCAATTGACTGGACAAACTGTCTTCAGTGACTAAGTTGTGTGCATAAACCTTGCAAAGAGGAAAAATGATCAAACAAGTTGATCATAAGAGCAGAAACAGACATTGAGCACTCAATATGCAGGAGAAGTGCCTGCCCCCAAAGTTCAAAAAGACAAACCAACAGGACATTTATACCATTTGCTAGCTCTCATAACATCTGCATAGAAGATATGGATGTAAAAGGGAGCCATTAGGGTACAAAATTCACAGGAAAAAGAAAGTTGAAACAAAATAAAGAAGAAAATAATAAGTATCCTTGTCTAAGTGTAATTCAGCTTAGACCATTCCAATAATGTGAGTCTAAGATTTATTTATTTATTTATTTTGGGATATGTAAATAGCTCACACTCCATTTTGCCCAGAGGCCCCAAGGCTGCAAAACCAGTCAGGCTAGTGAACTCAAATAGCAAAATCAAGATTAATTCACCTCGTAGAATGTTAATTTAATCAAACATTGTGACTATATGTATCAATTACCCTTAAACCAGTTGGGTTTGGCACAATTAACCTACCTTTTTGAAGATAACTTGTTTAAAGTAGTAGCAGCAACTTCCCTTATATTTTTCTTAAATTTAGGAATCAAATTACTTTTTACTTCTATATTCAAATAAACTCTAATAGCTTCCATTTCCTTTTTCAATATCATTCAAATATTCTTTAAATATCCTTTCAGACAAATGATGGGGGAAAGTGAGAGGGAACATTTAAATATTCTTTCAAATAAATTGTAGAGGAAAAAGAAAGAAGAAATAAAAAGCTTTTTTATATTAAAATAATGTTCAAGGAAGCAAAAGTGCTGCCCTAGATTTAAGGTAGCACTTTTAGTTCCATTGGCGTTCTCTTGGTTTAAGGATTATGAAGAGAGTTTGTTGCAAGTGGTTTTCTAGGAGTTTGCCCTACATTTAGGAAATGGAATGAGATTTAGGAAAACTGCTCCTAGTACTCTAAATTGATGAAAAGATTGGCATAACGACACAACTACAGTTTGTATTGCAGTCAAGATGATCTGGTAAAAAATCGCACTGGAAATCCATTACATTAGATATTCATTTATCTGGATGTGTATTAATGATAAAAAAATAAAAAATAAAATAAGAAAAAGGGGAAAAAAAAAAAAAGAAAAGAAAAGGAAACGCCATTGATAACATCCCAGCAAGTCAACAGATAATGTCAACATCCAAATCCAGCTTCAATTTCTCATCTTAACAGTTTGAGAATTGAAGGTATGAGAACTAGTAGTAGCTTGCAATTGGTTTAGTGCTGGCTGTAATTAGACATCCTCCCATTCCGTTACCATAATCAACTCATCTACCTTAACACAATCATACAATAGCCACCATAAAATCCTCTGCTGCCATTGATTACCTTTTCCCATGTAGCAACTTTCAAGAGGTCAGGTACTGAATGGTAATTTAGAACCTACACTTCCAACAAAAGAAAAAGAAACCGCAATGCCCATGATGTCGATTTGGCACAATACTTTCACATGGTCCATAGGTCTCCATTGAACTTTTAGTACCTATGCATCAAAAAATAGCTAAACATCTTAATCAACTAGGAAATAACAACAGATGCATAGTAAATTGAAACATAAGATCTACACACATGCATCAGATGATATCAATAGTTTATACGTAGTTCTTTTCACACATCCTGGCACAATAGTGCATCAATCCAAGTTTATGGTAGTGCTAATGCAGATTCCAATAAAATATGCTAGCTAGTCCACATGCTCTAGCGACAAATTCAAAACATAACTCCTTTGAAGAGAAAAACACCCAATGGGAGTGAGCAAAATGGAGATTATAGAAACAAAAACCATGGGGAAAAACCTCGCTGATTCAAAGCATCCCCAATTTCATATGGATTTCTCAATCATTTTTGGCATTTACTTGAGAGAGACTCAACTGCTTATGTCAAGAATGGTGAAGCAAATGAAGAAGTAACAAATGGGCAAAGCATTCTGTTTTATCAAACACCAAAAACTTCAATTCACTCAAATCCAGCCTTGATTTAACTGAATGAAACTTGCAAACAATGCAAGCCACATCCATATTAGTTTTAAGAAAATGAAGCCCAACTATTATCCTTGCGTTAGCACCAAGCCCAACTCCTTAACTCCATTGGGAAAGAGGATCGATTGCCCACATCAGATGTACACACTAATTTCAATACACAAAAGGCCAACTAAAAGCCAAGTAAAGAATTTCCTTTGGGTGCCCAGAAAACATATCAAAAGAAAAAAAAAAAAAAACACCTAGAGATAAATGTTAATACACTATTTGGTTGCCCAAAGCATTGAATTTTGCACTCCATATGCAATTCTATTGGTGCTCGATTCCCTTAAGTTAGACACTTTGTCAAATCTTAACATTAAAAATGATTATTTCAGGTATTTTTGTTCTGAAAAAAATTTACGGAAAGTTTCTAAAATTTGAAGTAATGCATGTTTGGTACTTGTAAAAACATTTAAAATAAAAAACAAAAAGCCTCACTTTTGAATTTTGATTTGTGTCATTCTATTAAAATGCAAAGCAATCAATTAGAAGAAAAACATCATAAATGCAACTCAATTAAACTGAAGCAAGTTGAATGACAAAATTAACCCAACTTGTGTTCACTAAACAATGATCAATTAGAAGAAAAAGAAATATTGCCCATTCACAAGAACAGTTACAATAAACCAAAGAGCATACAACTAATTTTTATTTTTATTTTTATCTTTTCTTATTATTAGATCTATACTATAATCCTAATGGTTTCACCAAATTTATTTTGTTAAAAAGATAAAGCAAAAAGAGAAAAAGTTCCGATACATATATTTGCGATTCAAAACACAATATACGTATAAACAAAATAAGTGTTCATGTATGTATAGATAACAGGACAAAGAGATAAATAGATAAACAGTTCATATGGCAATAAGTTAAGAATGTCCTGACAAGTTTCAACTTTTGAATTCTTTCTAATCTCCCAAATATCAAAGAGTTTGAAGTTAATGAGCCGAGCCCAGTTGTTTATTCTATTAGTATGAGATTATGCACAAAATGTGAAATGTGTCTATGGATTTATTAGATTCATTTTTTAGTTAATATATGGTAGTATAAGCCCAATGGGATTCGTCTTTCCAACAACTACTTTCCAGAGTCGATGACTTTAGGAACTGAATGAGAAACCGAAAGATACAATAAACGTAGAAGACATGAGACTAGTAGAAAACTGGACACACATGATTCCAGTACAATTTGTTTTTCAAGTGGATGGGGGGAGAGATTATTGTTCTCCTTTGGTAGCCTTTATGCTCCAATGGATCCTTTCTCGAAGAAAAAAAATTACAGAATTATGTTAAGCTATCTCTTAATTCATAGAAACTACCTTTGATTGCTTAATAGTGCACCTGCTGATGGCTAGGCATCATAAAATGATATATAGCCATATAACCTAAGCTCCTTAGGTTAGGCATTGTTGGGGGCAATTCTTGGGTCGAAACACGCTACCTCGACAGTCATTGTAGAGCTGAGCTGAAATGGGGCCCTGGTGTGAGAATTGTGTGCCTGCAAAATAGATAAGGCATTAAAGGGTCTTCTGCAAGAGCCAAAAACACTCTGATGCTTAAATGTTCTTTGGAATGAGAATGAATATGAAAATAATGATAACCCACTTCTCTCCTTTTCTTTTCTCTATTTATGGGTGTTAACCTTTTGCCCACACGTGTCTACACAGTTTGGCATTTTGCTAATGTGTCAAAAATGAGTGGGACTCATGAGGGCATTTTATCCCTCAATGGCAACGAATCTCAGGAGCAAAGTTTATCTTTCCAATCTTGCAATACACAACAAAAAAAAGCCTATTTTTAATAACAAATTAAGGATATTCTGTAAAAGAGTACATAAAAAGTCAAGTAAACAGAAGGTGTACACAAATTCCACTTAAATTTACAATCTAAAATCTATAAGGGAAAGAAAATCTGGAAATGTAAAGGCACTAATTTATGTTTAAGCTCTCTATGAACAGTCATCTAATCACTCAAAAATTGTAGAAACTGATAAGTGCTGAATGTTGCACATTCAAGCTCCTTAACTCACATTTGTTAATTCCTTAGCATTGTTATTTGTTTGATTTTGTGTTGTTTTTGTGTTTTCAGGTATTTAATAAAGATGCAAGAAAAACCATTAAATTTGGGTTTAAAGCACAACTTGAGTGGACCTAGAACATGATTAAGCAACCAATCACAATAGAGGATAGATATGATGTGGTTAAGTTTAATCATAACAAGAAAAGGATAAAATCGGAATTTCTCTACTTTGAGTCAAAATCGGATCGGATAGAATTTCAGATTTTGAACACGTCTCAGTATTTTGGCTATAACTTTCAGCTCAAATATCGGATTGAGGTGATTCCAGCGGCATTGGAAAGCTAATTCAATTTTCTACAAATCATGCTGAAATAGGATTTTCCTAAATCGGACTCCCGCTACGCCAAAATTGCCTCGCAAGTCAAGAAGACAAATCTGGACGAATCCTTTTCCTACTTGTACATGGATTGACTCCTAATTCAACTAGGAGAATGAATTCCGAATTTTCTAGGTTTACTAGGGCTTCTAGGACTTGTTACTCCCTATAAATAAGCCTCTATGCTTCAAGAGAATATAGACTTAGTTTTAGACAGAAAATATTTCTTGGAGGCTTAGTGGAGCTTAGAAGATCATGAGCGGCTAAACCCCCTTAGTGGGGTATCGATGTAAACCCTTTCCAAGCACAATGGTGATTGTATTTGATTTCATTTAATTCAATTTATGTATGTTGATTGCATAACTGTGAGGATTGCATCTTTAGATTTCTGTTCTTAATATTCAATGCAATTGTTATTCAATTCAATTTCAATATTTGCAAAATTCTATTCTTGTCTTAGAAATTATTTTGCCTGTATTGAACTCAAATCAACCTTATTTTCTGATTATAAGATTGATGGTTATGCAATGGATTTTAATAGACATATGATTAATAGGATTAAGATAGGCCATGCCTAGGGAGGACGGGTGCGTACTACACCCTAGTTTAGTGTAATTTAGGTAGCGATCCGTACCAACAGAAGATGGGTTATGCTATTCCATTGATTGTATGAAAACTTATTAAGGGATTTTATAGTTTATGCCTAGGGAAGACGGGTGCATCAGCATCTTAGTGGTTAGGTGGACGATCCGTGCCAACCGAAGATAGATTATCCTTATCCCTTGATATTGTATTTTCTTGTTCTTTTATAACATACATATTCTGAGTTTTTGGAATTAAATACGGTTGCCATTGTTGTGCGGATTGTGGTGAAATCGGTACCTTACTTTTCTCTCTCTCATATATTTACTTTTAATTCAGCATTTACTTTCATGCACTCAATTTCACAAACAATCAAACATCTTTTGTTAATTAGGTTAAAATTAGTTCTTTGAATTTAATAGCAAAACCCTTACAGTCCTTGAGGTTCGACACCCTCAATATAGCCCTATCCTACGGGATTCGTCCTATTGCGAGTGGTATTTTTATTATTGATAAATTTGGTCACAAATTTACCACATCAATTTTTGGCGCCGTTGCCGGGGACTGTTAACGGTTTAGTTATTAAATTTTAGGGATTACGTTTAGCTTAATCTTTAATTTTTTTTTTGTTTCAGTATTTTCAATTTCTGTAGGCTAACTTTTCGTCTCAAGTTCACATTCAGTCTACAGGTCCCTCTCTGTAACTACGAACGATCACAGCTCGTGTGCAATCATTCGCAGTTTGACAGCTGCAGCTTCCATTCGCCTTTCTGAAGTGCGAACGTGCACACCTCCTGTGGCGATCGTTCGCCCTCTGGACAATTTTGCTGCAGCCCCTTTCAAGTGCACCTAAGGGTCGTTTGTGAGCTTTTTCTTTTTAATTTTAATTTTCTGTCTTGTTATTTCCTATTTTGTTTTTATTTTCTGCTTTATTTTCTAGTCTAGTTTATGTTGGGTCGTCGATCATTGTCTTTGCCTTTAATTTCTTGTGACCCCGACATTGAACACACTCTTAGACAACTTAGAGCCGAAAGGAAAGCTAGTTTGTCTAAGGAAAATACCATTGACACCATGGCTGGCATCCCGCACGTAGCTTTACAGGATCATTACATTCCACCCACATACACTACTCCCTCATGTCTCGAGTTAGCGGCGATTCTGCAACTCACTATGAGATCAAGCCTAGCACCATACAGTCAAGCGTTCCTAGGGTTTCCCATGAGAATCCTTATGAATTCCTCGGTGAATTCAGTCAATCTGTTCTACCATTCAATTGTGGATTCAGAGGATGCCCTAAAGATCATGTCTGTTTGTCTTTGCCCTTAAGAAAGAGCCAAACATTGGTTCGATCCTTAGAACCCAACTCTATCACTTCTTGGGATCAAGCGCAACAAGTTTTTTCTCAAGCAATATTTCCCCATAGGAAGGACAAAGCGATATTAGGCGGGCCATCATGGTATCACCCAATACCAAGGTGAACCACTACATGAAACTTGGGAGAGACTTAAGGACTTACTTAGATCATGTCACACCATCTGTCCCCAAATGGCAACTAGTGCGAGTTTTATGATGGTTTAACTGAGTCTTGCGAGGAGCACGGTAGATGCATCATGTGGGGGACATTCATGTTAAAGAGTGAGGAGGCATGGGCAATGATTGAAAACTTGAGTAACAACTCTCGTGACAAGCTTCAAATAGCCGGAGGAACACTGCCTAAAGCACCAAAGCGGAGAGCCTTTGTGAAGTAGGACCCTCTGCGAGACATGGCCACTCGTAGTTGATGCCATCACAAGAAGTGGACCAATTGATGACTGGCTTTGCTCCTACTGTTGCTCACATCAACTCCCAACCTGAACCATGTTCATTCTGTTCTAGCACTACGCATCAGGTAAATAACTGCGCTTCTGCTATCCATTATACTGATATTTCCAATGAACAGGTTAATGCTGCTTTCTCCCGATCGGGTAATGATCCATACTCCAACACTTACAACCCGGGGTGGAGAAACCATCCGAATTTCTCATGGAAGGGTCAAAATGCAGAGAACTCAACCTCGGGACCACACAATCAAGCTCAGTCCAACAGACAGCCCTATAACTCGTCTTCCGCTTATCGACTCCACATAAGCAATACAGGCACCCCAAATCCACGATGAACGAACTTGTTGGGTGAGGTGAATGGAAGAGTTGGCGATTGATGGAAAGTTTGATGAGATGTCCCGCGATGAAATTCACTCTCAATCCATTGCAAAATTAGAGACTCAGATGGGACGGATGGCAAACACCCTCAGCAGAGGGAAGAAGGAAGCTTCCAAGTCAACCGGTGACCAATCCTAAGGGCTCTACATGATAAATGAAGAAACCTCACATCAAGATGTGCAGTCCATCACCACTTTAAGAAGCGGAAAGCTGGTTGACAATCAAGTGGGAAAGAAGAAAGAAGAGCATCGAGGTTCCGAGACTCTACATAATGACAAGGGCAAGCAAGTGACCCTTTGAAACATCTACTTCATGACCCCGATTCGGAGATACCATATGTACCCCAAGGCCCCATTCCCAGGCGGCTCAAGGCACCTTCTCACTTTGGAAAACAAGGAGAGAAAATACAAGCAATGATGGAGGTGTTCAAACAAGTGAAGGTCAACATTCCTCTCCTTGATGCCATTCAGCAAGTACGCATCGCCAAATTCTTGAAGGATCTCTACTCGAGAGAAAGTCCAGAAATCACATTCCTAAGAAGGTCCTCCTTACTGAGCAAGTAAGTTCCCTGATTCAACACAATACCCCTCCGAAGTTCAAGGACCCCGGAGCTCCTACCATTTCATGCATCATAGGGCAGAAAGAGATTGACAAGGCACTCCTTGATCTAGGAGCTGGGGTAAATCTATTACCATACTCAGTGTATCAGCAACTTGGTCTAGGGGAGTTGAAGCCTACTACAGTGATTTTGCAACTAGCTGACCGGTCTATCAAGAAACCCAGAGGGATTATAGAGGATGTCATCATCAAGGTAGATAAGTTTTTCTTCCCAGTGGACTTCATTGTTCTTGACAGCACATTCACATCCCGAGGCGATCCGGTCATCCTTGGGCGTCCCTTCTTAGCCACGGCCAATGCTTGTATCAACTGCCGGACTGGGGTTATGGAAATCTCCTTTGGAAATATGAAGGTGAGACTGAACATCTTCAATGCATTCCAGCACGCCCCGGATCAGAATGAGTGTTTCTTTGTGGACCACATTGAAGAGTATGTAGAAGACTCACTCCCTAGTCTCTTGGCCGATGATCCGTTGGAAGCTTGTTTAACTCACTTTGGGTTTGAAGATTTCAACACAGACCAGTACATTGAAGAGGTCCATAATTTGCTAGAGACGGCAGCCAGTGCAGATTTTCACCCATGGAGACTGAAAAGAACCTGCCTATGATGACAAGCACTCCTCATGTCCCTCTCTTGAGTCCCCACGAAGCTTGAGTTGAAGCCCTGCCGGACAAACTTAAATATGCCTTCCTTGGTGCCAGCGATACTCTTCTGTCATAATTGCTTGGACTTACAGAAGACCGGGAAGATAATCATTAGAAGTCTTGAAGGAGCACAAAGAAGCTATTAGGTGGTATGGCAGACCTAAAGGAATTGATCCATCCATTTGTATGCACGGATCCATCTAGAAGAAGGGCAGACCCTCCCGTGAGGCACAACGTCGGCTGAATCCTAACATGAAAGAGGTTGTGATGAAAGAAGTAGTCAAGGCTTGATCTTTGGTATCATCTACCCCATCTCGGAAGACAAATGGATCAGTCCACTCAAGTTGTACCAAAGAAATCCGGCCTTCTGATGAGTGGAAAATGCAGCTGGAGAGTTGATTCCTCAACGCACAACCACCGGATGGCGTGTTTGCATTGACTACCGAAAGCTCAACTCACACACTAGGAAGGATCACTTTCCACTCCCTTTCATTGATCGGATCCTAGGCGTCTAGGCGGCGAGTTATTCTGCTTCCTTGATGGCTACTCTGGTTACAACAGTTCTTTGTTGACCCCCAAGACCGGGAGATGGCGACATTCACCGCCTTTGGCACCTTTGCTTACAGGCGCATGCCCTTTGGCCTATGCAATGCACACCGCCACGTTCGGAGATGTATGATGTCAATCTTTTCGACATGGTAGAAAAGTTTTTGGAAGGTATTTATGGGCGACTTCTCTGTTTTGGGTCTTCCTTTGATAATTGTCTCCATAATCTTGCACTTGTGTTAAAAGCGTTGCAAAGAGACTAACCTAATTTTAAGTTGGGAGAAGAGTCATTTTATGGTGCAGGAGGGTATAGTTCGGGACATATTGTATCCAAGAGAGGCATTGAGGTGGATAGAGCAAAAGTGGAGTTGATTGAAAATCTGCGCCGCCTAGTTCAAAGGAAGCTTCTTAGGGCATCTTTGGGTTTTACCGGCCTTCATCAAAGACTTTAGCAAAATCTCAAGGCCCTTTGCAGTCGCTTGCCAAGGACATTCCATTCAACTTTGATGAAGCTTTGTCATAAGGCATTTTGAGCTGGTCTCTGCTATCCTCCTCCCATCATGAAACCTCTGGTCCCGCCATTTGAGATCATGTGTGATGCATCGACTTTCTTTGTGGGTGCAGTTTTGGGACAGCGTGTGGGCAAGCTACCTCCGCCATTTACTATGCTAGCAAGACCACGATGGATGCTCAAGTCAATTACACCACAACGGAGAAGGAGTTGCTAGGCTGTGGTATTTGCCTTGGACAAATTCAGATCATACCTCTTGGGATCCAAGGTAATCATCTACTACGATCATCTTGCCTTACGACACTTGTTGGCAAAGAAGGAAACAAAACCCCGATTCGATGGATACTTCTATTACAAGAATTTGACATGAAATTGGGACAAGAAGGGCTTTGAAAATGTTGTTGCCGACCATCTATCACGATTGATTTGAGGCAGTTCGACCACTTCAGTTCATGATTCCTTCCGGATGAGCAACTATTTGAGATCACTCCAAGAGAACCACCGTGGTATCGACATCATCAACTACTTAGCCAGTCAGATCCCTTCCATTGGTCTAAGCAAGACAAGGACCGCTTCTTCAACAAGTCCGATTCTACTTTTGGGAAGATCGAATTGTTCAAATCTTGTCTTGATCGGATAATAAGGCCTGCATCCGAGTGAGTTCCACAGTATCCTCACATTTTGCCATTCTCTAGCTTTGTGGGGGTCACTTGATTGCCAAGAAAACCGCAGCCAAGGTTCTACAATGTGGATTCACTTGGCCAACTTTGTTCAAGGATGCCTATGACTTTTGTCGGGCTTGTGAGAGATGTCGTGACTAGGAGCTATGTCCGGAGAGATATGATGCCATTAAACCCCATCCTCATAGTGAAATTTTTGACATTTGGGGTATTGATTTCATGGGCCCTTTCCACCATCTTTTGGGTATGAGTACATTTTGGTAGGGTAGACTATGTCTCCAAATGGGTTGAAGCCGTGGCCACCAAGACCAATGATCACAAAGTGGTAGTGAAATTCATCCAAGCCAACATCTTTGATTTGGTACTCCCAGGGCCATTATAGTGTGAGGCAAGCACTTTTTGCAATCGGTTTCTTAAAACCACCTTCTCAAGTACTCAGATTACTCATAAGGTAGCCACTCCTTACCATCCTCGGACCGGTGGCCAAGTAGAAGTTTCCAACCGGAGATCAAGCATATTCGAGAAGTCGGTTAGGCGGACCATCAAGATTGGTCCTTGCGCCTCAATGATGCATTATGGGCCTACCTGCATGCGACTTACAAAGATTGGTATGTCACCATACCGGCTGGTTTATGGAAAGGCATGTCACCTCCCTGGAATTGGAGCACAAGGCTTTGTGGGCAATCAAGCAGTTCAACTTTGATATGCAAGCGATGGCTCCACAGCTTGGTTAGGAGTTGGAAGAGCTGCAACGATGCATATATGTGACTCAAAATTTACAAAGAGAAGACAAAGGCTTTTCATGACGCACATCGGGCCTAAGACATTTGAGCCGACCAAAAAGTATGGCTTTTCAACTCCAAACTCCGGCTCTTTCTGGTAAGCTCCGCTCCGGATGGGATGGCCCGTTCACGGTTATTTCAGTATCTCCACATGGTGCGGTTGAGTTGAGGACCCAAAGGACGGCAACATTTTCAAGGTGAATGGTCAAAGACTAAAGCCCTACATTCAGAATTCCAAGCCATGCAGACGTGGAATCTCAAGTTGAGAATCCCATCTATTCGTTTTAAAAGCGATGGCGATTGCATCGTCGTGAAGACGTTAAACTTAAGCGCTCATGGGAGGCACCCATAGTATATCCATTTATTTTTATTGTCATGGTTTTACCTTTATTTTACTTTTATTTTATTTTTCCGTATTACTTTTGTGTTTTCTTTTCAGAGACAAAAAGGGTATTTCAGTTCAAGTTTGGGGGTGTGCTATTAGCCATGCCAGTCCAGACAGTTCTCTAACTCCCAATCCAGGTCAGCTCTTTCCATGTAATTACACATTGGGGACAATGTGTACATTAAGATTTAGGGTATGGGAACACAATTTCACACATTTTTTTAAAAAAAAAAAAAAATTTGCATGTTCATGTTGTCCTTAAATTTTGGTTGACCTAAAATTTGTGATTGATTTCATCAGTGAGCTTAAAATTTTGAACACATGATCTGATGTTGGATTTTTCAGTTTGTTACTTGCTTTAGGCAATTGAGAAATCACATGTTTGATCTACTCTGACACAAGCACATTAGCACATGGGTGGGGTATGACATAGGGTTTAATGTGTATGTTTCTATGTTTGTGTGACCTGGGTGACTTATTGAGTGGGTACATTGGCATCAAAAAAAAAAAAGGTTTGACCATTGAGGAATTCTTCATTGAGTAACTGGGCCTCTTGCCTCAAAGCAGTGAGTGCTCACGTCAAAAGATGAGGAGCTTTGATGTGGTTAAATTTATTAAAAAAAAAATGAAATGATGATAATCATTGATGAATTGTTCACTAAACTGGACCTCTTGCCTCATTAAGCATTGAGCGTTCACGTCAAAAGGTGAGGAGTTTTGATGTGGTTAACATTATGGCTAGTTTAGTTTACGTAGCCTTTTGACTTGAGTTAATAAGTCCTTAGGGTGTCTCTACACCTAATGCCCTAAAACCATTTGGTTTGGGAGTCATTGGCTCAACACTGCTACATAGGTCAATTAGAAAGCTTAAGGGAACTAAGCATTGCGAGCCTAATAAAAATAAATAAATAAATAAAATAAGAAAAGTATGCCATTGTCGTTCATTACGATGGGACTTCCGGTGAATCTTGAGATATTGAGACTTTGCACATTGAATTTGTTTGGAAGCTTCATAGTCTTGTGCTAGTTCACTTTACACTTGTTTGAACTTGTGATGCCTCGGTTTGCTTGTTGTAAGTAATTAGACTATAATTTCCAATTCATTGTGAAGATGGAGTTTAATCTTTTAAGCTTGTTAATGAATGAAAATCATGGTTTTGAGTGATGCTTTAATTTTTAGATAACATGAACTGTGCACAATGTTTGTGGGTATCATTTTGGAAAACCCTCACGAGACTTCACTCGTCCTCTTGGGAATTCTAGGGGTTTAAAAGGCTTGTTGCATATGCTAAATGCACAGTACATCCCACAATTGGATTTATCTTTATGTTTTTAGTTTATTTTCTGTTTTGTATTGCTAAGGGACTAGCAATATGTAAGTTTGGGGGTGTGATAAGTGCTGAATGTTGCACATTCAAGCCCTTTAACTCACATTTGTTAATTCCTTAGCATTGTTATTTGTTTGATTTTGTGTTGTTTTTGTGTTTTCAGGTATTTAATAAAGATGCAAGAAAAACCATTAAATTTGGGTTTAAAGCACAACTTGAGTGGACCTAGAAGACATGATTAAGCTTAACCAATCACAATAGAGGATAGATATGATGTGGTTAAGTTTAATCATAACAAGAAAAGGATAAAATCGGAATTTCTCCACTTTGAGTCAAAATCGGATCGGATAGAATTTCAGATTTTGAACACGTCTCAGTATTTTGGCTATAACTTTCAGCTCAAATATCGGATTGAGGTGATTCCAGCGGCATTGGAAAGCTAATTCAATTTTCTACAAATCATGCTGAAATAGGATTTTCCTAAATCGGACTCCCGCTATGCCAAAATTGCCTCGCAAGTGAAGAAGACAAATCTGGACGAATCCTTTTCCTACTTGTACATGGATTGACTCCTAATTCAACTAGGAGAATGAATTCCGAATTTTCTAGGTTTACTAGGGCTTCTAGGACTTGTTACTCCCTATAAATAAGCCTCTATGCTTCAAGAGAATATAGACTTAGTTTTAGACAGAAAATATTTCTTGGAGGCTTAGTGGAGCTTAGAAGATCATGAGCGGCTAAACCCCCTTAGTGGGGTATCGATGTAAACCCTTTCCAAGCACAATGGTGATTGTATTTGATTTCATTTAATTCAATTTATGTATGTTGATTGCATAACTGTGAGGATTGCATCTTTAGATTTCTGTTCTTAATATTCAATGCAATTGTTATTCAATTCAATTTCAATATTTGCAAAATTCTATTCTTGTCTTAGAAATTATTTTGCTGTATTGAACTCAAATCAACCTTATTTTCTGTGATTATAAGATTGATGGTTATGCAATGGATTTTAATAGACATATGATTAATAGGATTAAGATAGGCCATGCCTAGGGAGGGCAATTGTACTACACCTAGTTTAGTGTAATTTAGGTAGGCGATCCGTGCCAACGAAGATGGGTTATGCTATTCCATTGATTGTATGAAAACTTATTAAGGGATTTTATAGTTTATGCCTAGGGAAGGCAGATGCGTACCGCATCTTAGTGGTTAGGTGGACGATCCGTGCCAACCGAAGATAGATTATCCTTATCCCTTGATATTGTATTTTCTTGTTCTTTTATAACATACATATTACGAGTTTTGGAATTAAATCGGTTGCCATTGTTGTGCGGATTGTGGTGAAATCGGTACCTTACTTTTCTCTCTCATATATTTACTTTTAATTCGCATTTACTTTCATGCACTCAATTTCACAAACAATCAAACATCTTTTGTTAATTAGGTTAAAATTAGTTCTTTGAATTTAATAGCAAAACCCTTACAGTCCTTGAGGTTCGACACCCTCAATATAGCCCTATCCTACGGGATTCGTCCTATTGCGAGTGGTATTTTTATTATTGATAAATTTGGTCACAAATTTACCACATCAGAAACAGTCTTTAGGATGTCCTGATCGAGGTCAATTCCATATATAATCCAATTATTTGTTTCATGCCAATTATTACAACTTCAAATTAAGCATTATAAAAACACGTTATAGAATTATAAGTAAGATCAAAACAATCTTCACACGCCCCATAACTACTGGTACAACAATAGCATTATGTACGACAAGCAAGTGCCAATGATTCCATATTTTAAAACAGGGCAAAAACTCAATAACATGAACACAACAGCTTGGCCATTCTAATTTATCTCTATGTTCCTAGTTTCATCAAGCAAAGTGCAATCAAATCTGTTTTGAGTCAATAATATAATCCAATTCTGAGTTTTAGAACCATAATGAAGGTGAAGTTTAAAAAACTAGTTCTGTAATTTGAGACAAACTCTTTCAGCGGTCCAACGAATCATTTACACTTGCATTCATGACAATACACAGAGTGTTTCCATTCTCCAGCTAAATATACTCCAGTAAATGTTTATTTGCACTGACCACATGAAGCTCCAAAAAGTAAGCATAACTACCTACAACCATCATAAAAATGAGCACACATGCAATTATTCACATAACAAATTATTGGGTCTTCTAAACTAACTCTAAATACCCACTTCAAATCCTATGCATCTGCCTAAAAAACACAAAAATCAAGATGGAAGGTACACTAGCCTACAGTTCGAAGACATATAACCGATGCTCATATATATGTATGTATACTAATGATAAAGAAAAGAACCACCATTGAAAACTTACCTGCACCTCTTAGTCAACAGATAATGTCACCATCTAAGTCTAGATTCGGTTTCTCATCTCAACATTTTGATAATTGAAGGTATCAGAAACAACACCAGCTTCCAATTGGTTCTATGCCAGCTAGATATCAGGAAGCCTGCCATTTTGTTACCGATAATCAAGTCAGCCACCTTAACAAGGATCACATGTACAGTAGCCACAAGAAACTCCTCAGCTATCATTGATTACCTTTTCCCATGTAGCAGCTTTCAGGAGAAAGGTATTGAATGGCAATTCAAAGTTCAGGGAAAGACTGGCTTTGAAGTTATTAAGGGATGGAAAAAGGAAGTACACGGCTAATGCTTCAAATCAGATTTAGAAATATTTATTTTTTAAGGGTTTAATTATGTATGAGCAACCAAAAAAAAAACCAAAATATGCAGAATAACTCGTCTCGGTCTTTCTTTTTATAAGAAAAAGTTCAAAACTAAAAAAGGTTGGACAATTTACTGTGCAACTACAAGTCTGCATGCTCTGTTTGTTTACAGGATTTGATCCCAAGCATATGACAAATCATGAGAACATACCAATTCTCAATGGAGTTCTCAACTGCTTATGTCCTGGAATAGGGAAGTAAATGAAGAATTGCAATCTGTTTTTATCAAATATAGCAATTAATCAAACTTAAAACAAGAGGGTAAATTAATATTGGCAAACTAAGTGGTTGAAAAGTGTTGTACCTAGCTAGCTGCAAATGCTGAAATTTATCGAAACTGGAGATCCTTGCTAGACTTTTGGCTTATTCAATCCAATCATCATCAATCCATTTCTGTTCGACATGAGCAAGCTTGTGCCATTCTTGTCCTTTTCTTTTACCTAGCCATTTTTTTGTCAACAAAGGACAGTCCGAGATACTTAGATTAGAAAGAGAGGCAGGTAACTCCTTCTTGTCTGGCATGTGCTTGAGCTTAGGACATTTAGAGATCTTCAGGACTTCAAGAGCACGGAGGTGTAGAAGCCCCTTGTCGAATGACTTCAAATTGGTTTTAAGACTAAATTTTCTGTGAGCAATACCTCAAGAGACGGAAGGCTAAGACTAAATCTTCAGGGTGGCTAAGACTCAATCATGTTGATAATTTTCTGGAACCGTAAGAGATTTCAGACTGTAACAGTCCCACAATGTGAGTTGATAAAGCTTTGGGAATAAATCTAATGGAAAGGAATCGAGATTCCAACAATGGCTCAACAACAGTGTTTCAAGGGATGAATAGTGTACGTGTGCTGGGAGCTCTAACGTCCGAAAATTGTAAGCCTCAACTCTCAAGGGAAATCTACCCTCAAGTGAATCACAGTAAATGATTGATGACTTTTGAAGACAGCCGTTGGAGTCTATCGTTCCCTGGAAAAGGGACTTATTAAGTGAGTTACAGAAACTGATGTCAATGGTTTCTAATGTAGAGGGAAGGCGAAGGGACTCAAGTGAGTGACAGTACTTGATGATGAGAGTTTTTGATGTAGAGGGAAGAAGGCGTAGGGATGTAAGTGAACAGTTAACGATTTCAAACTCTTGAAGACCGTCGATGGACTCTGTCATTCCGGACTTTGCTCATCAAATCCATAAAGTACGAGCTTTTTCATTCCGGTTGGCAATTCACGAATGACAGGAGTCTTTGGGAGTGGAGTCACCAGCTGTTGACTTTCATAAATCGTAAGTACGGCTAAAGAAGGAAGATGAACAGGCAAGCCTCTTGTTAATACGAAGCAATTCAAGTTGAGGAAAAGCTGCACCTCCATTTGCAGCACCAAAAGAAACCCATTCCTCCCATTTTGCCATTTGCTCGAATCTGAGAACTTTCAAGGCACCAAAAATGACTTCACTGAAGAAGAACCGCCAGTGCCACAAAACTCAGGACCCACTCTGAAAAGTTCATTAAACCCAACAATACAGAGGCTCTGCAGAGAGGGTAACAGCCCAAGAGGTGGCAAGCTACTGCAATAGTTACAGTTTTGTAGATGAAGAGATGTCAGTTTAGAGAATGAGGGATAGCCTATCCAATTTGAAAGACTTCTACCACCATAGCATTTGATAGTGAGGCTTTTCAAGTTTGAAGAGGGCCGGAGACTATCAAGTACAATTTTCTGACTTCCTGAAAAATTAATAGCATCTTTCCATTCCAATACCAACTCTTTGAGGTACTTTTTATCCTCAAGCTTGCTTCTAGATCATCAGTAGGAGGTTCACCATTTTGGAGCTTTAATATAGAAAGCAATCCCTGAAGATTTACAAGTTTTTTCAACT
Organism: Carpinus viminea; assembly: GCA_013348765.1. Lineage (NCBI taxonomy): Eukaryota > Viridiplantae > Streptophyta > Magnoliopsida > Fagales > Betulaceae > Carpinus > Carpinus viminea. Next base: position 28,256,316 of record CP054668.1, read on the forward strand.
CTCCAATGCACGACCCACTACCTTTGCGGACGATAAATTTAGTCAACGTCTGGAGGCAGTTTAATCTACCAATTTTTATTAGCATTTCTGTTATTCTAGTTTTGGTAATATCAAGACAACATAAACTAATTAGTTTCCACATACTGCTTGGCAATGCAGTAAGCTTTTCACACTTTGACAAAATCAATGTTTGTAAATTGCACAACTTACATATAGAATCAGGTGGTTTCTGAACTCCAGTGAAAGAAAGATCCATGTAACACAGGCGTTTAAGTTTGTTAATTGAATCTGGCAATTCAGTCATATTGTGATAAAGAGACAGAGAGAGCACACGTAAGCACTTTAGCATAGGCAATAACTCATGTGGTACCCTTTTGTTAAGTAGGAAAGGAAACTCCGAGGCAAGTCCAATGGCAGGATGGCAGGAAAGTGTGCAGCTTCTTCCTTGTAAAGAGCCTCAAACTTCTTAAAGCCATCAAATTTCTGAAAGCCATCAAATGTTGCTTTAATATACGACAAATGACGAACCTTTTTGCATTTTCTCTAGAATAATCACCCTCCATCCTTGCATTGAATTTTCCAGACACAAATGTTGCTAAATCGTTCACAAGATCATGCATTGTGAAAAGTGATGCCACTTGATTGTTGGAATAATGATCTTGATACAATAGCAAAGAAGCAATCATCACCAACTTCTTCCATTGTCTTGTTTGTGGATTCACATAGGAAACCTTATGCCATCCATTATAAGACTATTTGTCTTTTTTGAAAACATAATCCTTTGGAAATATTGAACAGTAAGCAAAACATTGCTTTAGATGTGATGGGAGATATTTGTAGCTTAATCTTAGAGCATGAAGAATATTTCTCTCGTCTATTGGAAAATCACATAATTCGCTCTTCAATAATTTATCCCAATCATATCCAATTTTGACCATAAGAAAGCCCCAATTGTTTTGACCGCTAAAGGAAGGCCATCACATTTTTTCACAATTTTTCCACCCAATTCTTCTAGTTGTGGATGTGTATTAGGGTTACCATCATGAAATGCGTATTTTGTAATTCCTTAGAGGATGAGTTGATCTAGCATAACTAATGCAACACCATTATCAAGTGTTGTTACAATGACCTTACTTCCTTGTGCCCTAGATTTAAAAGATTTGTTAAGGTCTTCCCAATTAGCATAATCCTTATTCCAAAAATCATCTAAAACAAATAGAATTTTATTCCTTGTCAATTTCTTATTGAGTGTAACTTGGAGTTGATTTAGATCGTTAATTCTTCAGAAATACAAACCATTACTGCTTTGAAAATTGTTTTTGTCACCTTGAACACGTCAAATTCTTCAGAAATACAAACCCATGCTTTAAGGTTAAAGTGCTCTTTCACCCTTTTGTCATTGTATACAAGCTGATCAAGGGTGGTCTTGCCAATTCCCCCATGCCGACAATGGAAATCACACCCATCTCATTGCCACGTGTATCATCTGAGATCAACATTTTAATGGTTTTCTCCTTGTCATCACCCCTACCACAAATATCATATTCTTCGACCGAAGAAGTTGTTGGCGATCTTCCAGATGATTTCCCTACACCTTCGCTTAGGCCAATAGCACCCTTTTGTATTGCTAGAATTTCTAGTGTTTCGAGTACCACTTTTATTTTTGGCTCTATCTCTTTGACAGCCATGGTTGCAGTGGTTTGAAATTGAGATAGACTTTCGTACCTTGCTTGCAGTGGTTTGAAATTGAGCATCCAACTCGCTTTGCAGGACTTGAGTAGCAATCTCATCCAAGACTTGCTCTGCATCATAGACTCCACCTTCTTTCACCAAAAGAGGTTTTTTTGCCAAAAGAAGTTATATTAACGAACTCACCAGATGCCATTCTTCCGAAAAACACGGAGAGTAAGGGAGAGATAAATATGGTTGCAGTCACAGCCATGGTTTCTTGATTGGAAATCAAAGGAAATGAAGGAAGGCGATTGCAAACTGGGGAGTCACAAAATCAGAGAGGATTTAGCTGTGTTTTGATTTAACAAGGAAGAAGTGGACTTATATCCGTTGTACCGGAAACATAAATAAATTTAATAAGGTAATGATAGGAAAGGTAGTGGAGAGTCTGGAGACCAACTCATTAGCGTTCTTGATTATAAGATTAATTTCCAAACTAATTAATATCATGAGCATTATCACCATCTTCTTGAATCTTGCTTATAATAATAATGATATCTTGAGTCTCACCTAACACAAGCATCTTCTTGGTTATAATATGATCCATAATTACCATCTTCTTGCATGCTTTATATATATATATAGACATAGACAGGTTATCTGATTGAGTCAATTTACTCGATCAGCAAATTAACTCTAAAAAATGAGTAATAATTGAGCAAGTGGAGACCAAAGTATTTGACGTCTGGTCATTGGTTTGTGAGTTTTGGATTCCATTAGATGGCCGTTGAACAGAGGAATCAAAATTGAAGATAGAAATCTCTTAATTAATTTCTAGACAGTCACTTTCAGACAATAGCTGAAGAGATGGAAGGATTTTAAATCATGTTCTCGTTGTTCTGCAAATATTTTACAGTTTTGTAAATAAAGAGATGCTATACAAAATATTTTACACTTCTGTTCATCTTTTTTCACCATTGAATCTGTGTGACATATATGTGGTCATATATATTCAATGACGAATTTGCTTGTCTCTTGTACGAAGATGGACAACAAATTAGTAAAAGATAAAAACCAAACATGTTCTATTGTTTTACTTGGGATCACGTTGCTGTAATGGTTGTAATGGTAGAATAGAAGTCTTATATATATATATTTATCAATTAATGGAGTTGTGTGGGGTAAAATAAGAAATTTTGATGTTTTAGAGAATGATCAGTTGGCATGGATTTTTGAAGTAAAAATAAACGTTCATCAGTTTATAATAGGTGCCACCATCCAAAATATGGACATAGTTTTATCACAAGAAACTATTCAATCACAAAACATGTAACAAGGAGTAATCACTAGAAGGCCTTTAAGTTTCAATTACATAAAGAAAGAAGTTAAGTGGAAAGCTAAGACAACATATTTCTTGTCAAATTTCGAAATTCCTTTTCAGACTTTGGGTGGACCTGATCCACAGAGGCCTTCACAACAGAATCATGCATATTTGGAAAACTAGTAACAATTGAATTTGGACAACATTTGTAGGACCTCTGTGGAGCCAACACCACATAATTTGATCCTAACCACCCAAATGATTTGAAACACTTATATACATCAATCACTACAACCCCGTTTGCTTTAAAGTGGATAGAAATTTCATCTCAAATCAAATAAAATTTTGTTATTAATTTTAAATGTATATTTGCACTGTCCACGTGCACCTCAAGCAACGCATAATATATTTGCTCTGCATTTGCCACCAAAACATATTATCCCACTATTTTCAATCACACCTTGCGGCCTGGTTTCTCCAGGGACTCTAGCCTACAATACAATACACATAATACAACATTCATATATATATATAATCAATATTCAATTGGTTCAATGCCACATTGATCACCAAATGGTTTTGTATAGCACAATTATGTGAACATCTGTACTATGTGGAGATCAATTATAAATTTATTCTTTAATCTACCCCCAACTTCAAAACCCTAGTGGTGCAGGCAGGATATCAACAACAAACAAAGAACAAAAGGCAAAAATCTGTAAAGAAAATGACCGAGGGTTGAGTCTCACAACGCTAATTTGTAGCTCTTGGAGTTTCCCATGATAAATGCTTCCCATTGCCATTTCCAAGAGGCAAATATGTCTTCCCATTGCTTTAATAGCTATTGCTTCTGCTTAAGTACACAACTAGTGGAGACTAAATATGGGTTAGCAGATGAATAAACTGTTAAAGAAGTTCCATTTGACGAAGCTCAGCATTGTTTTATTCAGGACTCTTTCACATATTCATACAAAAAAAGAAAAGAAAAGGCAAAGACAATGAATGCCTTTGCTAAAACAAGCAACAAAAAGAAAAATAAGGCATCTTAAAGCAAGATGAAACCAACATTAGTTGATCTAGATCTACACAACAGGTATCCTCTGCGTTTTAGGGCCTGCTACCATATCATCCCAAAGCAAATTGGAGAGCTCCATTGTCAATTCCCCCACTTTCCCTGTTAGGAAATACCATATAGAGAAGTCGTTAGATAACATCTCATTCGTCAATAACATTGTTTGATTCTATTCTTAATAGTTGATCTTTCGTACTTGCTCAATACATGTAAAGGTGGTTGAAGAAGATAAAAGGTTTGCTTTTCTCCTCCGTGGGTCCCTGATAAACAAGCAATGTTGTTCCTCGGAAGATCAACATATGATAATGCTTCTTGTATTGATTAAGCTGCAACACAAAATGATGTACATATAAATCTCAAGTTCTTTGGGCTCCCAAACCCCAAACAGAATGTCATTGTCGAAACTAACTTCATATAATGGAAAATCAATTTTTTTATTTTTTTATTTATTTTTTTCACATGTAATGGAAAATTGCCTGTGTAATAACATAGCAATTAACAATCTTTCCCATGGATAATGGCAACATACTCTGAAATCAAGTATCTAGTTTCATATGATAAAGAGGCCAATTCTAATTAAGAATTCACCATCGTATATTAGTGTTAGCCTCCTTACAACATTTAGAAGTGAGTCTAGAAACCTTTGATCTCCACAAACTACAAATTTTGCAATGCAAAATGAATTATGTTGTAATCATTACAACAAAATCACTTCTGTTAACATTTGTAGTTCAAATAAACAAAGAGGTAATTTAAAGTTCTTCTGGCCCTAAGATCTTCTATATGGTGATCCTTCAAACAGCCAATATGATGTTCCTTTGCACATTGTAAACAAACAATACACGTAATTAGGTATGTAAACAAACAAACTGGAAATGCGAAGCATTTCAAACTTTGGACTTGAAAAGTTCAGATGTGAACTGAAAATAAGTATTTCAATGGAAAGTTTCAGTTACAGACAGCTGAGATGGCATACAATTATCTGGCATATCTACAATTTGGTCTTACATTCGGCATCCCTTCCAGCTGCCACAACATTAACATTATGCTCTACACATTTTTCTTGTTGGAAGACATTATTCTGGCAATATTTACAGTAAACATCATAATTGCAATTCAAGCAAACTGAGGCAAACATTACTACGAAGACATATAACTGATACTTTGGGAATAAGTCTAGTGGAAAGGAATTGAGAGTCCAACAATGGCACAACGACAATGATATACATGCAACAATATTTTTCCTCACAGCTCTTAGGAAACAAAATGAACAAATGAGTAGCAAAAGTATTAAGCGAAACGGCCAAGCTTACCCATAATATATAACATTAACCACAAATTTTTCTTGAAGTTAATACAATATCAAACTAAAAATTCAAATACAAGAAACATCTACATGATTAAAGTCATACATTTACCATCTATTGTACAAATGAAAAGGGTCAAAAACAATGGCAGCTCTCAAATACTGTCCTAAATTTGTGATTTCCATCAACAGAAAGAACACAATCAACATTATCAATAAAAACAACCACTTACACTAAATTCACAACATAGAATTACACCAGAGGAACACTAACATATATCTATACAGTATTGACTACAGCAACCCTTCTGCTAAGCCTGGTAATTTATGCTAAGCCTGTTATATCTCTTAATCACTCATTTCAAGAGATCAAAAGCAAATTTGTCTGGAATGGTGAGCATGTTCTACTAAGCCTGGTTCTACTGCTGCTGCTGAAAGTTTAGAAGCCTCCTGAAGAGCATGATGTCTGGCTTAGGGCGATGAATTGCATGGAACTCTATTCATTCTGTAAATAAATAAATACATGAATATAAAGAAATTCGAAGTATTCCTACATCCAATCCATATATATAATAGCTGTATGTATAATGTATGTATATATGTATGATTATTGAAAACTCTGATGAAATAAGAGACAAAAAGTTTGTAAGTTGAATTTGCTCCACAACTCACCCTGTGAAAAGTTACACAAATTCAATGATGGGGAAATGATCAAATGTGACCAAAGTACAAGTATCCAACTGATCAAATGAGTGAACAAACGAAGATAAAACATAATAAAAAACAGAGAGCAAGAGAAATCAAATGCAAGTCAGAGAGATAATGGGAGAGGAAGTGAATAGGGATTATAAATGTAAAACAGAATAGAGATAATGGGAGGCTCTCAATGCAAGAAAACAAGGACTGGAAAAACAACATTCATCAATTCAGAAAATTGTCCCACCATCCAAAAAGAAAAACCCCTGATACATTTTGATCTTCCAGATGCTTACTATAATGGAAAATCACAAGTATTTCTAACATGGCAATTGAGAATAATTCACATGGAAAATGGCAAGAGCCTTTGAAAGCAAATGTCTAGTTTCCTAAAAAGAAGAGGCCAATTTCCAATTAAGAACCTTCCATAATAGATCAACATTAGCCTCCTTACAAGATTCAGAAGTTAGTTGGAAGCTTTCATTCTCTGTGAACCCAAATAAGCACAATGAATTCTCTTTTGGCAATAGAACTGCAAGATGTAATTTGGCATAAAAAACCTAACTATTTGAAATTAATAAGACAACAAATAAACACCAAGACACACCATCTAGCAAAAGTTCAAAAAATAAAATAAAATTGTTGATACACAAAACAAGCAAATATGGCCCCAATCATATCACAAGATACTAGTCAATCAACAAAACATGTGGTGTAATCACTTGAAGGCCCAAGACCATCCAAGCATCAGATATTGCAACAATTTGGTCTTAGATGCATAGGAACATTTTCTCTTTGGATTCACACACAAAAAGGTTCAGGCCAGAAGAAAAAAATGAAGCAGCAAATGTCTAGAAACTTTAATGGCAAGAATAGTGACTATAAAATCTGGATAATGCACGTACACCAAAGTCAACCTCTGTTCTAAAGGATCAACTACAGCAACCCTTGAAGAGTATCAAATTCTTTGGACAATGAAACCATACTTCAATGGAACACCCTGTTTTAGCTATCTCAGCTGAAGAAAGCTTAGGACTAAACTATCCATCATGCTCATTCATAGGTTCATAACAAACAACTTTTAAGTTGTAAGTACTAAGAGTTGCTTCTATATGGAGTGTGGCGCGTGGGAAGCTGAATCTGAAAACACTACATCAAACAACCCTTTTATAAAGCCAAGAATATGAAAATAGGAAACAAAACAGAAACTCTCTCTCAAGTATTCTTATTCACAAAACTGAACTACAATAACAACTAGGCGATCAAGCCAGTCTCATTGTGCTTGAAAAGAACTTAAGGTTCAATGCAGAAAGTAAAATTACAAAAATAGTCTTCACTAAAAACTATCACAACTTCACTTGAGCCAATGTTGTGCGAGGGCTGTATGAATTTTCTATCCTATGATTAGTCACATTCTCGCTCAAGCCAAGGTCAAGGTCTCTTGCAGAATAAAAAATTTCCACTCCAAAAGCCTTCTTCCTTCACTCAAGGTCCTCCATGAGTGCATTTGCAATACTTCTCCATTTTCGAGAAACTTTCGGGGTACTCCCAACACTTGAGACCCAATAATTCAACATGCAGGGACTGACTTGCAGCACCAATAATTCAATATGGTAATGTTTCTTCTACTAGTTAACCTGCCATACAAAAAGATGTACATATAAATCTTAAGTTCTTTGCACTCTCAAACCCCAATCAGAATGTGGAAAAATACATACCTCATCTTGGTCATGGTCTAATAAAACCAAATTTTTGTCCATATTGATTCGGCTTCATCAGCCGATGGTATGACATGGTTTCTCAGTAATCCTACACTAGTAAATGTACATATTAATATCAAGTTGTTTGATCTGCCAAACCACAAACAGAATGTGGGAAAAACATGTACCTCATCTTGGTCTAATAAATCCACATTTTGTCCATATTGATTCAGCTTCATCAGCCACTGGCAGCACATGGTTTCTCCATGCATATAAACAAGGCTACTAATAAACGTTCATCAAGTTAGAATAAGTGCCACCATCCAAAAAAGAAAAAGAAAATCTCATCAATAGATGAAAAAGACCATTTTACCTGACACAACTAATAGGTCGCTAAAATATAAGGAGACTTTGCCCCATATATTCGCTTTGCAAAACCAATTAAGCTATCATAACTCCAATAAAGCAAATAGGGCGGTAGAACTGCAAACAGGGAACAATAAACGAAATTTGGTATCTAAACAAACAAACTGGAAATGCAAAGCATTCAATCATACAACTTGAAAAGTCAAGATGCGAACTGAATAGTGAAACGACCAAAATTTCTGCTGAAATTATGGCCTATGGAAGCATCAAGATCAACAATGATTAAAAATCTGTCAAGTTGACAATGTAAATTTAAAGTTAATAAGACAAAAAATAAATAACAAAGATAAAAAGTCAATCACAAAACAAATAATGACAAGGAGTAATCATTGGAAGGCCCTTAAGTTTCAATTACAGAATGCTAAGATGGCATGCAATCATCAGGAATAGCTACCATTTGGTCTTAGACGCATAGCAACATATTTATTTATTTATTAACCTTTTTTAAGATTCATATTCAAAAAAAGTTTTAAGTCCAGAAGTAAATAAAGGAGCATCCCATGCTATGAAAAAATTTAACCCAACTTGTGTCTACTAAATAGTGATCAGTCAATTAGGAGAATAAGAAATATTGCCCATTTCTTTTAATAGACAACAGGACAAGATATATAGATAAAAAATGGCAGTAAAGAAAAGTTAATCTTTCCAATCTTGCAATGCACACCTTTTTTATCATGAAAAGCCCCTTCACATCCATCACAGCACAAAAGATCCCCTCCATCTTCACAATTTACAACCTTTTCACAGGGAATATAAACATCATGGAAAGACACTTTGTTAGGTGTAAACTGCACAAAAAAGGAAAAAAAAAAAAAAAAAAGGTTCCAACTTACATTAAGAGAGAAACTTAAGGGAAAGCTACGACAACCTATTTCTTGTACAATTTCGAAATTCCTTTCCAGACTTTGGGTCGACCTGGTCCACAGAGGTCTTGCCAATTGATTTTGGACATTAATTGCAGGACCTGTGTGGACCCAACACCTCATAATTTGATCCCAACCACCCAAATGATTTGAAACACTTATATATGATGCCCGACCAGCATGATTTTCTGACTCTGAATGGCTCACCTGCTCACTAAATGTAAAAAACAAAAATCAATCTCAAGAAAAAATTAATTAGGTGGTGAAGTGGTGAAGTGGGCTGGAGCATTCTGTTTTATCAAAGATAGCAACTAAGCAGATTAAAACAGAGAGGGCAAATCATGTAAGATTAATTAGGTGGTTGAAAAGTGCACATACCAGAATTGGGCACCTTTGCTAGACAAACTTTTCGCTTATTCAATCAATTCGCCATCAATCCATATATGTTCGAGGTGAGCAATCTTGCGTCATTCTTTTCCTTTTTTACTTTGCAACTTTAACAAAGGACAATTGTGGATTGATAGAATAGAATAGCAATCCCTTGCAGAGCAGAGGCACAGTCTGTGTTACATATGATTGAACCAATCTGATAAGGTGTACTTCATGCTAACATGAGACCTGTCTTGGAAGGGCTCGGCGTATATCTTCTGCCTGAAACAGCTGCTGACCCCTTGAAGGGAAGCATGGGCCAAACATTGGATAGAGCCATCCAAAGCAGCTCTTTGTAATTTATGCCAAATTATCTCACCGAAGATGCTCATGGTTCTGCAAGGAAAAATCAGGGGGTTGTGAAGCCAAATATGGTTTCTTGTAGAACCAAGTATGTCTTTAATTAATTAGAAGAAAAAAAAGTACGTATTTAATTAGCATAACACTGACATACCTGAGATGCTCATGGCTCATTCTGTGAGTAAAAATCATGGGGCTAGCTCCGGCAATAAAGTCGACGGCAAGCAGAGATTGTGAAGCCAAATATGGGCCATGCCAAGGCAATAGGTGCAATGGCTTCCTTGTAGACAGGCAAATTTTACAGACCCGAGTGTGTCTTTTAGAATAACAAGTGAATGAAGTACCCCTGACATGCCTGAAACGGTATCTTGCAAAAAGTAAATTTGAGACCGTAGCTTGACAACCTCAAGCGCACAGACTTAACAAGAAAGTGACAACCAGATCCTCTGTTCCGGCATACAATTGAGCTTAGGGCAGTTCTAGATACACAATTCTTCAAGAGCATTGAGGTGTTGAAACAATGAATGCTACATGTACTTTCATTTGCTATTTATCCAATTATGATTTTCACTGCCACATTATAGAGTGAGTACTTGGGAATGAATATTCCTCTTCTGTTTTATCAAAGATAGGAATCAAAGAAACCTAAAGCAGAGAGGGTAAATATAATGATGAATTAGTATGTTGAAATGTATGTACCTAACTGTAGAAGATATTAAGATTTACATAATTTGGCATAATAAGTTTACATCGATTCACAGATGGAGACGACTAAGAGACAATTTCATTATAAAAAATTAGTGTACAAACAGTAATAGGAAGAAAAAAAAAAAACCATTCAAAACTCAAGGTCCAATACACTTAAACTGACTTTCACACACAAAATAGAATTTTGACAAAAGTGAAATCTCTTTAATTCTCTATACGAGGGATGCATGAAGTTTCTGTCCTATGATCATTAGTCACATTCTTGCTCGTGCCAAGGTGAGTCAAAGTTACACATGATTTGTCTCCTGCATAATCGAAAATTCCCACTCCAGAATTCTTCTTCCTTCACTCAAGATCTGTCAATTTGGGTTTAATTCTAACAAGATCCTCCATTTTCACAAATTTTTGTGGTCTTCCCATAACACTAGTGAGCACTTGTACTTACTAAGCTGCAACAAAAAATAAAAGTACATATATATGAATCTCAAGTTCTTTGATCTGTCAAACCCCAAACAGAATGTGGGAAAAGCATGTACCTCATCTTAGTCTAATAAATCCACATTTTGTCCATATTGATTCCGCTTCATCAGCCGCTGGCATAACATGGTTTCTCCATTCATGTAAACAAGGATACTAATAGACGTTCATCAATTTAGAATGGGTGCCACCATCCAAAAAATTGAAGGCCAGAAGTAAATAATGAAGCATGTATGGTATAGAAACTATTGATGGTAGGAATAATGATTATAGAACTCACATAATGCACATCCACTAAAGTCAAAATCTGGAGTTTTGACAGTAAGAATGCATCGCTTGGTTATCTGTTCTTCAGCATCAAGTCCGGCATCCCTTCCAGCTTCCGCAACATGATCGATGATGGGGAAATGATCAAAGTACAAGTATCCAAATGATCTAATAAGTGAACAAAGAAAGATAAATATAATAAAAAACAGAGAGCAAGAGAAATCAAATGCAAGTCAGAGAGAGAGAATGGGAGAGGAAGTGAATAGGGATTATAAATGTAAAACAGAATAGAGATAATGGGAGGCTCTCAATGCAAGAAAACAACATTCACCAATTCAGAAAATGGTCCCACCATCCAAAAAGAAATCCTTGATACATTTTGATCTTCTAGATGCTTGCTATAATGGAAAATCACAAGTATTTCTAACATACCAATTGAGAATCACTCACATGGAAAATGGTATTTTTACATACAAAAGCCACTTCTCTTTTGGCAATAGAACTGCAAAATATAATTTGGCATGAAAAACACCTAACTACTTGAAATTAATAAGACAACAAATAAACACCAAGAAACACCATCTAGAAAAAGTTCAAAATAAAAAATAAAATTGTTGATACACAAAACAAGCAAATATTTAAGACAACATACAAGCATCAGATATTGCTACAATTTAGTCCTAGATGCATAGGAACATTTTCTCTTTGAATTCACACACAAAAAGGTTCAGGCCAGAAGAAAATAATGAAGCATCAAATGTCTACAAACTTTAATGGCAAGAATAGAACCTGGATAATGCACATCCACCAAAGTCAACATCTGTTCTATAGGATCAACTACAGCAATCCTTCCAGATGCCACAAAATTTGAAATGCGTTTACGCTTTACTAGATTCAGTTTATACTTTATAGTTAATACATGAAAACCCATGGTAGTATAAACAAAATGGGATTGATGTTGTGCCTTTCCAACAACTACTTTCCAGACTCATTGACTTCAGGTACTGAATGAGAAACCCAAAGATACAGTAAAAGTGGCAGAGACATGGAAAAAGAAGAAAAGTGGACAATAATGATTCTATACTGAGTCCTCAATAATTTGCACTCAACTGCTCGGTTCTGGCATAGTGAAGTAAATGAAGAATTAACCAGTGGACAGAGCATTCTGTTTTGGAGAAATGCTCACTCCTTGACATGACAGTAAAAATAACCATTGAATGCTACATGTACATTCATTTGTTATTTATTCCATTATGATTTTTACTGCCACATTATAGAGTGAGTACTTGAGAGTATGTCAACACTCTTGTGTTTTATCAAAGATTGGAATCAAAGAAACCTAAAACAAAGAGGGTAAATATATTGATGAATTAGTATGTTGAAAATTTATGAACCTAACTGTAAAAGCTGATATTGTACCGAAAATTGGGGACTCGGGCTAGACTTTTAGCTTATTTAATCAGTTTGTCATCAATCCATGTCAGTTTGGCGTGAGCAATCTTCTGCCATTCTATTATGGCATGTAGAATAGATAGGGACTCCTTTTACTCTAGCACCAGCTATTTGAGACTCTAACTCCACACTTGATTTACATAGTGGTATCGAATTCCCATTGTTAGCTTTAGGAAGATGATCTGTACGCCCTTAAACAGATAAAACATCATGTAATGCAAAACTAACAACATCTGGGTCAATCAGAATCAAAGTTTATGGGAAAGATTATATTTTGAACAATTTGATTATGTATGAGAAACCATTGAAGATACAGAGCAAACTGTGAAGTTTTGCAATAAAAATCAACCAAACGTAATGATGAAATAAATCAAATAAATATGCCGAAAAACTGGGTGTACAAGACCGATCATTCACTTACTTGTCTGTCTTTCTATTCTCACGAAAATTTAAAACCAAAAAAAGGAATTTACGATGCAAGTTAAATAGAACTCTTCTTAAGAGAACAATACCCAGAACTTATATCCAAAAACATTCACTACTTTCTTCCAACTACCCTTTCTTTCAAGTAGCTTCAGGGTTACATATAGTTGAAATTGTATATATTGCTAGATCTAAAGCCAATTCAACGGTTACAAAGTAGAATAAGAGTAGCTTAAATTATTAATATTATTCCAGAATATGTCATAAGCAAAGATTTCTCTATCCTTGGAAGGAACTTCCGAAACACGAGAGAAACCATGATTATTATTTAAGGGGTTCACCATACCTCAAAGCTCGCAAAAGCTTGAAAGTTGATGACAATGGCAATGATGATCCATTGTATATCCTTGTTAGTACCAAGCCCAACTCCTTCCCTCCATCTGGCAAGAGGATCAGTTTCCTACATCACATGTACCTGCAACATATACCCAAAAGGTGAAGTAAAAGGCAAGTAGAGAGTCCCCCTATTTGTGCGCTCAAAAAACAGATGGAAAGAAAAAAAAAAACAGCACCCCAGAAATTAAAGATATATTGATGAAAACTCCTCTTTCTGTTTTATCAAAGATAGGAATCAAAGAAACCTAAAACAGAAAGGGTAAATATATTGATGAATTAGTATGTTGAAAATGTATGTACCTAACTTTAGAAGCTGATAATGTGCCGAAAATTGGGACTCTTCCTGGACTTTTAGCTTATTCAATCGACATGAGCAATCTTAGGCCATCCTTTTTTCCTCTTTTCCTCTTTTACGTTGCCACTGTTTCGTCAACAAAGAACATTCCCATATCCGAAGAATAGATGGGTTGACCAGCAACCCCTATTCAACAAAGGATCACCATATGGTAATGCTTCTACTTAGTAAGCTGGAACTCAAAAAAAATGTACATATTAATCTCAACTTCTTTGATCTCCCAAACCCCAAACAGAATGTGGGAAAAACTTGTTCCTCACCTTGGTCTAATAAAACCAAATTTTGTCCATGTTGATTCAGCTTCATCAGCCGTTGGCAGCACATGGTTTTGATTGCAAGTAAACAAGGACTGAAAGTAATCCTACACTAACAGCATTCATCAATTTAGAATAGGTGCCACCATCCAAAAAAAAAAAAAAAAGCATCCCATGAATGGCTCATGATAATTAGTGTTTGTTGCTACTAGAGGGAGCTCTACCACTTCCTGCCCAAATATTATTGAACATTTCAGTTGAGACAACTGATTGGCTGCATCATCACCTTTTTTAATTGCTAAGTTACACACACAGCCAGTGGAGCTTGAACCTACAACCTCACTTTCCACCTTGCTACAAAGAGAGGAAGTATCATTTGAGCTAAAGTTCATTGGTAACTAGCTGCACTATCAGGTATGTAATACATGAAAATGCATTGATACTATGTGAGAATATGCATCTGTTGTACCCTGCACAATTAATGATGTAATGATTTATCTCATTGTCGAAACTAACTTCATACGATTTGATCTTGCAAAATGCATACTACAAAGAAAATCAATTATTATTTTTAAATGTAATGGAAAATCACTTGTATACTAACATAGAAATTAACAATCTGTCACTTGAAAAATGGCAACATACTTTGAAAGCAACTATCTAGTTTCATATGAAGAGGCCAATTCCAATTCAGAACTCACCATCTTATATCAATGAAATGGGGAAAAGTCCAGTTTCATAAGAAGAGGTCAATTTCAAGTAAGAACCCTCCATCTTATTGAACGTTAGCCTCCTTACACGATTCAGAAGTGATTATGGAAGCTTTTGTTCTCTGCGAAATACCAAATTCTCCAAAGCACAATTAATTCTATTATAATCTGTGCAACAGAACCGCTTCCTTTTTGGAAATTTCTGCTGGATGAGTTTTGTTAACATTTGCAGATCCAATCAACAGAAAAGTAAATTTGGTGGCAACACATAAGCCAAAAAGTTAATAATGTCTACTTTTAAATCGAATAATGCGTACCCATCATTAGCATCAGCTGTTTGAGCAAGGTTAGCTTGAGAATCTTTTAAGCACTCCACACAAGATTTGCATAGCAGCAGCAAATTCCCATTGTCAGTTTCAGGAAGATGTCTTGCAATTCATTAAACAGCCAAAGCATCATATTTTCTTTAAAAAGAGAAGTTATGCATATGAACTTTATAGCATAACAAACATGATGCACAAGATACCTTTGCAATTCAGACTGATGGTAGATTTATTTGAAGAGGAACAACCATAGAATTTCAGCCAAACTCTTCTAGCGGTCCAACGAAGCATTTACACATGCATTCATGACATTACAGAGAATGTTCTCCTTCTACAGCCAACATAAAAATAAGCACACATGCAATGATCCACAAACAATCTAATGGGTCTTCTAAAACCATAATCTAAAATAGCATCAAGTACCCACTTCAACTCCTCTGCATTTGCCACCAAAATATAATACCCCACTACTTTCAATCACACCTTGCAGCATGGTATCTCCAGGGACTCTAGCCTACAATACAAAGAGACATAATCAATATTCATTTATATGTATATATGTATGTGTACCGCCCATAAAGTAAAGAATCCACCATTAGTTGGGTGTCCCTATAAAGTTGGAAAGCATTGGACCTGGTACCATTTGAGACAATTGATTGGCTGCATTTATCAGAATAATATATCATGTCTACAAATAATACAAATAGGTGCCTCTCTTATTACTTTTTTGCATCCCTGTGTTCCTCAGATACAATTCGATGCTTCTACGGACAAATCACACTTTATGTAAAGCCTTCAATGGCTTCCTTATTAAAACATAAGCATAAATTACTTCTATATTCTTCATAATTTATTATTTGGTAAAACACTACCCGACATATAGGCCCTACCAAGAAATAGGCCTCATGTATTTCTTCCTTAAAAACAATTAAATAATTATAACACAAAGAAAAAAAGAAGTATTTTATAAAGCACTGATGGAATGAAGTATGGGATCAAAATGCTCCTAGAGCACAAAAATTAAATAGAAACCAGACAAGTGTTTTAAATAATGTCATTTCCTTTAAGAGAAAATAAAAGTCACAGTCTAAAGCAAGTTGCTGTAAAAAAGGAATTTACAATGCAAGTTCACATGCAGTTGTGGCAGGAATTGATGAAATTGAAGATTGACAGAGATTTATAAAAATGTTTCGTGTTTTTCTTCTTAAGAAGTGTTTAGAGTTTTGAGAAGAAATTTTTAGCTTGCTATGAAAAATGTGTGTAGTGGGGCCACATCTTAAATTGGTGAAGTTGGGGACTCTTATGTTTAAAAGAGCAAAAGGCACCAGTCTCAGGAGGTATTGCTTGATTTTGAGTTTCAAGAAGTGAAAATGAAAAGCAAATGAAAAGTTTACTGACTATAAAGTACCTGGTAACATAAAATAATTGTGCAAGGACCAAAATTTCTGCTGAAATTATGGCCTATGGAAGCATCAAGAACGATTGAAAATCTGTCAACCACCCAATGATTTGAAACACTAATATATGATGCCCAATCAGCATGAGTTTCTGACTCTGACTGGCTCACATGCTCAGTAAAAGTAAATAAAATCAATCTCAAGCAGAAACAAATTTACCTAGCAGTTGCAACAAGCACAAGAGATGAGACCAACAATTTCTGCCCACAACATAATATCACTACTCAGAAAAGAAAATCCAACATATCAGTACTCAGTTGCATCAAATTCCCATTGTCCTGTAATTCATTAAACAGCCAAAACGTCACATTTTCTTTATTTAAACAAAAACAAAGAACATATATATGCTGATGAACTTTATAACATAACAAACATGATGCAAAACAAACCTCTGCAATTCAGAATGATGCAGTAGATTTCTTTGAAGAGAAACAACCATAGAATTTCAGACAAACCCTTCTAGCAGTCCAACGAAGCATTTACACATGCATTCATGACAGTAGAAAGAATGTTCTCCTTCTCCAGGAAAATATACGCTAGTAAATAGTTTTTGCACTTTCCACATGCAGCTCGAACAACACATAACAACCTATAGCCAACATAAAAACACCTGCTCTGCATTTGCCACAAACACACAACATCCCAGTACTTTAAATCACACCTTGCAACCCGGTGTCTCCAGGGACTCTAGCCTATAATACAAAGAGACATAATCAATATTCATATATATATATATATATATGTGACTACTGATAAAGAAAATAATCACCATTAAAAAAATTACCTGCACCTCTTAGTCAATAGAAAATGTCACCATTAAAGGAAACGCCATTGATACATACCAGCAAGTCAACAGATTATAATTCAATTTCTCATCTCAACAGTTTGATTTGAAGGTATCAGAACTAGTACTAGCTTGCAATTGGTTTAGTGCTGGCTGTAATTAGACATCCTACACTTCCAATGACTAGACATAACTATTGATTGCGAGAATAATGATTGTAGTATTCACATCCACTAAAGTCAAAATCTGGAGTTTTGACAGTAAGAATGCATCGCTTGCCACAACATTAACATCATGCTCTGCACATTTTTCTTTTTGGGGGACATTCTGGCAATATTTACAGTACCGAGTACCACTGGAAATCATCGGTAGAGGAACACACTCTGCAATTGACCCAAATAATAAACATCATAAATGCAACTCAACCAAACTGAAGCAAGTTGACTAACAAAATTAACTCAACTTGTGTCCACTACACAATGATCAATTAGAAGAATAAGAAATATTGTCCATTCACAAGAACAGTTACAATAAACCAAAGAGCATACAACTGGTTTTTATTATTATTATTAGATCAATATTATAATCCTAATGGTTTTGCCAAATTTATTTTGTTAAAAAGATAAAGCAAAAAAAAAAAGAAGTTACGATACATATAATTGCGATTCAAAACACAATGTACATGTAAAGAAAATAAATGTTCATCCATGTATAGATAGATGACAGGACAAAGAGATAAATAGATAAAGCAGTTCATATGGCAATAAGTTAAGAATGTCCTGACAAGTTTCGACTTTTTAATTCTTTCTAGTCTCCCAAATATAGTTAATGAGCCAAGCCCAATTGTTTATTCTATTAGTATGAGATTATGCACAAAATGTGAAATGTGTCTGGCTTTATTAGATTCAATTTTAGTTAACACATGGTAGTATAAGCCCAATGAGATTCGTCTTTCCAAAAACTACTTTCTAGAGTCAATGACTTTAGGAACTGAATGAGAAACCCAAAGATACAATAAATAAATGTGGAAGACATGAGAAGAGCAGCAAACTGGACACACATGATTCTAGTGCAATTTTTTTTTTCAAGTGGATGCAGGGTGAGATTATTGTTCTCCTTTGGTAGCTAGCCTTTATGCTCCAATGGAGTTTGCTTGCTGTAAATCCTTTCTCAAAGTAAAAAAGATATACAGAATTATGTTAAGCCATCTCTCAATTCATAGAAACTGCCTTTGATTGCTTAATAATGCACCTGCTGATGGCTAAGCATCATAAAAAGATAAATAGCCATATAACCTATGCTCATGAGGTTAGGCATTGTTGGGGCAATTTTTGGGTTGGAACAAGCTACCTCAAAAGTCATTGTACAGCTGAGCTGAAATAGGGCCCCGGTGTGAGAATTGTGTGCCTGTAAAAGATAGAACGTGTCAGAGGGTCCTCGGCCAGAGCCGAAGACACTCCAATGCTTAAGTTAGTATGCATATTCTTTGGAGTGAGAAAGAAGATGAAGAGAATGGTCACTGATTCTCTCAAGAACCAGCTTACAAAGACCATTCCAGAGAAAGAACCTGAGAAAGGGAGAAGAAAAATCCAATCAAGAAGAAGCCCATTCACCTCCCTTTCCTTTCTCTATTTATGGGTGTTAGCCCACGCGTGTCCACAGAGTGTGTGCTGGCACTTTGCTTGTGTCAAAAATGAGTGGGACTCACAAGTGTGTGTTGGCATCAATGGCAATGGTTCTCAACAGCAAAGTTTATCTTTCCAATCTTGCAATACACAACTTCTTCAAACATCAAAAAAACTAACCTAAGTGAAAAGTATGTGCACATCCATCAAGCACAAAAGATCCCCTCCATACCATCATTTTAATTAGTTGACAATTTACAACCTTTTGACAAGGAAAAAAGAAGAAGAAGAAGAAGCCCAACTCACATAAAGAAAGAAATTAAAATGGAAAGCTAATACAACTTATTTCTTCTCATAGACCCTATACCAGTCCTGAAGCTCTCCAATTCCGTCTCCTCTCAAGTCCACACGTTCTTCTTCTCTGCACTTTAGTAGTGGCCCCAGTGTTTCACTTGGAAGATATGTCTGCAAAAACATAAATGCAGCAACTTGTTACTTTAGATGCAGTTCACATTCTTATTAAGAATCCTCCTGAATAAAAAATTTTAAAAAAAAAAGCCTTTTTCTAATAATAAATTAAGGATATTTTTGTACAAGAATATAGAAAAAATCAAGTAAACAGAAGGTGTACACAAACTCCACCTAAATTTACAATCTAAAATCTATAAGGGAAAGAAAATCTGGAAATGAAAAGGCACTAGAGCTCTCTAGAACAGTCATCTAATCATACAAAATTTTAAAAACATAGTCTTTTAGGAGGTCTATACCAAATGACTCGTGTAAGATCATTTTTAGTTTGCTTAAAAAATTAAAATAAATAAATAAAAAGAAGAAGAAGAGAAGCCTATTTTACATGTTACACCCTACACATTCATGTGTTCCTTGGTAGTCTGTGTACTTGTGAACATACTGCAAATAATAAGATTTTGCATGAGGCAAACTTAAAATGTCAACTGAAAAATAAAATAAAAATTCATTTTCGTTCCACTCATAACACAACATACAACTTCAAATCAAGCATTATAAAAACATGTTACAGAATTATAAGTAAGGTAACAGCTATCTTCACATGCCCCATAACTACCAGTACAACAATAGCATTATGTACCACAAGCAAGTGCCAATGATTCCATATTGAAAAACAGGGCAAAAACTCAATGCCATGAACACAACAGCTTGGCCATTCTAATTTATCTCTATGTTCCTCTTTTCATGAAGCAAAGTGCAATAAAATCTGTTTTGAGAGAGATGCAATTCTATGATCCAATTCTGAGTTTTAGAACCATAATGAAGGTGAAGTTTAAACAACTAGTGTGGTAATTTGAGAGAGAAGCAATTCATGCACCTTGCCTCAATATTATTATATGTGGAAACCCCGAACGGCCCAAATTTAAGAAAACCTTAGACACACCATAATCCATTTGAGCCTAACACCTATCTCATCACCACTCTACACTTAAAACAATTGTGCAAAGGCCCAGGACAGAACCTATACTTGTAATTTCCAAATACAACCTCAACTCCATGATAGGCCTATAGATAATGTTTGAACTCCATCTTTCCTATGTATGTGTATCTGCTATAAATGCTAACCAGTAGCTTCATTTCATGAATTTGTCTACCAATGGTATAGTACATGTTATTAGTAAATAGTATGTTAATTCAATATGTAATCAAATGTAACAAATTATGGTCATAACAAGCTTTACGGTTCAAGATAACATAACATATAACCACAATCTACCCAGCAATGCCAGAAAAAGGTCATTCAGGTGACATAACATATAACCACAATAGCAGGAAATAAACTCTAAGACTGCATACCCTTCACGAGCATCCATCAGCTGTTAGACACGGCTAACTTGAGATTCTTTTAAGCACTCCAAACATGACATACATGGCAGCATCGAATTCTCATTGTTAGTTTTAGGAAGATGTCCTGTAATTCATTACAAAAAAACACTTATGCTTATGAACTGTAAAACCTATCAAACATGATGCAAAAGAAACTTCTGCAGTTCTCCCTGAACAAAATCTAGTATGTTCCTCCCCCAACTCCTTAACTCCAATGGGAAAGAGGATCAATTGCCCACATCAGATGTACACACTAATTTCAATAAACAAAAGGCCAATTAAAAAAAAAATGTTAATACACTGTCTGGTTGCCCAAAGCATTGAATTTTGCACTCCATATGCAATTCTGTTGGTGCACAATTCCCTTAAGTACGACACTTTGTCAAATCTTAACAATGAAAATCATTATTTCAGGTATTTTTGTTCTGAAAAAATTTATGGAAAGTTTCTAAAATTTGAAGTAATGCCTGTTCAGTACTTGTTTGGCATTTAAAATAAAAAGCCTCACTTGTGAATTTTGATTTGTGCCATTCTATTAAAAAGCAAATCAATCAATCTTAGAGAGAGAGAGAGAGAGAGAGAGAAAGAAAGAGAGAACTCTTGAAGACCACCGTTGGAGTCTTATCATTCCTTCTGGTAGGGACTCTAGTGCATTAAATCCTTCAATTTTGATCTTCTGCATTCCAGTTGGCAATTCCTTTAACAACATCTCATTACAATAGCTTAGCTCCAGTTCACAAATAGCAGGAGTCCTCGGGAGTGATTTTTTGTCAAATAATCAAACTTCGCAACAAATTTTGCAATTTTCCAAAAACACATATTTGAAGATGCCCAACGGGCCAAATTGTGAGCTGCATTGCGTATGTTATGAAAGATTTTAAAAGACTGATATCAATATTTGAAAAAGATCTGCTTAAATGTGTATTATTTTAAATCCAAATACCCACTTCAAATCCTTTGCATTTGCCTAAAAAACACAATATCCTATTTGCAGCCCGGCCTGTGTAGAGATACTAGCGTACAGTACAAAGACATATAACCGATACTCTTATATATGTATGTATACGAATGATAAAGAAAAGAACCACCATTGAAAACTTACCCGCACCTCTTAGTCAACAAATAATGTCACCATCTAAGTCTAGCTTCTGTTTCTCATCTCAACATTTTGATAGTTGAAGGTATCAGAAACAACACCAGCTTCCAATTGGTTCAATGCCGGCTAGATATCAGGAAGCCTGTCATTTTGTCACCAAAAATCAAGTCAGCCACCTTAACAAGGATCACATGTACAGTACCCACAAGAAACTCGTCAGCTATCATTGATTACCTTTCCCATGTAGCAGCTTTCAGGAGAAAAGGTATTGAATGGTACACCCAACTTCCACAAAGAAGAGAAAGAAACAGGTTGCCCTTTCCACCATAGTCCCACAAAACCATCCTTCTCTTCCATTCTCGTCTCCCGATTACAATTGTACTTCCTCAACAGAGCTGGAGCACCATCCATGGCATCCTCTCCAAACACCTCTCCAACAAAAGCCTCATTCTTTATTTTCTTTCCTTCATTCATGTCTCCTGTTCGTCAAAGCCTTGGCTGCCTCTCCTTCCATCAGTCTCCTCTGTTTGTTTACATGATTTGATCCCAAGCATATGACACTGGTTATTCACAATAAAAAGTGACCCTACAAACAAGGAATTGAGAATTAACGGTAAAATCAAGATTTATAGAAAGACAAATCATGAGAACATACCAATTCTCGATGGAGTTATGAAATAATTCTGCTGAAGAAATGGAAGTAGTCGGTTTCTGCTTCAAATCAGATTAGAAATAGTTAATTTTAGGGTTTGATTATGTATGAGCAACCAATCAAATATGCAAAATAATATATCGTTCAAGTGGTGAAGTGGGTGGAGCATTCTGTTTTATCAAAGATAGCAACTAAGCATATTAATACCATATAAGACAAATTAGGTGGTTGAAAAGTGCACGAACCAAAATTAGGGACTAAACAAACTTTTCACTTATTCAATGTATTTGTCATCAATCCATATCTGTTCGACGTGAGCAATCTTGCGCCATTCTTTTCCATTTTTACTTTGCAACTTTTTCTTCAACAAAGGACATTCTTTGATTTCTAGAATAGAAAGGGAGGGAGGCAGCCCCTGTTCCGGCATATACTTGAGCTTAGGGCATTTATTGACACTCAATTGTTGAAGAGCATTGAGGCGTTGAAGCCCTTTCTTGCCCAAAGATTTCAAATTTGGAAAGTGCCATATTCGAAGGTCGGTCACACTGTTGGGCAGCAACTGCTCCTCTGGTAAAGACTCCACAACTTCAGATTTGCCATAGATTGTAACATCTGTAAGAAAAGGGAGGTTCTGCAAACCACATTGCATATGAAAAGGGATCCTAATTGCTTTCAGATTGGATGGCAACCCCCCTTTCAGGAAACGACTCAACTTTTGGACAATCCTCTATATGCAAAACCTCAAGAGACGGAAGGAGTATGTGCATTTTGTCAGGAAGTGATCTCAAACTGCAACAACCCCAAACCCAAAACCTTGTGAGTTTGGGGGCACGCAATCCTCCTTTTGGAAAAGAAACAAAATTATCGCAATAAATGATTTCAATCTCCAAGGTGACTAAATCATGTTCATAATTTTCTGGAACTGTAAGAGATTCTAGATTGCTACAAAACCAGATTTTGATGTTCATAAGATTTGGGAATAAATCTAATCGAATGGACTTCACAGAATCACAATGCCACAATGACAGTTTTTCAAGGGATGAATAGTCAAAGTTTGTTGGGAGCTCTAACTTCCACAAAATCTCAAGGATTTTAATGTAGAGGGAAGAACATTCTTGGGAAGGACACAAGTGAGGACAGCTATGATCACCAACTCTTGAAGACCGCCGTTGGAGTCTATCATTCCCTTGGGTAGGAACTCTAGTGCATCAAATCCTTCAATGCTGAGCTTCTGCATTCCAGGTGGCCATTCATTTAACAAAACCCCATTACAACCATCCAGACTCAAATTACGTAAAGCAGGAGTCCTTGGGAGTGGAGCCACCAGTTGCTGACAATCATCAATATGAAGTATGGCTAAAGAAGGAAGATGGAGGCAACCTCCTGTTAGCTTAGGGCAGTTCATAATATAAAGCTCTTCAAGTTTAGGAAAACCTACACCTCATTTTCGTCACCAAAATAATTCCATTCCCCCCAGTTCAACATATTCTCGAACTTAAGAAATTTGAGGGCACCAAATGGCTTAGATGAAGAAGAACTGCTACCAAAAACTCACGACCCACTGTAACAACTTCACTAAACCCAACAACAGAGTTTCTGCAGAGAGTGTAGCTGCCCAAGGGTGGCAAATTGTTGCAATACTTACAATTTTGTAGCTCAAGAGATGCTACATTAGAGAATGAAGGATGCCCTACCCAATCTGAAAAACTTTTACCACCGTAGTATCTAATAGTGAGGCTTTTCAAGCTTGTATGGGGCTGGAGATTATCTAGTACACTTATCTGACTTTCTGAAAAATTAGTATCAGTATTCCATTCCAATACCAATTCTTTGAGGTCCTTTTTATCCTTCAAGCTTGCATTCAGAGCATCACTAGGAGATTCAACATTTTGGAGCTCCAATATAGAAAGTGATCCCTGAAGATTTGTAAAATTTCCTAACTCTCCAATGGAAGTCCCACTACCTTTGCCGATGACAAATTTAGTCAACGTCTGGAGGCATTTTAATCTACCCAAATGTATCGGCGTCTC
The DNA here is from genome assembly GCA_013348765.1 of Carpinus viminea. Lineage (NCBI taxonomy): Eukaryota > Viridiplantae > Streptophyta > Magnoliopsida > Fagales > Betulaceae > Carpinus > Carpinus viminea. Next base: position 28,280,963 of record CP054668.1, read on the forward strand.
TTTTATGCCAGTGTAGGTAATATCAAGATGACGTAAACTAATGAGTTTCCACATATCTCTCGGCAATACAACAAGGTTTCGACAATGTGATAATCTCAATGTTTGCAAATTGCATAACTCGCATATAGAATCAGGCAGTCTTTGAACTTCAGTGAAAGAGAGATCCAAATAACGTAGGTGTTTAAGTTTGCCAATTGACTCTAGCAATTTAGTAATGTTCTCATACTTAAACAGAGAAAGCACCCGTAAGCATCTTAGTGTTGGAAGTAAATCATGCACTACTTTTTACTCAAGCAGTGGGCCAATTATAACCTACATATCTAAATGTAGGAAAGTGCGCAACCTCTTAGCTTTGTGAAGGGTCTCAAACTTCTTCAAGCTATGAAATTCTTGTTCAAAAAAATAGGACAAGTGGCGAGTATTGTTTACTATCTCCTGAGAACAACCATTCTCCAACCTTGAAATAAATTGTCCAGATATTGATTTTGCTAAATCACTCACAAGATCATGCATTACAAAACATGACTTCTTGTCACTTGATTTTTGCAATAATGATCTTGATTCTAGAGTGAGGAAATACTCATTACCAACTTCTTCCATTGTTCTGTTTTTGGGTTGCTGTAGGAAACCTTCTGCCATCCATAACAAGATTAATTGATCTTTTTTGAAAGCATAATCCTTTGGGAATATTGAACAATAAGCAAAGCATTGCTTTAGAGGTGAAGAGAGATATTTGTAACTTAACTTTAGAGCCGGAAGAATACCCATCTCATCAGTTGGCAAATCCCATAACTCACTCTTCAATATCTTATCCCATTCATCATCTGGTTTAGATCCTAATAAAGCACCAATTGTCTTGACTGCTAATGGAAGGCCTCCGCACTTTTCAATGATTTTTCTACCTATAACTTCCAACTCAGCACGTGCATTAGAGTTGCCATCATGGAATGCATGTTTTGCAAATAGTGACCAGCAATCTTCTTCTGGTAACTTAGTTAGACAATGAGACATTGCTCTAGCAATTTTTACAACACAATCACTACGTGTTGTTACAAGGACCTTACTTCCTTGTGCCCCATATTTGAAGGGTTTACACAATTCCTCCCATTGAACAGGAATCTCATTCCAAATATCATCTAAAACAAGTAGAAACTTCTTTCCCGTTAAACACTCCCTTAGTCTAAGTTGAAGTTGATTTAGATCCTTAATATCACAAGCTGATGAAGTTACTGCCTCCAGAATTGTTTTTGTTATCTTGAACACGTCAAATTCTTCAGAAACACAAACCCATGCTTCAAGGTTATTAAAGTGCTCCTTCACCCTATTGTCATTGTATACAAACTGAGCAAGGGTGGTCTTGCCAATCCCTCCCATGCCAACTATAGCAATCACGCCCATCTCATTGCCACGTGCATCATCTGAGAGTATCATTTTAATGATTGCCTCCTTGTCAACATCCCTACCACAAATATCAGATTCTTCAACCAAAGAAGTTGTGGGCAATCTTTCAGATGATTTCCTCCAAAACCTTCTTTAAGACCTATAAGATCCTTTTGTTGTGCTAGAGAT